>KK113914.1:80698-176793 GCA_000611955.2 Stegodyphus mimosarum
GAAAAGGTGTTAAGCTCACCTTCCTAAATAAATTCGTATTTAATCGATTTATTGAAATACGAAATTTATTTTAAGTTCGTAAAATAGCTAAGTGTCTACGCTTCACGACGATGTAAAAATGAAATGTATAGAGTGAAATCTCGCTTTCCTGTAGCCCATTGTGTCTCAAAATGACGCCATTTGGTCACAAAACATAAAATAAAAAATATTCTAATTCGAATTTCGAAAAAATCGCTTCGAGGTGCACTGGCTCTTGTGTAGATACACCTATGTACCAAATTTCGTGGCCCTGGGTCTATTAGCTTATTCGCAACACGAACGAAAGACACACACACACACACAGACAGACTCTTTGTTTTATTATATGTAGAGATATCTGTATTATTACTTATTATATCTAAAAATCGAAATTTACTGTAGTATTCCTTAAAAATTTTAGAACTTAAAGGTGTTCTGAGAAAATTTAGGGAAATATTGCTCTAAATCATGACTGACCATTGCATCTGCTCCATAGCTGAAGACAAAGGTGCATTTAGTTAGTTATAAAGCATCCCTGAACAGCAATAAGTCGTTTGCAGAGTCTATCTGTGTTCAACACTAAATGATCGATATACTCTTGAGGCAATATTGTCCAATCCTTTTTAAGGGCAGTTTTCAGTTGAGAGATAGGGTGCAGTGGATGTGGGCATGCAGCAAAATGTCTTCCCAAAGCGCATCACATATGTTTACCAAGTATGGTTAAACAGTGGTTCTTTTGACCGTTAAATGTGGCTTATGATGTAAAATTTTATTTTATTGAAATGCAATTTGAAGCAAAAGTCATGGTACGATATACTATTTTTAACAATTCAATAATTTAATTTTTAAATTTCGTTATGTGTATGGTAATTTGAGATAGTTTCAAATTATTCCATTTCTACAAGTTACTGTGTGCCGATGGCAATACTTCAAAAAACGGTGATGGTTATTCAGACACTAGGAAAGGCAAAAAGAAAAGGCTTGCAGTTCCTCCGCAGCGCAGATTATCCAGTGTCACTAGAATTATTTCTTTCCAAAGCTAGCATACAGTTCAGGCGTATTTAAAAAATAAAAAAAAATAATAAAAAAGTTGCTACTTCTCGCTTTTCAAACTACTGCGTTACTCTTTATTTAATCTAAAAACATTTTTGCCATTACTCTGAAAACTAAATTTTCTTTCACTTTCCTATTAAAATCAGTTGACTGTTACAAACTTGAAGAACTGCAAATCAAATGAAAATGCTTTATTGTTTGAAAAACTATTGCTCAGCATATCCTACAAAAGTTTAAATTTGTCTATCACAAGATAATACTTTGCAGTATAGACTGCAAGAAGATTACATTCAATTACTTTTGTTCATGAAATGCAGCATTAATTAAAAATAAACAATCCTTTTTAATTTACTTAACTTTTTTTTTGTCTGCAGCATGCTAAACACGCTATGTTTTGTGTGCTGCAGTGAGCGGGACGGAGTTAGGGCTGCATTCCAGAAAACAGTGGGTTTTCTGGAATGCAGCCCTAACTCATGAAGCCTTCGGACAACTATAAACCATAAAAACTGGGGTTCCAGTGGCAGCATACAGCTAACGTGAGAGCTGTGAAGCTGTAGCTGTCCTGTGTCGCCGTGCTGGAAGTGCCGAATAACCGTCCTCATTCGTCGTTGTGGATCCTGGTCTATCTTGTCCAGGTCTTCTCGATGTGTGTCCAATGCCCTGAAGCAGTTTCCACAAACTGCAGACGACTCTGGGCTTTACACTAAGCTCTGTAGCCAGCTGTTATTGTGATTGTCTTGCCTCCAATCTACCAACAATTCTCCATCTCATTCCATCATCCATACTTTCACGGCTACTCATTTTACCGAATGCCCTATTTATCCAACTCTTGCAACAAACATGGCGAATGTCATAAAGCAGTACGAGCACACAAATAGCCGAAACCCACTCAGGTGCTTATATCCCTTCCATAATCACAGGTCCGATGACACGCACGTGTACACTTTCAAATTCGATCTGAATATTTGCATAATTCTTTAGGGCCATAATTAGTACCTTTGGTAAAAATAGATATAATTTGCAAATTTTCTTAATATTGCACAGAAGTAAAATTTTATTGACTCTGCTTTCTCCAGTTGCCTATCTCGGAATAGTCCTGAGCAAGAAGACGATTTTCAGTTACAAGACTGAATCAAAAGGTGTCTTTTAAAGTAATTTTTAATCTTATTAAGAACCAATACTTATTTCGAAAGTTGCCACAATTGAGCTAATGCTCGTTAAAATATCAGCATTCAAATCAACAGCTCACAACATTAACACTGCTTTTAAACTATCACGCTAAAAAAATAAAAAATAATAACTTGTATTTTCATAATTCTACAATTTTCTTTTGATCAAGGAAGGGTAACATAGGTCTACGAAGTTTCTCCTAATCAAATAATTGTAAACATATAATTTTATCATAAATTCTATGATTTTTTAGCTCCTTTATTGCATAGACCTGAAAAAATTTCATAAACATTAGAATTTTGTAAACGTTCATAGCATCAAACCATTTAAAAATTATTTTTGTCTGTATGTTCTATCTAAAGGTAGAATTTTATTTTCTCTTGATAAATAATATTAAATTAATTTGCCTAATTTAAGAAATTTTATGCCAATTAGATAACATTTTAAAATGTTTCTAAATTGTGAAAATATTTAACAATAGAATTTCATTGTGTTTCTATTTGATATGTTATGTTCTAAAATGAAAAATCGACGGCTATCAAATTTTATATTGCTATTATAATTTAATTAATAACTGCAAACCTGTATTCATGGATTTCGTTTAATTGAAAGGTAGAAGGTTGTTGTGTTCACTCAAACCCCAAAAAATATTAATATGAAAGTTGTCACATTCGGACAACTTTTAATCTAGATAAAATACCCTTCACGTAACTTTATTAGGAGTTCTGTTGCAAAGAACTTTTATTGCGATAATCACATTAAAAGTTCTATTGCACTTCAAGAGCTACATTGCAAGACTCATTTTGTGCTTCTATTATATGCTATTTCCTAAATTCTAATTTAATTATACCCAATTAAGTGTAATATATGTCGTGCTTTTTGGGGAGAAAGGGGATGCAAACCTTATATAATGCCTTTTTTTTTCCTATCAGCATTGAATAACAAAGTTCTGGTTAACATTTTTGACTACAACTAACAAAGAAATTAATTTAGTACATTTATTATAATATATAGCAGAACAGAACTACCTTAAGCTCAGAACCTGTGATGCATGTAAGATGCATTCCTATATTTTACACCAGAACAAAAATGATAAGTGTCATTTTCTTTTATGAAAATCCCGCTTTTTTCAGGGGCCTTTTATGGTTCTAGAGTTATTTCTGTTATATAAAGGAACTATTATTATTCCTGTATAAATTATAATTTAATCATATGCGCACTTACTAATCCTTTGCACACTTACTAACATTTCAATCTAGGCCAGGTTAGAAATACTTTGAGAGATTTTACGGGTTGTTTGTCTTACCAGAGAAGTACTTTTAATTTGATTCTGACAGAAAGGTCTCCAAGCAAAATACGCACAAGCAAAAAAAAAATTGAGTACAAATATTCAGCTGAATCTAAGCTGGCTTGACAAGCCATCGAAGTGATGAATTGTTAGAGGTGAAATCTACTAAGAAAAATCATAAAATAAGAACAAGATTCACGAAATAGGAAAAATTTAGACCAGCCATGGGGATTTTGTGATTTCTGTATCTTGCCTGATGGCGAATGAATTGGAGTTCTGTTCTTTCTGCTTATTTAAGAAACGTACGTAAGCAAATGTGGCGCTAAAACCGACATCACTTCTCGAGCATTGAGCGAATAATGGGAACTCAGAGACCATCCTGCGACATCAAGCTGACTTTTTAGCATCACGTGACTGCTTTACTTACGTTCCCTCTCTATCAAAAGCTGAGACAGTGTGGCCTCTGAATTCAGTTCTCGGCAACAAAAAACTTCCAACAACTTAATAAATTTGCTCTTAGATCCGTGTTCATTTCTTTCTCCTGAAATTCTTACTAGATTTTCTTTCTTCACTTCAAAAAGACCTTTTCCCTGTTAATTTGAATATGTCTTGCGCTTGCAAGATTAATGAATGAACAGTTTTTCTCACGCAGAACTAAAATTGATGAAAAACTGGAAATTTAAATAGCTGTAAATATTTGCAATGATTTATTTCAGTCTGCCAAGTTTGTTTCTAGTTTTAATTTACTAAACGCTTAAAAAATAAAAAAGTAATATTTTTTTAACTCTTCTGGGTTGAGAAGAAAAATACTTTTTCAAAAATATTTGCAGAAATCTTTATTTGTATGAAATATGTCCCCTTTTACCTTGAATATGCACCTAATTTCTTTTCTTCATACCATCAGTTATGTTTTCAAACGTCTCGTTTCATGTTCTGTCATGCTGTATTCCTTATGTAAAATTCACATTGACAAACTGCTCCCTGTTTAGTAAACTGTATTTCATACGAGGTTAGAACTCGAAAAAAAATCTGATTTCAATCATCACTATTGTGTGGTTTTGAATACTTGTGCTTAATGAAGAGTAGAAGTATGGGGTCAGCAATTGCTGTTTTAGTTAACAAACGACAAGGAATTTTCCACCAAATAAAACTAATTTATTAACAACCTATGCTTAAACTTTAAGTAAAACTGTTTACAGTTTGTAAAACTTTGTAAAAGTGTTTAAATGAATAATTAAATTAATAATGGAAGAATCTTTAAATAACCCTTATTCATTATACCTCAACAAAGTCTTAAAAATCTGCTAAGCATCACAGGTTAAACTGAAGGTGCAAACTACTGCAGAAGGTGCAAAGGTATACAAAAGGTGCAAACTACTGCAGTGAACATTGTCGAGCCTGTACTTGCTTGGAAATTGAAAAGTCGCAGACTGCAGATTTCCTTACATAAAGACGATTGGTGATTCTTTCGAAACACAGTTCATTTGTAGACTACATCTCCAAGAGATTAAAAGGGCTTCGAGTGAGATACCATGATGCAGATTTTCTACAAAGTCTGTAGTTTATAAGCAAATAATAGTTTTCGCCCGAGATAACAGCTGTTGGACATTCAGAAAGATATTTCAAGATCGTCTGATTTATTCTATACAGACAACAAAAAATGACACATTAGCTTAGATTTAACCTTAAGCCGTGATCTTACCTACGTCGAATCTGTCCGGCCTCTAACTATCATTCTCTTGCTTCCTTTTGATTTCTTCGGAAATCGTTTCCCATACGACTGAATTTGCATTTTCAATTCCTGTGGATTTTCATTTGAAACAGGGAGAGGTTGATCTAAAAAGAAACTTGCTCTCTTTCTCTTTAAAAGAGACAGAGCATGTTATAAGGCATTTCTTCCGCCTTCTTAGCATGTCTTCGTGGTGTAATAGTCAGCACATTCAGCGCGTATTCGAGAGATCTAAGGTTCGAGTTCCTGCGAGGGCATTGCTCATTTTTTATGTCTCCTGCTTCGAAAAATCCTAATATTTCTACAGTGGCACCCGAACTAAAAGAGGTGGTGGATGATGATTCGCCATCACCCTTATTTGGGGATTTGGGTCTCCTAATCCCCAGTCGAGCTTTAAAAGAGCGAGTAAGTATATAAGGTATTTCTTCCTCCTTCTTAGCATGCCTTCGTCGTGTAATGGTCAGCATCACACGGCTTGTATTCGAGAGGCGGCGAGGGCGTTAATCATTTTTCAAGTCTCCTGCTTCAAAATATATATTTATACTGCAATTAAAGATGCCACTCTATTCAGGCAGCATTTTAGGAACTTTCTATTAACAATTACCGAGAACTTTATTGCGCACAGAGTAACTTTGACGGGTTCTTAGGCAATGGATATTTCAATTTTTTTTCTGTTTCGGCAATACAAGCTTCTTTAACATAAGCTGTTCCGATATTTACTTTTACCCTTTATTTTCCGGTATTTTTGATAAAATCTGACTGATCTTAACTACTTGCATAGAAAATAAAGAAATTAGTCATACTGCTGTTTTCATGTGATCCCCGTGTTTTTTCAAACCGGTTTCTTTCGCTCTTCCTAACCATTTGTCTGTTTCGACTTTGCCTTTCCACAACATGTTTCCTATATTAATTCCTTACTATGAGAATTAGAATATTCTGGACTTATCAGGTAGATGCTAAAAAATATTGAATAATTACTAGACGTTTCGTTAATTGGCTAACCAGAAGAGACTTATTAAGAAAATAAATAACACGGTAGGAATTTAACACAGCTAGGATACATTTGCAATAGGCAGGCAGACATTTGCTGGTAAGATTTAACGATTTAGCTCTAACCAAAGTTTCCAATCGCAGTTAAAACGCAAGACTAAATTTTAAAATAAGTCCAAATTAAAAATGTGTTTTTCACATACCCATTCTTGAAACATCAAAAAACTCGCTGGAAAGAAAAATTTTGGAATTTGTTTTTCGATCAATTTTAAAGAAATATGAAATATGTTATCTTTTATGACTGAGGTAACATTGAATGCTTTTCTGACATGAAGGGAGATGAAGGTATAGCTAAACTTTCACCTTGGTATAATGCTAGTTGTGACTGGGATTAAGATCTGTTAGCATTTATTCAAGACCACGGTACTGAAAGCTCTAGAAAGCTGTTTCTTCTAGAGGTTAAAACAGAAATATAACCAAATAATCTGAGATTGAAATATATTTATTCAAGAAAGCTCATTATGTTACTATGATTAATTAAACCTAAAAACCAGTAAATTTCTATATTAGCTGCATATTTTATAAATAATTTCTGCAATAACCCATCTGTCATTATCATTATTATTTCTTCCTCTTTTAATAATCTTTCCCTCCCAACTTTCTTCCTTAATTTTCATTCCCCTCCCTCGAGCTAATGCGCAAATTCTCTACATCCCCCTCCTGCTTTGCCACTAGTTGCGAATTTTACTTCTGAAACATCTCTTTCCATATTACTCCTAATATGATATTAGGCACTTAGCCCTAAATACATTATAAATTACGCGTCTTTCGATTCTACAAGACGAAACCTATTAGCCAACCTCTTTGCCCAAAGATCAGAAGATGAAAGTCTGTGCGGATAACAAATGACTGAACTCTATAATGACAGTCTAGTCTACACAACCTGCCCCACTTGTCAAACTATCAAAATATCAGGTACTAGAGACACGAAATTACTCCGCACGAGGAAGATAATACAGACAACTAGCTGCTGTAAATGACTAAGCTCAGAATATAATTGCGAGCAATTATTTTGTTATTAGTATTAATTTTCTCCGTTGTTTCGTTTTAAAAATCTGACTGAAAATTAGTAAATTTCGCTAATTTTTTAGTCACGTTTTGATGAATAGATGTCTTTTAGTTATTTTTGGTTAGCTTTTATTTCATTTTTCCAAACTGCTCGAAATTTACGATATGAGCAAATTAAGTAATTTATATGAGTTAAATAATTTTTTTAACGAAAAACTTTAACTTTTTTTAATGTAATGCAAACACAGTATCTCTCAGATCTCAAATTTTACTCTAGAAAGGAAGCCCCTCTCTAAAGTAAATAATCCTGTGAGGTTTTATCCTATTTTAACATATAATTAATGTTTTAACTAAACCTCCCTGTCGATTTCTTCCTTTTCTATAAAAAATCCTTCTCCTTAGAAGGTGGAAATTAGCTTAAAATAAGAAAAAAGAAGCTCGCGAAGCTTTGTTAATGCGGTTTGCTACTAGGGCAAGTTTTCTCTTTTAAATCTCTTAGTGACTTGGATCTACTGACCATGCTTTAAATTAGGAACTCGGAGGAAGATATATAGCTTTGGAAACAGTAAATGAATTAGTTGTTCAGTTTAAATAAACTATGGGGAAAAAAACTGACAGGATTTCCTCCAAGGAAGAGGGGTATTTTGTAATTTTAAATACGTACTTTCTTGATTACCGTTGTATTTTACAGTCATAGTATACGTATAGTTAAAATTCTGGTATTTTAAGACGAAATTGATTTTTTCTTTGGAAATTCAAGAAGTTTTCACTCATCTTTGAGAGCAAGTGCAGTTTTTTCCTTAGGCTGAAAATTTAAATTACCAATTTTATTTGAAACAATTCATACGATTTTGAAAATCTAACAATAAATGACCTATGCCTGTGTTGTTTTAACTAGCGTCATCAATGAGTTGTGGCCCACCAGCAGCCGAGCTGCAAAATCCCTGAGCACTAGCTCTGACCTGGGTTCGATACCAGGTGAAGGGGCTCGCTGCGTATGTGTTTCCATGTTTTTCCTGATATGCGGCGTGTATACTAACAAGTTTCCCTTAGAAAGTCCTCCACGAAGGCATCCTTTCCCTTAGGCAGATAACACGAGTGTGCTTTGCCATAATCAACTAAACTAAACCAAACCAACAAGTTGTGTTACTCCTAGCATTATAACTGTAAAATTTTAATCCCGGATGTTATAAACTTAAATAACAAAATATCGAATTCTTTATGTAAGATGTCCACTTAATGTGATTGAAAATCTAAATTCCGTTAATTGATAAAACATTATATAAAGGGCAGCAAGTAGGCGGAAGTCTAGATGCCGTCTGCAATTAATTGGACCTCTTATTAAGAATAATTTTTTTTCAAATACTCTTGTACGCGATTCTCATTATGCAGCCAGACAACCTCCCTTCTTCAGTACAGAGAAAAGAAATACGTAATTAGAATTTATTTCAGAGCACTCTTAAAATTCAATATAAAACTCTACGGAGAAAAGCGGTGTTACTTCATTTCACAGGTTTTCGTAAGGAGTACGATAAATAGTAAAAAATAGGCCAGTTGAATATTTAAAAATTAATATTGCATAAATGATATTTATTGATTTCTTTAATTTTTAAAATAAAGTTCTTGATAACAGAAATTTCATATAGGTTCAAGATTCGATATGTTTCGTACGTAAACGATTTAATTAATAATGAATGTTATATTTATAACGTCTAGAGCTGACTGACTATAGACGATCCTAGTTGCGTAGAATTAACTAAAGTCTTTCTAACCCTATTAGACTTGCAAGCGAGTTATCGCTGCGTCTGAAATATTATGAAAAAATCATAAGAAGGTTTACATAACCGTTTTGTTAAATATCAAAATGAACATAAAGCACAACTTGTGGGCACAAATTAACTCCGCCACTTGTGGGAGCCAAAATAACCAAGTTGAACTTTCAAATTTAAGGTATCGGAGTCGGAAACTACAAGCATTGCTTACTTCATCTCATTCAATATTTTCATGACGCATACAAACGGGCAAAATGTATTAACAAAACGGGCGAAAATGTATTAACAATTATCTAATTTAATAATCAATTGTCTTAAGTTTGTAGAGTCATTAAGGTTTATATATATATATATATATATACGGGAGACCTGAAAAAATGAGCAGTGCCCTCGCCAGGACTCAAACCTGGAAATCTCGAATACGCGCCGATGTGCTACGGTTACATCACGAAGGCATGCAGAAAGGGAAGAGAAAATACCTTACATACTCCCCTTTACCCAGTCACAAAATCCTGGTAGTGAAGAATAATCATCCACTACATTTTTAGTTCGGGTGCCACTGTAAAGTCATTAGGATTTTTTTGATACGGGAGACGTGAAAAACGAGCAATGCCCTCCCGGGGGCTTGAACCTGGACCTCTCGAATACGCGCCAAGTCTGCTTCTGTTACACCACGAAAGCTTGCAGAAAGAAGGGATAAAATAACTTACAGTTTAAAATATTCCATAAGATACTGTACAGTCTAACGTTCTACCTTTCCCACAGAATATTTAATTTTTTAATATAATTATTTATTTCTATATATTATAGTTTTGATACGCGAGGGAGTTGAGAATAATAAGACTATTTGGGAATAAAAATATTAAATGATAATTTTATTAAACTAAATAATTAAATAATTATGTGCATTTAATTAATCATTATACTTCAGCACTAACTGCGTATGGCACAAGTAGGTAACTTTACCGCCAAGGCCGCCTAACTGGTTTAACTCTCCTTGTCCAAGTCTCTATTACCAAGCAGGCCGGTTACTGTTCTTCTTCTCATCTTAATCTGCGCTGTTCTTCATAAAATCAGCATAATCCTCTGCACTAAGCAAGTACGGGACGAAGCGAGACATAACGAAAGAATCAACATAAGTTTAATTGTTAGGCAACTTAAATGAAATTTCATAAACTAAACAAGTTATTAATACTAAAATTACAGTGGATAATTAATTACTGTCTCTTAATTATGGAAATTATACAGCAATTTTGTAATATTACTCACAAACATACTGAAATTATTCCCGCTCGCGCTGAAATTTTTTTTTATACCGCCGCATTTGACTTTCGCAGCTTTTTCCGTTTTGGTAGATAAGGAAGAATGTTGCATTTAGTTAAGACTTAACCGTAAACAGCTTTCGCCTGAAGTAGTACTTAACCTTTTAAGACTAAACAGATTCATAAGAAAAAGAGGAAATTATTGCGATTACTTTCTTTTCAGTGGCGAAATTTCAGTTCAGTATCACCCCATAAAAAAACTTTTAATCTTGTTATATTTAAAATATTTTGGAAGATTGTTGTACTTAGCAAGCTATAAAGGAAAGAATGCTGATCAGAGTATCTTGTTTCTCTCAAACTTTTTAAGTCACCCTTTGACTTTAATCAATAAAAAGTTTTATAGCTTTCAAGATTTTGATCTCCAAAATTAAGAGGCCACTCGACTATCGCAGTTTGACACTGCATGTCAAAATTTCTTCTTTATTCGTTTAGAATAGCTATCAATTCTATGAAACTTTTTTCGTTTCAATATTTTCTTTAGATTAGATAAATAAAGTGCTATGTTAAAGATTTTCAGATGTAGATTTTTAAATTTGCACTTTTTTAAATATTTACGTTATAGTTCTTTCTTTTCTTAATCTTGCTCCTTGATGTGAATTAAATTTTAAGCAATCTCCAGGTCATGCGCAAAATAGATTTAATAACACTTTTGAATAAAAATTACATAATATTATAATAAAATTCTATAAGTTTCAAATTTATTAAATACAAAGGAATAAGGCTAATGTGATGAGACAGATTTCTTATCAGTTCAATATATCTGTTGACGCATATGAGAGTTAATTTGTAAGCTAACTCAACGAGTAACTTTGTACAATAAAGGCTGTTCAAAATATTTTAAGCCTAATTATAACTAATACTTCAGAGACGGCGAAAACAGAGTTAAACTGTTGGATCAACTTTCCGGGTTATTAAGAGAATTCCATGAGTCTACTTTTGTGGGGCTGCGAAATGTTTGTCAGTAATGTCTGAGAATGTCAAAAATATGAAGCTAAGCTCAGTGATACAGTTCTTACCAAAAGAAGGCTTAATACCAGAAAATATTCTTAGGTTGTATTTTACTATCTTTTCTACCTCCCTATTCTCTACACACTTCTTCAAGATCTTAGTGTCGTTTCATCTTTTCCCGATTTATCCTCATCTCAAAATAGTGTCGATTCTTCCGCGGCCTACCCCTTCTGATTCCCTCTTTCCCGTTTCATCCGCTCTTTGAAAAGTCACTTTCTCATAACGTGAACTCCTGCTTTCGTCAATTAAAAGGACTTAGAAGAGGTGCTTCTTATTGTTTTGACCTGGTTCAGGTTTAGATTTCTAAAATTTATTAAATATCTTCTTCAGACAATTTACATTTTGAGCAGAATAATGAATATCAGGTAATTTCAAAATATCTATATCTGAATCTAGTTACGTTTTTGTTATATAGTGCATTTGTTTTATTTGAAGTAACTTTATAGCAATAGAACTATGGTCTCATTGCTCTGAAGGAAAATAAACACATAACAAATTAATTAACATTAATGTACGTGCTTTATTAAAAGTTGAGCCCTCATTAAACATAACTATCCACGGTTCTAGAGGATTTTGGAGCTCTCTGGAAGTAGAGTGGAGGCCAGCAAGGGCTTAACTACCCTTAGAGACATGGTGTTCAGTATTGTTAGATGGTGATGTTCTCAGAAATACTGGTGTCCTTCAGAAGTGGTCGCCTCAAAGAGATGGTAGCCAGTAATAATTCTTGTTTAGATAAAAATTCTTCATAGCAATTATAAGAGATAACGTAGCCAAAAGATAAACGCGCTCTAGTCAGGGAATCAGACTCTCTCTCTCGAAGTCGGTATCGACTTAAATAGTACTCTTACTCATTTGCATTCACCGAGTTTCTGAAATTACATTCTGGTAGAAAATTGCAAGCTGAAATTAGAATAGATAGGAAAGAAGTATAACTTAAAATAACTGTTAATAAAATTAGGATAAACCTTACATATCAATGTAAATCCTAATTCCTGAACTTTTTTTCTATATTCACTAGTTGTGATTGTAATTGCAACCCCTAATTTCGGAAGAAGAAAATATGTTCTGTAATGCGTGCAACATAGCAATTTCAAAATCAGTTTTCCAACATTTAGGTGGCCATTATGGAAAGCGGTTTTTTAATAAAGTCAGTAATTTTATACATGTTTCCTATTTGTTATTTATGTTCCCTCCTATTATTCATTTATTACGTATGTATCCTCTTTATTAATATCAGTATCAACAATGACTTTTGGGAAAAAAAGAAGAATAGGGGAAAATTCAGCCTTCTGTCAGTATAGGTTATTGATAAATCAGTATCACATAAAAGTATGTGATCATTGCCGATATAACGTCAATCAGTATGCGCCGATTGCGACAGTCATCATTGCCTATATCATTGCCATTGGGATTTAGGAATGGTTTCACATTTGTGACAAAATATTTTACTCTGTTTGCAGAGAAACTTCAACAGTTTTACAGCACTTTATTCGTCATAATATTAAATATATAATATTTAGCCATCATCTCGGCTTGAACCTACTGCTTTTTGCATCCCCCTCCTTCAGTCAATAAAAGTCGCTACAATCTAGGGGGAAGGTAAAAAAACAACGTCCACCAACTCTTACAACACTGAAGGAAGATATAAGTATAAATCCTGGTTTTGATCAATGTTTGAAAATTTTGAAAAGAATTTAATGTAAATTCAAATTATTAATACTCAGCATTATAGTTTATGCGTCAAAGGCATATTAAAAGTTATTTTACCTCTTTGTTAAGAGATAATGAATGCTAAGCGTATAACTTTTCTTACTGCAGACGTTTCATTTCCCTAAGCTTTTATCTTCTATCGGGCTGTGAGGAATTTTCGACAGAAAGTAAGCTCTGAAGAAGAATCTTATTCTTAAAACAAACAGATATTTAAGAGTGAAATCCTGTTTTAAAGATAAATTATGAAAGTTATAAAATCTTGTTATTTTTATTTTTATTTTTAATTTTCATTTTTGAAGTTAAGATACTAATATAAAATTTCTTTGCAAGCGTACATGAGGAATTTCTCCAACACGTTTATCTTACAGTAATTCGCGTCTAATAAACTGACACACTTAAACTGCAAAATTTTTTACAAACAGTAGTTTTATTTATCTGCAATAGTTTTATTCGAGTGCCAAATTTTTAAAGTTGTTCAGTGCCTTCTTCGGTCAATTCTCATTTGCTTGTTAAAGGCTCTGGTCTCTTGAGGGGAACATTGCATGTCTTAATTGGTCTAATGGTTATTGAGGAAAGTGGTTATTTTACTGACGGCAGTTTCTCGACAATTTTTTATATATAGGGTAATCCTTTTGGTGTTGCTCGAAACATCCTGTTTAATTCAGAACACACGGCTAACGCCTAGTTGACATTACTTTATTATTTATCTTCGAAAGCTTAATAAACTTTCCGCAAATAAATGGAAACGATTTGATTTATGAACGGATTCAGCAATGTATTTTCATTCTTCTAGCCCAAACGAAAATCAGCCACTAAATTTGGAAGATGCGCTGTTGGAGAAATTTTGCAGGAAATACGTATATAAAGCGGAAAATATCTTCCAAAAAGTTAAGCTTGATAATATGTTTTGATACTACGTGAATTTTTTCTAAGTTTTCTTTCAAAACAGTAAATTTAAAATGCTAAAACTTTAATTTAAAATGTTAAACTTACTTTTCCGCTATTACGATACTTTGAGCTGAAGAAAATAACTGAAATAGTATACTGATAATTTATATTAAGCTGCGTAACACAGATGAAAAAGAGACACAATTAATGAAATTATTATCTAAACAGTTTTTGCATTCGTAAGAAAAACATTATCATTGTAATGTAATTCGTAAACAAATGATTATCGAATCAGCTAGCTGCCTCTTTTTATAACGTAGCAGCATATTTGTATTAATTTTAGCAGGTATCGATTTCAGTATGGATTTCATCTGAGCAGATCAGATGCTATTACATAAATTAGAATTGGCATTAAATAACCTGAGGATTGTTGGCTTAGTTTACATTGTTGTGCGATGGCAGTTCTATGTAAACATTTAATTTTATATTTGTATGTTTATTTATTTTACATAGTTTAACATTCATCAATATTTCCAGTTATTAATTAACAAGAAGTAACTTAGGGTGTATAGCAGCAAAGATATTCACTTTATATGTTGCCAGCTTTCTACAATGCTGTGTTTTAGATTCCTTTATAATTAATTCATTTATCTGCTATTTTCTATCTCGTAGTGCTTAAGAAAATTAAAAAAAAAACTTTTGTAATTTTGTCTAAAGAGATAGATTTATAGGATTATGCTCTTAGCAATTATAATTACCTTTGTTACAAAAATAACTCAAGAAATAACCCGAGAGAAACTTGTTTCATTGTTACATTACAAATGTTTTTCAGGAAAAATTCGCAATATCTTAACTTACTTAATGAGACTTGAAACATTAACCCACGCGAGTACAGTAGACAGGAAATTAGTGGAATACGTAAGTTTCCGAAAGAGGTTTCATTCAACTGAAAACAGCTCATTAAAAGATGTATAAATTTGGCTCCTTTCTTGATTGAGAATGACCTAGTTTTTTTTTTTTTCCTTTCTCATCGAAAAATATTTAAATGGTTTCTTCAAACAATTTTTTGAAGCTGAAGTGTTATTTTAAGATGAAATTTTTTCTTAATTACGAATTACTTCAAATATACTTCATAGCTGTACCGGTTAGAGTAAAATGTTTAACGGTGAATTCATATTACTAAAGGAAATCTAGGTAATGCTCTTTGATTTAAAAACTAAGTCAATATTACAACTCACGCGGCAAATAATTGTAGTGTGGAAGTTCGTAAGAACTTCAAAGCAAAAAAAAAAATGTAAAAAAATCAGTTTGCAATATCCTTACCATATTAGTGCTTCAAGAATATTCTACTTTGGTTTATACCTCGTTTGATACTGCATAAAGTCGTGTATCTGAGAGAATTCTGATAGGCATTTCATCTCCCTATAGATAATCCCTGTGTACTTTGCAGAACTACTTATCAAATGGTAACAAGTGTCATATCTATATCAAACACAACGAGTTTAATTTTGCTTAAATAAAATTTATATATCGTTTGTTACCAAAAATGTAACCGAGAAAGCCGTCTCTCAACTCTCTTGATTGCAAACAGGTGCGAAAATAAAATTGAGAGATATGCAGCTACATTGCATTTTTAATTTTGATGCAAGTAGCATTTATTTATTAATTTTCTCAAATAATTTGCAAATTAATATAATTACAATCACTCGTTAGCAAAAGCTCAATTCAGTAATGTACTTTCAAACCCAGTTATGCAAAAGTATAAATCACACAAATGTATAACATTACCAAGAAACCGTTCAATTTTCTAACCAGCATTATAAGGTATTTCTTCCACCTTCTTCGCATGCCTTCGTGGTGTAGTAGTCAGCACGCTGGGTGCGTATTCAAGAGATCCGTGGTTCGAGTCCCGGCGAACGCGTTGCTCATTTTTCATGTCTCCTGCTTCGAAATAACCTAATGTCTCTACAACCTTAATTTTCTCTAAAGAACTAGAAATGCATGATATAATTTAGAAAATTAAGCCAAGCCACCTTTTCTGATTTTCTTTTCGCAGAAAACATCACATTTTACTTTTATCATCTACTTCAGTAAAACCTCTCTGCTAATAACAGGGAAACGATTTCATCCTATCTACGTAATATTATAGAAACCATCAAAGAAATACAGAACCTATTTTTTCAATTCATCAAGCAGTTGATCTCTATTTTGAAATTCCTATCTTGAAATTCTGTCTTGAAACGTCTTTCTTAAAACTCTATCTTGAAATGCTATTTTGAAACGTGCACAAAGTTTCGAGATACTTTGCAGTCTGGGGGCCACCGCTACCTCAGTCCGATAGAACCTCAGTCCGATAGATTTCTGATTCTGGGGTTATCTGAAATTTAAGGTGTACGCATCAAATCTACGAGATTTGTTAGAATTGACAGATGCTATGAAATGTGAAGTTATACAGATTTCGCTTGCAATGTTACGTTCATACTGTCATCCAAAATCTCCCGCATGCAACGCGTCAAGTTGAAAACCTCTAATTACAATAAAAGTTATTTTCTCTTTCCTTTCCTCTACTGTCATTCGTCCCATACGTGTATCGTTCCGACGCCTGTGTTTTTTCAAAGCGCAGATCAGTTTACGCAGGAAAAAAACGAGTGTTACCATTGGAAAATTTCGAAGTTTTCTCACTGTAACCGTAGTGGTGAGAGCTCCATTGTTTTAAATCATCACAACCTCGAATGCATACCTTCAAATAACAATATCTGAAACACCATTTCGATTCGTTCAGCAGATATGCCGCTGGTGATTCTTAGATCGTGGAAGTTTTTTTATGACCACCCTGTATATATGTAAGATAAAAAATATGTAAATCAAAATTATAACTTAAGCTGGCAATGTCCCCCATTATACTTCATTTTAATTTGTGTATCTCCCCTTTTCCTGATCTAAAAGTAGCAATTGTTTATAACTTTCTGTAATGAGTCTTTTCAAAGTTACTCCGTTTCATGCTTTCTTATGTAATTCTGCAATGCGGACAGCTCTTATCTAATCACAGAACAAAATTTCAACAAAGAATTGTCACTATATCTGCTGAATGTCTATTTTACTTTTCCTCCTCTTTGGATTTGTTCTTGATAACACTCGTCGCTGGCCTCTCTGCTTCGTCCATTGTCTAAGATGTAAGTTTCAAAGAATGTTATGAAGATTGGGTGCATACTGCACCCATGATAAGTGAATCTGATTACGCGTCTCGTGGCGTGCTTTACCAAAAAATAAAATTATGTGATGTATCTACTACTACATCTATATGAAAGTATCTTCTTCTTATGCATCATTCAAACTACCCAGTAATACAAGTACCCAAATCCATTCCAGTTCTAGCCAATCGTCAAGATATTTACAAATTGTTATATATATATATATATATATAAGGTGTATGTGTATCAGTGTAGCGGTGACAAACTTTCAGGAAAGCTAGAGAACACCTAGACGATGGGAAATCACATAGCAATACATAGTCAGAAACGCTTTCCTGGCGCAGTAGTGACGACCCAAAACATAAAAAAGGAAGGACACAAACAGTGAGATAAAGCATGTTTTATTATGTTTAGTACAGCAGAAACCTACAAATAATAACAAAAACAAACAAAGATCGTCATGAAAGAATTTGTTCGAAATTGCGACCCCAGACCGTGATCCAGACCTCACTTCTCTGGCGCATGGAAGATCTGCATCACGAATGGAAGATCGAATGGAAGATGCATAACCCATGGTTACTGCATCACGGTCCGGGTCGTAATTTTGAAAGCCTTCTTTGATGATGATCGTTGTCTCTTTATGTTGTCTTTTCTTTGTTTTTGTTGTATTCCGAATAATAAACATGATTTCTCACCACGCTCGTGTCCTTTCTTTCTTGACTTTTGTATCGTCACTACCGCGCCAAGAAAGCATAAAAAAGGAAGATTAGTTTTTGTCAAAAACTAATCTTCAAAATATAATTTGTTTAGTTGCTCAGAATCGGAAATTATTCCTCTAGAAGACATCATTTTTGTCTTTGAAGATTTATACTTTGATACATCAACAGCTGCATGCCTTCTTTTTTGTATAAACATTGAAATTTGAATGTTTTCAGAATCAACGAACTGTACAATGATATTTTTAAAAGTTTACAGTTTAAAAATATTGTGTGGCAAATGGACATTTTCGTTTGAAATTTTAAAGGGAGACGTTTCCTAAAAATTTCAATTTCTGATAGGCCATAATTTATTTAATATCACAAAACCAAAATAGTTTATGCTTGAAATATTTTCATGACAAATGCCCTTCTAGTGATTGTAGATAAATCGATTCGTAAAGGAAGATAATTCGGAAAATAAAAAAAAAATTACTTTTGTTGAAATTTTCATGACACATTCTTTCATTGCACTTATCCTATAAAAATACTTCAATACTTTTCAGAGTAAAATTTTAGCTAAAAAGATGTCTTACTTAATAGATCAGTCACGTCTTCCAAAAACAAAATTCGTAAATAGGATTATGCCTTCTGTACTGTCAGCTATCCAACGATAAAAATGCTCGGCTGCGTCTTAAATAATTAAGTCTTTTCCTAGTGAAATATATGAAAAAGATTCCATGTGGTATTAATTTCTGATAGAATAGTACTTTTTTTTTAAACCTTTACTTTTCTGGTTTCATGAATATTAAACCGATCGTCTGAAAAACTGAGAGTTGGGTTTATTTTCAGTTTGCTTAGTAGCAGCAACTAGTTACTTAATTAAATCCTTACTATTTGTACTACAAAATCCTTACTATTTCTACTACAAAATCCTTACTATTTGTTGCCTCAAGAATAAAACTGGAACGCAATTTTAGTGTTTTTTGCTAGCTTTGAAGAAGAGTGTTAAGTTAGGTTAGGTTATTCATTTACGGCAAAGCACACGAGGGCTATCTGCCTAAAAGGATGGATGCCTTCGTGCAGGACTTTTTAAGGGAAACTGGCTCGTATACACATTACACATGGGGAAAACCACGAAAACGCCCATTCAGCCAGCCCGTTCGCGGGATTCGAACCTCGGACCGAACTACCAGTGTTCAGCGTCTTTACCCCTCGGCCGCTGGTGGGCCTGATGAAGGGTGTATTATTCTATAAAATTAATATCATTAAAGGGAAGCGTATAGAATCTATTTTCTGGAGAGGAATTATTAAGCTTATGGATTCTTTTTTCGTACATTAATTTTATTAGATCTTACATATATTACTGTCGCTAATTATTCATTCGGCTAATGAACGGTTATTAATAATTATCAATTAATATTAACTTAGTTCAAAGTTAGAATTTTCTAATTCATTCTTGGTGAATGACTTCACTTTCATATTAAGAGTATAAAAAATGATAAGTAAACTATTATCGATGTGTTCGGATGTTGGGAACTTAATGGGCAAAATACAGTGCTACTATTCTAACCTATAGCAGGAGACTTTATTAGACAATTCCTTTTTATCTCCCCCCACTTGTTTCTCCTCCTGAGTCGTTTTCACATTACCTTAAATTTAGCATAGATCGTGGAGTACAAAAATCAGGAATTCTGCTTAATATAAATATGATGTTTCAAACTTAAAAACATGAAAGATTTTCAAAACAAAGAACGCACGTTACACAATAATGTGTAAAGTAATATATACATTAAGAAGAACATTTTTATAAACACCCCTCCTCTCCAATTTTTAATGATGAACTCGTACTTTAGTGCTTCCAAGCTGGAAGTTTTATCATTGTTATTTTTGTAACTATTTACTCTTAAATTTTGTAAGTTCGCCGAATGCAAACTCTATTCTTAAAGAATATACATTCCGTATTTCGCAACATTTACGTATGTAAGGAATCAAAGATATTCTTCTTATGTTTCTTGTAATGTAGTTCCTAAAACTCTCAGCTGGCAACTGAAAGCCTTGCTCTCAATTCCGCAGTCGATTTCTCAAGATTTTATGACTTAGAAAACCTAATCCGTCTACACAGTGATTGCGAAAGATGTTCAGAAAACGGTAATCTGGAATGTTATCTCCGTTTTCAAAATTAATATAAGCTTTCAATGAGCTTAAAAGGAGTTGAAACAAAATACAAGTTTTGCAGATTACTTTAGGAGATGACATTTTATGTAAAAGCAGTTTCATTCTTAAAATAAACTAAAAGTTCTTGTATATATTTTCAAAATTTAATATGAAAGTAATGTAATTTTGAATCAGTTTTTATCCTTTCAAATCCTATCGGGCCACTGTTTGCCTAATAATTGCATCAATTCTTTCACCGATAGACATGTTTAAAAGAAGAAGAAAGCCGCTCTGAATCCCGAATAATATTGTTATCGACAGGGTGAAAGTAAAAGTTACATATTTAATGAATGAAAAGATTGCCGAATTGCAATCAAATAGAAATCGGTAATTCAATCAGAAAAACAAAAATCAATCACTCACGAGCAACTTTTAAAGAAGAGATTGCCAGCGTAAAATTCTTTATGAATGGAAAATTGTGAAGACTGGACATGTTAATAAAAAAATGTTGTGAGTATGAAACTCAATTCAATTTTCCCATTCCACTGTGTTTAGCATATGAAGTAAAAACTACGTGGACTATTTACAAGCCTCAGTTAGATATAGTAGTGATGTTGACGTACAGTCAGTTCAAGCCCACGAAACGTCTTGTGGCAAGGAGCGATAGATTGCGCCTGCCGTTGGCAACAGCCTTGAGCACCTATCAGGTGACAGGGCTATTTAGCTCAGTTCCGCCCCCAATTTTGATGGAGAGTTCCCCGGGAGGGATGGGTCCGAGGGTTTCCAACCTCTCTCCCCTTCCACCAAGCCCCACGGGAGGACTTTCAGCTACTTTGGCCTTCGGCATATCTAAAGTGCCGCACCGACACTATACATTTACAAGCATTCATGCCTTCTCCGGGATTCGAACCCGGGACCTTCGGCACGGCAATCAGCGACGCTAACCACTATACCGGTTGAGCGGCGATTAACTAGTGCTTAACTAGCGAAGTAATCCCAGTCAGGGCCGGCTCCAGGTATAAGCGTTATAGGCAGCAGCCTAGAGCTCCAATTTTCTGAGGACGCTAAGCTATGTTGTTCTCACAGCTTAGTTGGCGGGTAATAAATAAATAAAGGCATATTTTTCTCTAAATTATTAATATGTTTAATTTTCACAGAGCATCAACTGTACTGATTGCCTAAGGCGCCGAATACGCTGGAGCCAGGCCTGCTTCCTGTAATCAACGCAGTCCATTTAAAGATGCAGCTACGCAGAGAGATTGCCAGTGTTCTACAAATGCTTCTGATATACATGAAGATAGACTACAAAAGACTATCAATAAACTAAAATTGCGTTCCCTGGAAATAATTACTTTAGAGGTTATAACAGAATGTAGTGGAAGATGCGATAGCGAAAGGTCAGTGTTTCCTGACAAGAATCCGTTATCAAAATAGAGATTGACTGAGTTCGTTTCCCTAATTGTGCCTCTGACGATAGAATAACATGTTTCCAGTATTTTCAGATGTAGTGGGAGGAGCTAAGACACAGTAAGCTGCACGAATAGCCGATAACATAAAGATCAAAGTACCTTCGTTTATCCTTCGAAGATTAAGAAAACCTTCCAAGTAAAATGATTGTTTCTTCAATGACATTTCACCTGAATATATTAAGTTGCTTATTCTAATACCACTAAAATAAATATCCAAAAAATGTTTATTTCTGTTTTCTCTTTGTAAGCAAAGTGACTATTAGATCCGAAGACACTTCTGAGGGCTTTCGCTGGTCTTCAAAATTACCTAACTAGAGCATTCTCGCTTAATTTTATCCTTTCTTGAAAAGCAGTTGCATTTTTTTGTAAGTTGGCAAGTAAATCGACAACTTGCACAGTGTTTCTGAAATGATAGTCACTTTTTTAGAATCTCTATTAATCAGTTTTTCGAAGACAGAAGTTAATTTTCAGATATTTTCAAAATAGTTCTGCCCAGTTAAGAAAGATTAGTTTGGTTTATTTGATTATGTACAGCTCACGAGGGCTATCTGCCTAATGGAAAGGATACCTTCGTGGAGAACTTGTAAGGTTTTAGTTAAACTAACCAAGTTTTATTTTAATTTAAATCTTTTCTATCTCCTCTCTGTTTTAACTTCCTGTCAGAAGAAGCGCGCGGTTTCAGCTTATGCTAATTTTGAAGTACAGCCAAGTACTATTTAAGCCAGAGGTAGAAACCTCTCGGTGTGTGAGAGCTTAGACTCAGATCACGGTTATTCCGCTCAACGTTCGCCTGACCAGCTAGCAGTTTAAATTTATAAGCCATAGTGCTTACTACGTGATTGCATTGTAAAATAAATTAAAGTGCGGTAGTATTTAGTATATCTTGCTACGCACCCTTTTAGATAGAGGCCAACTTCCGCGAATTGCTCTGCGAAGCAAAGTTTAATTTAATTTCTATTTAGCTATTTATTTAAATTTATTTGATTGTTAAGTTCGACCAAAGTGCGGTCTTTTACGTTCTGTATCTCTCCCAAGTTGGGAAGTTTGTATTTAATAGTGATTGAATAAAAGAGGATTTCAAATCCCTTCACGTGCAGTTATTATCCAGCCCAGCAGTTACATCAGAACATAGCGTACCTTCCGCTGCCTGTTCCAGTTCAGGACTGAATACCTGAGGTTAAGAAACCTTTACAGAATTTAACATGTTTCCAAAAAGGATGCACAGAACACTAAGTCCTGACAAACTTTCTAAGGAAAACTCGCTCGTATACACTTTAGACATGGGGAAAATCATGAAAAGGCCTATCCAGTCAACTCCTTCCCCAGGATTTGAACCCAAGTCAAATTACTAGCGTTCAGAAACTTTACCGTTCGGTCATTGGTAGGCCCCAGTTAGGAAAGGATATTACTGTTATAATCTCACAGCATGTTAGAACCTCTAACTGCATGTTGAGCTTGTGTCGGCGTCAGCTGTTAGTATTACCAAGAGGGGCGTCTTAAATAGTATTAGAGAGAACATCACTGTTAAGCACGAAAAATAAAGAGCTAATGTTATTGTGTACCAATATTTTTTTCTCAGAATCAGGAAGGAGGAAATGCTTAACCTTCATAATCTAAGAGGTTCCCGTCCCCATCAGAATTTTTGACTGACCAAATTGAATTTTTTGCTGCGTCTGCATATTATTTATACCTTCATCAGTAATCGATCGATCCTGAATTGAGACTAGTGATGCTATTTCTGCTGTAATAGAAGTGACTAACTAAACTTCTTCCCCCCCTCTTAACTAACGTGAAATCTTGGAAACAAAACTTAAAATATGAACATTTATAGTTAGATTATAAATTAATGAAAAGTATCTTTTTCGAGCATTTTTAATAAGACATGTGAATTTATTTTGGATCCTTAAGAAGAATAATCAGAAAGTTGCTTGGCATTGAGATTTTACTGCCTTCAGAAGACTGGAAAAACAGTAATAGGGAGCGGACAATAAAACACAAAGCATTATCCTTAATAATCGTCGCTTTTCTTCACTGGACTAAAATATAATTCTTTTTAAATAAATAATGAGGTAAAATTATTTGTTTACATTTTACACATACGCTTAGGAAAAGAGGATGCGTTCTGATTACCTGCATCCCTGGTTGCAACTTTCGGTAAACAATGTGCGAAAAAAAAAAGGACAGTTCTTATATGTCTCGTTCTACTGGGCCGACTGACGAAATTCAAAATGCATTTTCCATGCCTCGAAAGCACGACTTAGGATATGTATTAGATTTATATATAGAATTGTTCTAATATAGGTATTTTGACGTAAAATCGGACTTTTTCTGAAATGACATGTCAGTTTTTTTTCATATTTCGATTCTGCGACTCAAATTATGCCAAACTGCCAAGTTTTGTAAAACTCACACAAGTAGGTTTTAAAAAAATAGCTCTCAAAAATTTGGCTCCTCAATGTTAATTCAATTTAGTATGTATTTATTAATATCTCTTTTTTTATTACAATTACTTGATTCCTTCTTTCACAGTTCGGAATTTAGGTTCACTCCAAATAAAATTCAGACATTTTTTATGTTTTATTTTTTAAATTTGTATTTTTAAATAATTTTTATAAATTTTTGGAAAAAAATTCTGAATTATAACCTATAAAATTTTTACAATAATCTTAAAGTAAATGTATTTTTAAGCATACCTGCAAAAAATTAGAGCTTTTTATTTAAAATTTCCGAAGATCTACGTGAATTTATATATTGGCGCTTTTTGAAATTTGGCATATTTGTTGAAAGCGATAATAACGAAAACGTGGTTTACGCACTTTGTTAAAATTATTTGAAAGTAGGAATCATCCACAGTCTAAAAAGGTAGGAATGATGTGCCTTTTTTTTCGCTCCCGCGCAATGGAAGGGAAAGGAAAATATATTGCCACATATTAAAAAGTTTGCCAAGTAATAATTATTCTTGGCGCAAACTCAAAAAAATTCGCCAAGTTAAATTTTGGAATTTCTCCGTAAATTTCGCACCAAATTTCACAAACTTCAATATTTAGGCATAACTTGCGTCGTAGAATCAGAATATAGAAAAATATTGGTATGTTATTTCAGAAAAAAGCCCATTTTGTGTCAAAATACATATGTTAGAACAACGCTATATATAAATCTAATATATATCCTAAATCGCGCTTTCGAGACATGAAAAACGGAATTTGAATTTCGTCAATCGGCCCGGTAGAACGAGAGATATAGAACTGTCCTTTTTTTTTTTTTTTTTTTTTTTTTTTTTTTTTTTTTTTTTCGCAGTTTACATGTTGGTACAGAATTGGTTATCAACAGTTTTGTTTTTCATGCAAAAGATACTATACAGGTAAAAGAATAAGAGTAAAATTCTGCAGCTGAAACATGTGACATGCCATGTCAGAAATATATTTGATTAATTATGTTAGCGTTATGAATGTTTAGCACATCAGTGAGTCCACCGATGCTCGAGTGGGTAAAACCGCTAAAATAATGGTAGTTGGACTCAAGCTCAAAATCCAAGAAATGGGCTGGCTGCATCTGTGTTTCTCACCTGTAACGCAAATATGAGGTAGCTTCTCTTCAAAAGTCCTGAACGAAGACTTCATTTTCCTTAGGCGTGTAGCCCTCAGAGTCATTGTCATATTCAGCGAAATAAATTATTTCCAAATTTTGGGCTTAGAAACTCTAAAAACTCTATAGACTATGTTCTCAAATTCACCTGCTTTTATTTCGTAACCGATACCCGCACCTATATACATCAAGTTACACGCATTTCCAGTGTGTTCTATATGAAGCAAAAATTCGTGTTTCGGTATTTTTTATTTTAAAAAAAGTCAGTTTTACATAAAATTCAAAATCTATCTTTTTATACCGTCCCTATGTTTCTATACTTGTGTTCAGAAAATTATTTACCCATTATAAAAAATAAAACACAAAAAGTTTGACTATGACAAAATTGAACAAGGTATTTAATTTCAAAATTTTCGATGTTTGATGTCATTTTTAATTTATCTTCAGGGATAAGTAAATAAACCAATTAAAATAACTTGAGTTTGAATTTTCGCCCCTAAAACATGCGAGTAGCCCGTCCTAAATTAGTTGGAGTGCCCATTTTTTTAAACCGAATTTCTCCAAAAAAGGCTAATTTTTTACATAACTGAATACCTGATTCAATTTGTGGTTGGACACACTTTGTTTATCGGGCTGGTGCATAACTCCGTTCCGTTTCTACGATGCTATGATTTTATTAGTATAAAATACACTACAAAACAATACAATACACAATAACAAGACATTGATATGCTACGTCTTAAATCAATAATCACTCACGCATTCACTCAATTATGTAATCACGTGTATTTACGTATTATCGCGACCACCTTCGTAGAAATCGCCAGAGCTTCAGGCGCACCAAACTCTGGTAAGCATTTTCTTTATATATATATGTGTGTACACTCTATAACAAAAGAAATTGACGCGCCAAGGAGTTGTCCGTTGGAGGCAAAAATCGGCGGATAGGGAGATTATGCATAGAATAGAAAATTATTAAAATTTCAGAATAATTGAATGATTTATTTTAGAGTTACATAGTTACAAAGTAACGAGCTCAATAAGGTGTTGACCCACCTCCAGCCTGGATGCAAGCTGCCACACGGAGTGGCACAGACTGATAAAGTTCTTGGAGGGTCTCCTACGGTATTTCTTGCCAAATTTGCTCCAATTGATGGGCTAGGTCATCAACATTCCATGGTAGATGCAATCGCCTTCCCATCATATCCCAGATATGTTCGATAGGAGAGAGATCTGGCTGGCCAATTAAGTGTTTGACAAACTGTAAGACAGTTCATAGCAACACGTACGTGCGCGTGCGTGCGTGCGTGCGTGCGTGCGTGTGTGTGTGTGTGTGTGCGCGCGTGTGTGTGCGCGTGTGCGTGTGTGTGTTGTTGTTATAGAGGGTATGTTTATATATATATATATATATATATTCCAATGTATTCCAAGTTTCAACGGCTTTTATAAAAAAAATTATGGTTACTTTTTGTCTTAAACTCGATTTTAAAATTTGTGTTTGTAGGATTTTCCTATAATAGAAGAAAGAGAGGTGAGATTTCTGCAGGAATACCTTATTTTGTCTCAAAATCGCTAAAGGAACGATGCACCGAATTCTTTCTCAAAGCGATTGCTATGGAATTTCCACCAAAACAAAAACAAAAACCATTTTGTAACTAGGTTAACTGATTGCCTTTAGGAATAAATATATAGTTGAAACGCAGAATATGAACGTAATAACATGTATGTATGTAATATATAATTTGTTAAAGTAAAAGTAATTTGTTCTGTTTCTTCCTTAAGATTCGTCAAACTATGCTAAGGTGGTTGCGATAGTACGTAAGTACCTATCAATCATCATCTTTGTCAATAACTGCCTGCTGGCGTTCAGGTAGGAGTTCAATGCCTCTTCTGCTTCTATTTACCCAATGGAGCGCAATGGCTGTGTGATAGCATTCCATTTCTACCAATTGCATAATTTTCTGCCAATTCCCGTACACATCACAAATTCTCGTGGCTTCTACAGCAACCGATCCTCGATTAAACTCGAAGAGTAAGATGTGCCGGAAGTGTTCATTTTTCTACTAGTTTCTCCATACTAATTAGCCTTGACAATGGCTAAAATGCCTGTTAGCAACATACAAGCTCTTGCGCTCAGCAATCAAACTCCGAACTGAAGAGAAACAATTGAATAACGAAAAACAAAACCTTCATAATCTAGTGTTCGTAGCCCAGTCTAAAACGGCACGGACTTAACGCACTGACCCAATAGACAGTGAGTTAACTGCCGAATTCCACTAATCACCGTTTAGTTCATTTCGTTTTCGTAGCTGTTTATGACATTTGGCGAGAAATCGCCCTTTCTTAAGCCCCGAATTATGCCAAATAAGGGAAACCAGACTTCACAATCAAGGTTGAAAGTCCGAATGCCAAAAGTCCAATAGAATTATCAAATTTAAACCTCACGCCTCGGAGGTCGGGCAGACGTCAAAGCAGCCAAGCAATGATATCAAGGGTTATACCTCATTTCGCGGAATAAAGAGAGGCTTCATAATTAAAATCTTGAAGATTCTTGAAACTCTTGAAATATCTGTACCTATTATTAAATCCATGATGTTCATTGCTATTTATACTTTACCAGCACTGTAAGAAGCTTTCTGACGGTACCTCTTACAGTGCTGGTAGAGTGTTTGCATCATTTATAGCCCGAGCGGTAAAGCTGCTGGACACGGACAGTTCGATCCAGGGTTCAAATCCCAGCGGACAGGCTAGCTGCATAGACGTTTTTACGGTTTCTTATATGTGTAATGTGGATAGAGCCAGTTCCTCTTAAAAAGTCCTCCACGAAGGCATTCTTCTTACAGGCACGTAGTCCTCGAGTTGCTTTCCCTGAATGAAGTGACCTAACGTAAGAGATGCAAGTAGCAGCCAAGGTCTCTGACCTTTTCTTTTTCATTGCTTGTTTTGGGCGAGCAGTAGTGTCAGTTCTGTCAGTGTCGTCAGTCTTTAATTTCTTGAATGAGTAATCAGCAAGAACGATTTTTTAAAATTTATTACGTGCTCCGCCATTTGCCACTGCACGGAATGCATAGAGAAAATCACGGAAATGCCCATACAGCCAGCCTGTTCCCCGGGGCTCGAACCCGAACCAAACTACCAGTGTTCAGTGGCTTTTACCGCTCAGCCGCTGGTGGGCCCAGCAAGAACGATTAAGCCTTTCTTTGGGAAGCCATATTTTTAAGTAGAATGACAAATGCGTTTTTGCACTGTTTGACAGCTTCCTTTAGTTCTCCTAAAGATGTAGCTGCGAGTTTTTTTAAAAGTCGATTTTCAAGAATATCTCAAAACTCATGTTGGGGATGTAATTCAACTTTCTTTCCATACATGGGGGATTTTAAGAGGTAAATTGTCTACAGGTGTCGTGTAAAAATAGAATACTTTGTTAATCTTTTGCTTCTAGATCTTCTTCCCCCCCCCCAGCTAAATTATTCATTAAGGGTCCCGATCAATTGCAGTTGCAACTGCGGACTGTAATTAAATGCAGTTTTTGTTCGTGGATCACAACAGTAAGAAATTTGGGAAACGTTGATCGCACAAACTAGATTGCAGTGAAACCTTTTTAGTTTGTTTGATTATGGCAGAGCACGCGAGGGCTATCTGCCGAAGGATAGGGATGCCTACTTGGAGGATTTTCCAAGGAAAACTTTTGTTCTTATCTACGTTATACGTGGGAAAAACCCCGAAAGCGCCTGGAATCGAACCCAAGTCGAACTACTAGTGCTCAGCGACTACTTAAATTTTTTAAGGCGACTCCCGGACGATTTTGGTCTTTTGTGAAGCTGGATATTTTAGAATGGTTTATCCGATATTCCCAAAATCTCTGGAAATCTTGTAGAATTCGCACCACGATAAAATAGCATTCTAATAACAAAGAAAGTAATCCAACTTTTCTTCACATTTTTCCAGATTTAGGATTGATAGTAAAAAATAGTGGCACATTTAAAAGTTGTGTAATGTTAATCACTTACACCCTTTTCTCTCTCTCTTTTTTTTTTTTTAATATTTTTTTTCATTTGCATATTTTATTCAAATTTTTGTAAATAAGAAAAGAATAAAAAGCACTTTCTTACATTTTGTGGTAACAAGTAGAGCTTTTACATTGTACGCTGGATTTTTTTATCTCTTTAGTGATTTTTTTTTCTTTCTTTCTAAATTTAAACAACAACGATAAACGCAAATATATCTTTATATAGCTTTTCTTTTTCAAAAATTTTACCAGGTCTGGAGTTTTCGGAGGGAAACAATGATGGTATTTTTCTACAATCGTATTCAGAGTCTTACCCTGAATTTCTACCATGAGCATGCTGCTTAATGCCAAATTTTTAAAAAATTGTATTAATAAGTGGGTTAGCATTATATATATATTCAGAGTTGGCTATATTATTTGCGTATTAACTTCGTTGAGTATATAGCATCGCATATAAAATAATGGAATGCTTAGGATTAAAATTTTAAATTCATGGTTTTGAGGACTGAAGTGGAAATTCTTAGAAAATTTAGAAATTGATTTTGATTGCTTTTAAGTCTATATCGCAAGCATAGTTCAGTTTTTCTAGGTTTAAATAGATCGTATTATAGTATACATCCAAAGATGATAGATTACGAAATTACGTTAGTCAACTGTTGGTTTATCTTAATAAGGGAAAACATAGTTTCACTACAGATAATGGCAGAAATAGTTAAATAAACGTTTCACACATAACGTTTTAAATATTTCTGGTTTTTATACATAGTATTAATTCATGTGAGTTCACTTTTTTACTTCAAAGGGGGAAGAAAAGAGCAATCAGTTCAAATACTTCATAGTACGGATTAGTGCTAAGTTTATTTAATAATTGCTCAAAGTCTAGTTTTCTCTCAATTTTAATAAAAACATTTCAGGGAAATTAGACTTGAAAAAGAAATTTTCTCTACGAATTTAGATTGAGGCATAGCTTGGAAATTTAAAGAAAATTTTTGAACAACTTTTAAAAATTCTATCGCTGTGATTAATTATTCATAAATAAAGACAATTTGGCCACTTATCATTGCTTCTCTTCCATTTTTACCTGAAAATGCCAAAATTCGGCTATCTTTTAAGTCATCAAATAGCAAGAACCTGAAATTCCAATCCATTTCTAATAACCCGTTTAAAATCGCTAATTGTTCCATACAAGCAGCTACTCGAGCGTATCCGAGCATTTTGCCTGAAATCGTAGAGAGCAGCTTCAAAGCTTGAAAACTGTGAAATATTAATCAATATCACCTTCGCGCAGTTTTCCTACTTATTCATTGCAAATTTGGAAAATTGGAGCATTTTGTGTTTTTGATCGCGCTTATACTGCAATTTTTTTTTTAAACTAAAGAATTAGCTGGGTAAGACTGACATGAACGAACTTTCTCTTTTAAAGAACTTCATCTTTCGTCCCTTGCAGTTTCAAAATTTTTTTGTTCATGCAAATCTAATAAATTACATTTTTCTTATTTCTATCCCGAAATCAATATGACTATATTTTTTTTTAAATTCTTAATTATATCTAAACATCCGTATTATTATGACAAGAAATGAAAATAACAGCAAAACTATTACAAAAAATTGCAAATAGAATGCAATTAAGGGAGTAAACTCAGATGCATTTTTAACCTAACAAAATCGAGGGCGAAGGTGGTAGGTTATTCAAATATGGCAAAGCACACGAGGACTATCTACCTAAGGGAAGGGATGCCTTCGCGAAGAATTGTCTAAGGGAAACAGGCTCTTATTAACTTAGGGGAAAATCGCGAAAACTAACCTTGCAGCCAGTCTTCTTCTTCTTCTTCTTCATGAAGCTTGGCTTCCCTTTGGCGCCTTCTGCTCCAACTCAAAAATGGCGTTATTTACTTGCTAATCCACAGGGACGCATTCCCTCCATTGCCGGAGGGAACGCCGGTCCGGAAAAGGCCTTACACTAATAATACTTATGAGTCCTTTAAGATGTGTTTAATGACAAATTTCCCCAGAAAAAAATATCTCCAAGGTTTTTCGTTACAATGATTCAGAAGATCAGCTAAGAGGTCAATATTACTAATTTCATCTTATTGAGCATAATGTTTCTAGCGCTATCGTACTTTCTACAGTGAATAATTGCATGTTCTGTACTATCAATCACATAACATGAGTCGCAAAATGGCGAATTCGCTCTACGATACCTGTATAGTAGTTGGTTCGTGTCCAACAATTGCAATCTTGTTCTACTAATTGCTACTTTCATTTTCCTGTCTAGGTTTAATCCTTTGCTCCACACGCTGTGAATATCACAATAGCTGAATCTGCGGCCGGTATAGGAAGTCTGCCAACAGTCGACTTGCTCATTCTTGATAGTATTTTCGATGAAGCTACACGCATCCTCTGCAGAGAGTTCCCCCGGGTTATCCATATCTCTTCTTCTCGCTACTTTATACGCTTTTTCATTGAATTCTATACCCTTATGACCAGGAACCCAAATGACCATGAGGTGGTGGAAGGCCTTTATCCGCTCGAAAAGCTTAAGAATGAGAGAGTTGCATCTCCTATTAACGCAACTCATGGCACTGACTACTGACTTGCTATCCGTGAGAATGGCAACCTTTTCGTTAGGATTCAATTTCTCAAGAAGCTTAAAGAGGGCCCAAGCCTCGGCTGAGAAGATGGAGCTTCTGCTGTCTATGCACTGACCGACAATCACTGCGGTGCGATCTACAGCCGCAATACCAACTCCTGTATCAGACTTGGAAGCGTCTGTAGCGTAAATTTTAAAACCTTGGCTTGCGTAATCATTAATAAAGGATCGGGAATACTGCTGTATTTCCACATCTGAGAGATTTTTGTTTTGGAACTCATTTATTTTAATACAACACTTTACTTCTTCAGAAAAATCCTGCTCATTATCAAAAGTAATACACTTACTGAAATCTAGATCCAGACTACTTAGCTTGTCTTTAATGCACTGACTGATAGGCTTACGAATCTTACCCCACTTGCAACTTAGCAGGCAACTTTTCAAACTATCCGCAATAGGAGGAGCCCCTGACAGAGCAATATTCTTTATTACAAATTTGATAGCAGCAATACTTCTTCTCGTGTCTAAGGTAACCACCCCTGCTTCAACATATAACAACGAAAGATTGGTACTGATTGGCGCCCCGGTGGCAAGTCTTAGAGCATGATTATAAACAATTTCAAGCTTTTTCTTATTTTGTTGAGAGGCTGAAATGAGGAGAGAGCTGCCATATTCTATTCTTCCTCTTATTGTAGCATTTGCGATATTAACAAGGTCTACTTTTCTGGCACCCCACCTGGGGCTCGCGATAAATTTAAATGCATTCAGCATTCTTTCTAGCTTCGGGACAATTTTATTAATGTGAAAATTCCAACTCAGTTTACTATCAAACCATACACCCAGAATTTTAACATGATCTTCCGTAGGGATGCTGACACCATCAAGCTTCAAAAAATTCTCTTCACAACTCTTTTTCCCGCTGAAAATGATTGATTTGCTTTTCTCTGGAGAAATACATAAGTTCCACTCTTTAGCCCAACTGTGCACTTTAAACAGCGCACGTTGCAGATTATCGACTACCTTCCGGTGCGAGACATCAGCACTATAGAGGAAGATGTCGTCCGCATATACATAGCAATCGACATCCGTCGGGATGATCTCGTAAATGTCATGCATGAATATGGTGAACAGAACTGGGGACAGAATGCAGCCCTGGGGAACACCACTGGCAAGCTCATGGCTTCTTGAAAGAACCCCTCTCCACTTTACTCTGATAGTTCTCTGGTTCAAGAAATTAGCAATCTAGAGGATGCTATTCCCTTTGATGTCGAATTGCAGGATTTTGTAGAGTAGGCCATCGTGCCAAACTGAGTCGAATGCAGCTTTGAGATCGAGGGCCACCAGCTCAACAATCTTTCTTTGCTTCCTATGATGCAAGATGCTACTGAACAATTTATTAAGCAGTACCAGGCAGCTTCTATTTGGAATAAAGCCGTAATGCATATCTGAGAGCCTTTTGCTTTGCTGAATCCTCGGAAGTAGTCTATTAAGAACCATCCTTTCCATCCCTTTAGCTAGAATTTGCGTTAAGGTGATCGGTCTGTAACTGGAAACCAACGCACTGTCGCCTCCAGGTTTTAGAAGCGGAATAACTATAGCTTCTTTCCAGTTCTTAGGAATCTGATCCGAGTTCCATGAGTTGTTACAGGCCTCCAGGAACGCTTGTTTGGAATCATCATCCAAAACTGTAATAGCGCGTTTTACGAGGTCATCTTGTCCCGGTGCGGAGTTTCTGAGACTCCTGATAGCTTTGTCAAGTTCTGAACCCGAGAAGGGATTATTAATACGGCTGCTCTCTTCATCACTAAAGTCCAGAGGAATGAATTTTTGAATTGTGAATCTGGAATAATGCTTAGCAAACATTACACTCTGTTCTTCTGCAGACCACGCGTGGCCTTCCTGGTGCTTTAAGATGTTGTTAGAGAACTGGGTTTGCCTATTTTTATTTTGAATATTTTTTACTATCCTAAATAAATTTCCATCCTTTCTGGTGTATCTGCAAATTTTTTCCCAATACAGTCTTCTCTTGATTTTAATGATCTTAAGGTAAGCGTTCCATTTCTTGTAAGAGATCCAGTAACCTCTTGAAAGATGAGCCTTAGCAAGTCTACGGCACTTCCTTTTTTGGCCTAGAATGAAGTTGCATTCCGTGTCCCACCAAGGACTGTTTTTGCTTTGAATCACTGTCTTAGTAAGGTTCTCTTTTTTTGTAATGCTCAAGATGCGGTTGATATTATCCAGGTTTTTTTCCCCTGTGTCCAAAGACTTGATCCTGTTGCTGCTTTCCATAGCGAATTTCTTCCAGTCGCAATGAACTATTATTCTCTGATTTCCAGCAGCTGAGGCATTATCACTTCTGAACCCAATTCTTATAGGGTAATGGTCGCTGCTAAAGGGATCAGAAGAAACTTCCCATCTCAATTGTCCATAGAGCTCGGCTGAGCATAAAGCAATGTCAATGCAGGATTCGATTCCTCCAGGACTTACATGGGTGGGCTTTCCAGTGTTTAGAATGCAAAGGTTGTTGACGTTACACCAGTCCAATAACGCTTTACCCCCTGCTGACAGCATACTCGAGCCCCAAGCCGGGTTGTGACAGTTGAAGTCGCCTGAGATAATAAACTTGCCATTCAGGGTAGCCAGTTCTTTATCCCATTCTTTCACATTGAACTGGCCATTAGGAAGGTAGACATTGATCACTGAAAAATGGGAACAATTTGCTTGGAGATCCACTCTCATAATCTCTCCTCCCGCTATATCGTAACTGCTATTCTGTACAGATAAGCTTGCCCATTCTTTTTTTATGGCAACCATCAGCCCACCGCCTTGGTGAGAGCTCGCTCTATCTTTGCGAAAAATAACTTTGCCAGACAAACAATCATCTAAATTAGAAAGCCAGGTCTCCTAGATAGCTAAAACATCACAGAAAAATTCTTTCCTGCTAATGATAAAATTTCTTTTGTTGGAGATGCTTTTTGCATTCCATGAGCAAATCATTAGTCCCATCGAATTTGATGAGAAAAAAAAACTAAGAAAAGCAGGAAAGAAAAAAAAAGTCCTTTATGAATAACACTATAGTATCTAGCCCTGGCCAGATTTTTTTGGTTTGATGAATCCTGTTTACTTTGAATGCCTGCTTCTCGTGTTATAGGCTGGGATTTAGAATGAGGCTTCTTGCCCTTACTTCTTACTAAATCTATTTCCGTCTTATTTACACTTAAGTCCGGATCACTGTCAGACTCAAGTGCTCTTTTCCCGATCTGATTGTTCTTAGTACATTCCGATATCTCACTGAATTTAGTGTCAAGCTTCTCTTGCAGCTTGTTAACCATACTTTCAAACTTTTGGCTCATCCCTGCTAAGATTTTTTCGAAATTCTCAGCCTGCCGTATTAAAGCATTTTTCAAAAGACTCCTGCAGAGCAGTTATTATTGGAGTCATGATTTTGACAAAATCTTCCTTTGCAGGACTTGAAACCTGAGTGCCCGCCACCTTCGCATACGAAGTTTTTTTAGCCACAACTTGTCTTGCTTCTACTGCGGATAAATGATGGTCAGCACTATATTTGAGAATATTACCCTCTTCGATGTATTTGGGGCAGTTTTTTGAGGTAGCTACATGTGATTTATTGCACAGCACACATTTAATTTGTTCCTTCTGACACTGTGCTCTAGCATGATTCTAACCACATTTGCTGCATCTTATTGACCCTCTGCAGCTTTTAATTCCGTGACCAAATCTTAAGCATTGAGGGCATTGACTTGAATTATCATAAAATCTAAGGATTCTGTGTCTAGTCAGCCATATTTTAACATGTTCCGGTATATAGTGACCCACAACTGTGACAAGTACTCTTTCAGATGGCATCTTGATACTGCCAAGCTTTTAATCATAAAACGTCTTAAATTTAATACTTCAATATCATTATTATTGTTCAGTTCATTTGCCAGCTCAGAGAGCTCAACTTCTACTGGAATGTCCGATAGCAGAAATTTACTAGTCAGTTCTGTCATGGCAAGCATCGACGAAACCTTGACATTATGCAATTCTGTCAAGTTTAATAATTGCCAGGCACAGAATCCTTCCGTCTCTTATAATTTTGACGTAGTCAATATTTTTTACTAAGGACATTTTGCTAGAAATTTCATCTTTTAGATTCTTAGGATTGTTTATTTTAACATTTTTTTCGATGCCTTTAAGAAAAACTGTGTAATCCCTGACACCTCTCTCATTACAGATTTTTAACAAACGTTCTAACGATATTGGCGGTTTAAACTGAAAGTCTGGGCTTAGTCCGTTTTCCGAACTCCAGTCCATGATTCTTCATTACAATATACAACTGAACATTAAGTAACTGGAAAAGAATTTTTCTACCTGTATACTTCTTTGCAAACCCCAAAACCAGGAAAGCGAAATAACAAATACTGAATTTTACTTAAAATGAATCCCGTACTTAACCACGTAGCTTTTTCACGAAGTAAACCAAACACCGTATTTCACCACGTAGCACTTCGCTGAAGTAAACAAACGCGAGCAATAGGATTCACCACACAGCTTCGCGCCGTCGGCTCATCCAAGCTGCAGCCAGTCAGTCATCTATTCACCTGAGATCAGACCCGAGTCGAACTCCCAGCATTCAACAGTCTTAACCGTTAGAGCATTGGTGGAACATGGAGGCGACAAGTAATAGAGTTGTCAAATCTACAGACGCTATAAGAAACTTTTTTCGGAAAACGAGTTTTGAACGAGGGTTTTTTAGTGGAAATAGTTCCGCTTGTCAATGTCATGATGGTAGCCCACTAGCGGTAAACTAAATATCTCATAGAGAAGTAAAGTAAGTTAATTGAAATGTTAAAACGTTTTATGAAATATTTTACATTTGAAACGATTGATTATGTTAGACAAATATTAATTAAGTGGAAAGTTTAATATATTTTTTCCGTGACTTCTTTCAAGAAAATTCTTCAGTTACTTTCGAAATACCGATGTTATCTAATACTTCTTGTTGTAACTACAATATTGTCATAATGTGTGACCTTCTCCCATCGTATCTGTTGGTAGTTTTTACTTTTTTTTTTTAGACAGTAAGATTATTCTCTAGAATAAGTTCTGTAGTAGTAATAAAAATTGGTAAAATAATTTCTGCATTTGAAAAAATTGAAAACATTTCTCTTGCAGCTTGATAACTACACAGTATATACGATATTTATACAGAATGGCAAACTGAATATGTCTCTGTTTTATGTTTAAAATACAGATAATCATAGCTTTCTGACGACTCGCTTTTATAACGGCCAAAAACTAAGATTAAAGATCCTGTAAGTTTATCGACAGCACATGCATACAACTGTTTCTGTTCTCGCAGCGTAGTATGACTGTTGTAACATCGTTGGGCAACAAAATGCTCTATGTGATTTTTGCCGGCGTTGTTTATTTTTCATTATTTGCTTGCTGTGGTAGTAAATACTTTATAAACGTAAAATATCTGCACCATCACAACAATTTAATGTAAAATGAATGTTTTAAACATTCTCTAAATTAAATCAAGGATTTCGATTACTCGAATATATGAATCAATACACTAGCTGTTTCGCCAAAATTCGAGAAGCAATTTGATGTTATCACAAAATATGTGAAGATGGGGGTGGGGGGAGGAATCATTAACGAATTCCCTGATTAAAGAAACTACGCTCGGTTGCGATGAATAAATAACAACTACTCATCTGCTGTGTTTATTTAGAGACATCATTTATATGTTTTTTTCATACTAACTAATTTAAAGAAAAAACGTGGGTTAAATTTAAACAATATGTATGTATGCAAATAAATTGTTTATGAATGTTCATAAGTTAATAAATTCTTAAGCCCATTTTATGTAAACTAAAAGCTTACTTTATAAACATTAGAATCGAATTATGATAAGACCACTGGGTCGCTATTGGTATTAAATCCCAGACTGCCTGCATAAAAACTGCTCCAGTTGGTCATCAGAATATATAATATCTATAGTGTCTTTATAAATTAAGTTTAACTTCTTTACATACTCATTTCCTTAGTCTAAACAAATTTGAATCTAATAATATTTTAAAATTTTCTGCATCACTGTTGCATAACTTATTTCTACTAGCAGCTTCAGTTACGGTATTGTCACAAATAACGTTAAAAAATTAAAAATTAATTTTTCGTGTGGGGAAAAGGATTTAATTTCGTTAGTAGTTCATTAGAAAGACTTTTCTTTTCTGTAGGCTGTGAAACTTGAATCTACTCTTCAAATATTAAAAATATTGTAGAATTTGACTGAAAAATTCATGACGAAATTGGGCAATGAAATTTTGCAATGATTTTAGAAGAATATTTAAAAATATTAATACTTTAAATTGTGATTGATTTAAATTACATTTTTTAAATAACGGTTCACCGAGAAATTTTCTGGTGTTATTTATTCTCTATAAAACAATTTTCCAAATCACTGTCATGAGTACAGTTTCATATTTGTTTATTATCTTAAACTAACATACAGTTGGCACTACACTAATTTCCCTCCTGTACTTTAAAAGTCTTGATTCGAATAACACTCCTTTTATATGGTTGCAATGTAGTTCCAATACCACTGTGGTACCTAACATTGTTTGTCTAGTATTAGGCTTTTTTTTAACTTTTACAACATTTTCATAGTTCAGTTACCTAGCAACATTTTTTAGCGTTGACGAATACAGGAGAAAAAACTAGCAAATACCTTTTACCCAAATATAAAATTCTGAACGGCGACTTTTCAACCTTCTGCACCAAAACTGTCTAAATTTAAAAGAGTAAGTTACCTAAAGGATGATGTATCGCATTGAGATTGCTGTGATTAATGTCAACGTATAATCCTGAGTACTTTTCTGATAGGTCTGTTGTGTGTTGCCCTCGACAGAACTCAATACCTGAACTTAATGTTGCAAAAATTAATAATACTTACTGTTTCAAATATAATATTGTATGATTTTTAATCGATATGAAACTATGAATTTGTCTGTACTTACGTATTAATGCAACTACCTTGGCGTAATTTGGCGATTCTTTACAGATGAAAATGTGAAAGTTACTTATCGGGTGCACGTTGGTGGTTTTTCACGCCTTTTTTTTTTTTTTTAGAAAGATTCCCAAACGATCGATATTTATTGTAAGTCGTAAATATGATCAACATAAGAAAAGAAAACATACTTTAGCAATGTAAAAATACAAATTTCGATTCTTAAATAAGGATTACGTAATACATTAAAAACAGCCCAAAAAAAACTTACATCTTTCTTCAAATTCTTTTGCAATTTTACTTTCTTCCCTATTCTTCTCCCAAATGCACAACAATCTGTTTTCGCTTAAAAAAACATTAGAAAACTGAGGGGACTCGGTTCGTGCAACCCTTGGCAACAGCGGCTATCGAGGAATGCATTTCCTCGTTATTCCCCTTAGAAAATTTTCAGAAAAATTCTATATTCCTGCAGAAATTTTACTGCAGTTTCTTCCACTGCTGGCAAATTCCACAAGCTCATATTTTAAAACTAAGTTCAAGGCAAAAAAGTATCAAGATTTATTTATAATAATCATTGTAACTTGGAATACAGCAATAAAGAACGCACACGAAAATCACGGCATTGCTTGACTGAAGGACTGTTATGAGCATGGTTGCCAGTGCTTGGCACATTGTGAAAATTTGGCGACTTCTCTTAAGGTGGTTGTGTTAATACGTAAGTACCAGTTTTTTTTTTATATTACAACTTGGCAGTACATAATTACAAAAGCTAATCAAAATGTGGGCTAGAATGCAGATTACGGACAAGTCGCCAAACGAAGCGAAATTGCTCCAAATCTGGTAACCTCTTGGCGTTATGAAAATTATTAGGATTTAAGGTTACAGTTTATAACATTTAAACGGGCTTTTTGAATTTGCGTTATTTCACTGTGCTTCTAGTAAATTGTGTGAGCAAAATGGCTGACGTCGAAAGAGTTGAACGTGTGGATTTTACTTATTTGATTCGGTTGCAAGATAAAGGCGAAAGATGTGTGATAGACTGGTGCATGAATTATGCTTTGATTGCGAATATGTAGGAATCTCCTAAGTGTAAAAATAGTATGAAATTACTTGAAATGAAAGATGCGACAGATTTGTGTGAATGGAGGCGTGTGTCCATTATATGTGGTTAAGCACATGGTTGAATGAAATGAGCCGTAGAGTCGGTGTTGAATGAGCGCGCCATTTTGAATTTCATCTCCATTGTATTGTTACATTTTAGCGTGGATATAAACAAATGCGAGTTTCTACTATTTATTATAAATAAAAATTTATTGTAAAAATATAAATTACGTAGTTAAAATTGTTTAACCACTTTTTTTTTATTATGCTATTGCTCATGTTTCAGTAGATCAAAATTTTGAATTTTATCTTTTTTCTCACATTTTTTTAAAGTTTTAAATTAAATATGAATCAATGCTTTCCGATCATTTATTGCTCATTTACTGCTTATTACAATTTCTTAAATTTCGTGATAAAGCGTTTTACTCCATTTTGCTACTGTCTTAAAAATGGTATATATTATGAAAAGTTTTAATATCGTTGATGCCATAAAATACATAGTTATTAACTTTGAAATACTTTATCGTTGTTTTTCTTGAATTTCTGTTTTAGATATTTTTTGCATGTTTACAGGATTCATTCAAATTCGCAACCATCTAATATGGCGATATGATGAGTTAGTGATTTTCTAAAACGCGCGAAAATAACCGATTTGGCGACTTTTCGAAAATGCGCCAAACTGGCCCGTAATATGCAGTTTTACCAAAATGTGAAATCCGGGAGTATAGTATAACACTGTAGTAATTTGCAGAGTTAATTTCTTCTTGCTATTGATGCCTGTGATCTTATTGCAAATACTACGTAGCGTATTCGGAAACTAAATACCGTTTCATTCTAACGCCATCGCAGCGCTGTGGTAGGCGTCCCGCGCATGCGCACTAGTCTTTCTTGTTCACTGACTTTCAATTGTCGCCATTTTGGTTGCTCTACGTTGTGTTTTCAGTTTGCTGTGCACATTCAAAATGTTTAAGACAATTAGTTCTCCCGCTGACTGTGAGATTCGTGCCGTGATTAAATTTTTGAACGCGAGGAATGTTAAACCGGCCGAAATTGATCGTCAAGTGACAGAAGTTTACGGTGAATACGCGATAAGTGATGGAAGGGTGAGAAAGTGGGTAAGAATTTTTAATGCAGCTCGAACAAATGTCCACGCCGAGGCTCGGAGTGGTCGGCCTTCTGTTGTCACCGATGTTTTGGTAAGGAAAGTTGATGAAGCAATTCATGAGAACAGACGCTGTTCCAAAAATGCTCACTGATGTTCACAAAACAAAGTGACTTGCTAGTGCCCTGACATTTCTCACGCGGTACAGTGATGAGGGAGAAAACTTTTTAAACCAAATTGTGACAGGTGATGAAACTTGGGTGTGTCATTTCACACCAGAATCGAAACAACAATCGATGGAGTGTAGACACGCTCATTCTCCGGAAAAACAAAAGTTCAAAGTGACAATGTCATCCCAAAAAATGATGTGCACTGTCTTCCGGGATAGGAAAGGAGTTTTGCTTACTGAATTTCTTCCCAGAGGTGAAACCATTAATGCGGCACGATATTGTGAGGCTTTAACAAAACTAAGGCATGCCATTCAAAACAAACGAAGAGGAATGCTCAGTAAAGGAATTGTGTTGCTCCATGACAATGCTCGGCCCCATACTGCTGGTGTCACTCAATCGTTAATTCGACAGTTTCATTGGGAGCAGTTCGATCACCCGCCGTACAGCCCGGACTTGGCGCCGTCCGACTATCACTTGTTCCTGCACATGAAGCGCGAGCTTGGTGGCAAGCGCTTTGGATCTGACGATGACACGAAAAATGCTGTGGAGTCATGGTTATCGAAACTGGCGGGTTGACGATGGTATACAAAATCTGGTCACCCGCTATGACAAGTGTTTGATCATTGGCGGAAACTATGTTGAAAAATAGTTTGACATGTATTTTCATGTAAAAATAAAATTGGATTCGAAAAAATTGTTTTACTTTTTTTTTTTTTTTTTCAAAACGGTACTTATTCCGAATACGCCTCGTATATAAGTCAATAACATTTTCTCGCCCTTAGTTACTTTATGTAATAAATTTGGTTTAAAAAAACTGCCATATTAACTTAGGTATTACAAGCATGTCAAATAATTTTCTTTCAGGTTTTAATCTTCACTGCGACATCCATATGCTACTCCCAATCAATATTGTATTTTTTTTTTTTTAGTTCACATTATTCTTTACAAATTGTTTGCTCAATGTTTTTCTGTACATTCTGTTAGTTGTAATAAATTAGTGTCGATTCAACGCTCAGTCCTTTAAGTAAAATACAGGTGGATGACATATGTTTCTTCGAAAGTTCATGGTTGACAAAGTTGCAATATATATAACTTTTCAGCTTATTTCAAATCACAGTCAAATCATAAATCACAGATTTTCAACTCGATACCGATGTCGAAAAATTTTGCACGGATTGCAGCACACATACAGATACTGTTCGCGCATTTTTTAGACGATTTTCATTGTAATTACAGAAATATCTTACCTAAAATGCTTTATTTGATAGCCCTTATTTTTCTTTATCTTTATACACGATAATTTCCACGACAATAAAGCCTTTTTAGCATTGGAAGAGGTATTTTATCCCATTGCTCTCGAACATTGCTTTCCGAAGTTTAAGGAGGTTGTAGATCGACGGTTGGACAACCCGGTTTTTAAAAGTCCAAAAACGCAAAAATACATTGGTGATACATCAGGAGATTTAGTAGGACTAGGAGTGAAGATTATGGTCTTGATAGCCATTTCTTGTTCCATTTTTTTTTTCAGGAAATTAATAGTAGATTTTGACGTGTCGCTGCTTGCTTTATCTTGATTGCAGTTCTACTGATTGGTCACACTGTGTGTAAAGAGAAGATATTTTATATTTCAAAACTGGGTATAAAATATATTCCTGATGATATGTGGTGTTGACTTAAATAGTTTTCTGCACTCTCTTTAATTTTTATTCCTTGTTATATCAAAAACCAGCAACAGTCATAAATCCCTTTGAAAAACTTTTTTGGGATTATTCTTTGAATCATGTTTTAAGATTTGTTTCTCCCCTTTGATGATAATAAATGGATCTCCTTTTATTGCAGTCGTTTAAGTACACCCAAGATTCGTCTAATATGACAACACTTTTTCCATTTTGTCCTAATAAATATTTCTCGTAAAGAATTTTGCAGCGCGTTCTGCTTCAGACGAAATGTCGTGGAAAAAGACTATGCATATTGTGTTTTTTCGCCTTTTTAAGATTCAAATCAACATTAATTATTTTATTGACACTAAGCATTTTAATGATTTTGCAGCTGTACTTTGACTTGGTGGATCTTACTTTTGCAACATGCCGTTTTTTCCTTGGATACGTCTTTGGAACAATTTTTTCCACTTGAAGCTAAGCTTTGACGGTTTTTACTGTCTTGTTGACAATATTAACTATCGTAGCTTTAGATATCAGAAAACCATGGCTTTCGCAAAGCCTATTAATAACTAAATACGAATGATTTTCTTTGGAAAGAACACAAACACAGCCATCCATCCATCACTTCTTTAAAAGCGACGTTTTACATGAAAACAAAATTGTTAAGTAGCAAATAATAATTTATACTTTCAAAAATATACTTGCAGTTAAGAAAAATTCCAAGCAGGAGATTTTTTTTACAACAGAGCAAAGTCGTCTAAAAAATGTAAGAACAGCCTCTGTACTTGCTGGTTTCGGAAAATACCAACTAACTCCTTCAATGCCATTTGTTTCCAAACTAAAATGAGAATACGTGAGACCTGTGTTTAAGCATTTGACTTCTATTCTTATTGACTGATCTTAAGATACCTATATTTCCAAAACTTTTCATTTAATTTCCTCGTAGATTCCGAACTCTTTAAGACTATAAATTTCACTAAAAATAGAAATTGGCAAGACAGTCGTATAAATATTTCTTCTGGCTTTCTAAACAAAAAATACACTTACTGGTGTCATTTAACAGAGTCACCTTTTTGTCATTTAAATATGTATAAATAATAGTAATGAGTTTGCAAACTAGCATTTTTCAAATACTGCTTTGCGGTTCTCTAAAGTGGTAGATAACATTACAATTGAGTTACTTTTATTACTCTAAGGTTCTTTGTAATTACAAATACATCTGTATTCAGTCTTTGTGGCCGCGTCTAGCTTTTTTAAAAGCACCAGAAAAAGAATGCATTCAGAAGGCTGTGATAGATTAAGGCCTTATGAAAATAGACAGTTTGGGGGAGGAAGGTTACACTGCTCTTATTAAAAGGTATGCTATTTTCCCCCTTTTCAAGCATGGATTGGATTATTTTGATTACGGCAAAGCACACAAGGGCTATCTGCTTAAAGAAAGATATGCCTTCGTGCAGTTTTTATAAGTTTTTAAACCGGATCATATTCAGGTAACGCACGCAGAGAACTTCTACACGAAACTCTTCGCGAACGATAGCGAACATGTTCGCCAGTATTGGAACCGGGTTTGAATTACCAGTGTTAAGTGACTTTATCATCCAGCGGCTGGTGGGCTGCTTTTTTAAATAAGACAGTAACAAACGTCTTGCTAGGATAATCATGACTTATTAACACTAAAGCCATGTCATTTCCTCCTGACAGGCAAGACGAAGATAGGCATGGTCTTCGTCCAAAGGAAGAAATTTTTCAGCAGAAAATATTTCGAATATCATAACCAAGGGCAGAAAATTTTCCCTTGGAATGAAATTCTAAATACTTCAAGCAAGGGAAGAAATTTTTCAGGAGAAAATATTTTAAATGTCATATCTGTGTAGATTTGTGGCTTCTAAATCGAATATTCGGGAATTTATTACTTATGTATTTGCTTTTATTATGATAACCAATTTGTTTCATTAACTATCTTTAATTACATAATCAGGTAATTGTGCAGCCATTGGGGCCTCTGGACGCCGATAGGTTCGTTAGCCGGATAACCCTCCTCAAACACTTGAGTAGCCAATGGGTGATGAAAAAGGGCGCAACGTTTCATAGCGGACTCGATAGAAAGCTTATACAATTCGCCTTTGCTGGGAGACAGTGAAATTATATTTTAATTTCAGTTTTTTATATTAAAGCAAATTTTTTTAGTCAAAGGTATTTTTCGATATCCTTCGGTAGCTTTTCAGCATTCGTTTGCTAATTTCCTTATACGTTAAAAGAAAGTTCGGGAACCTGAGTCCATTATTTATTTGAAGATTACTTCCGGTGAGGGAAGCTCATAAAACGGATGTCTCCTGCGACTTGCGTTCTTCACGAAATGATGCTGCAAGGCGAGAATATTCATCATCTTTCGCATATTTTTCTTGAAATTTCTGTTTTGGCATCTTCGGAAGGTTTCTAGTGATTTTTACTGACTGCTGCAGCTTTTCAGGTCCACGGAAGATTGCGGAGTGCAAAATCACAGAAATGTGTTAAATCATTTTGTGTATACTTGAAGTATCTTGGGGTGTTAAAACATCACATTTTCCCGGGCCCATCGATAGCACTGAATTAGTTATCTCTTAGCTTTGTAGGATCTCACATATACCGTCATACTAAGTAGGTGTTTCTCTGCAAAGATTTTTCTTTCTTCATCGCTTAGCCGGAGATCCACGAAGAAAGTGTTATATATATATATATGAAAACTTCCTCGACTTTTGTCACGGGAATGCTGAGTGCTCTGAAAGCATCGAAAATTGCTTTCTCTCTTGTATTCAGTAAAGCCAATGATTGCAACTTTAACGGATTTATCTTTACGGACAATCTGGATCTTGTATTGCATATCCTTTTTTCTTTGTGGCTTGATCTCTGACTGAGTCATTTTCAAAGTCTAGTCATATGTATTCTTGCTTGAAAGTGCTAACAAAATCAAAGATTTTACCAGCAGTAAAATATCATATAACATATTTCCACTCCACATCAGGAGATGGGTAAAATATTGACTGAAGTTTCCGTTTAGGCAGAGTGGTCGTATCGGCATCCGCTGATATTTCCATCTCAGTGATGTCTGCCTCAAGCGAGACGTACTGATTTTTGAGTGGAAAATTCAAGAGCTTTCACGGTGGGCAAGGGAGGCTGTACTGGCTTCTTAAGCAAAATACAAACGTTGTCTAGATTTGGTGTAGTAGAGTCTTCTTTTCCTTGGTTTAGCAGTGGGAAGAAACTGGTAGTTTCTTCAACTTTTTTTCTTTCTACCCGCAGTGATTCGGAGAGAAAAATCTTGTGTTTAGTAGTAAGTGGGGTAACAGAGACTTCAGCTGTGCTGTCAATCAGAAATGAGATTTCGATCATCAGTTTTAGATTTCTTGACTTGTGGCGTGCGGTTAAGAGGGAAGCGATTATCGTTTAACAGAAAGATCATGTCAGCTTCCATTTTCCTCGAGGGTCAGGCAAATTTGGGATTGCAGGTTTTTAGGATCAGCAGAAGTGATGTCTTTTATTTCCCATCTATAGAACATTTTCCTTGCGTGGGCAGCATTAATCAGAAAGTCATCAGAAACACGCATTTCGAAACAATCAAGACGTTATTAAGAACGGGCTTCAAAAAAAGCGTACGTCCAATCGAAATGTGATGAATAATTAATAACGATAATGGGTCGCTGGTACATACCCAAGACATTTATTTCACTATGCTGACGAAAATGTTGCGCTTCTATCTTGCATGGAAGGGAAGACAGAATGTACTTCTGGGAGGTCTTTGCATAAGCCAAACAATCAGATTTGCTTGAAACGCAAATTCCCGGAAATTTTCCTTTAAACAGATCTTATAGCGATTTAACGCATTCATAAGGGAACAGAAGTCCTTGTTTCGTGACATCCCTCGAGAACAATACTGCAGCGGGGACAAGTACTGCATTTTTCGAATTCGTGCAAACAGGAAGAAATTTTAATAATAACTGTAGAAACTGAAATCGTGTAAACAGAACTAACTTTTTTACCACTTGTCAGCCCCGGAGAAGCTTCAAACATCCTCAAAAAGTATTCAAAATATGTCAATCTTGCTCACATTTGTGCGGAAAACGAAAAGAAAATCATTATTTCAGTATAATTTTACTCAGAAAAATAGGCCCATGCCATATAATTTTAGGTAGCAATAAAAATAGAAATAAAAAATTGTTACCTACTTGATTATTTCGGAAAAAAAAAAATTTACGTACGTAATTATTTCAGATGCTTATTTTTGCCATTTGTATATATATTTTTAAAAAATTCTTTAGAGTTTTATTTCGACTTGGGGAAACCCTATAGAAGTTGCGTAGAGCCCTAGGGTTCGCAAAATACAATATGAAATCTACTGGACTAAATAAACAACCCCCCCCAAAAAAAAATATAATCTAGTAATTTATCTTAATGAATCGTAACAGTCTGTTTATAAATAACAATGAAATTATTGCCCAGAAACCTACACACGTGAACACAGAATTACTTAATCTTGGGCTACTCTGATCAGTACAGTGGTTAGATCTGGCTGCGGATTGCTGGGTCCGAGTTCAAGGCTTGGAAAAGGCTAGAAGTATGTATAGTGTTTGTGCGGCATAAAGGCACTTAAACCGAGCCGAAAGACCTTTTGTTGTTTTGTGATAGGAGAAGATTGGGAGACCCTTGATATCGTTTCCGCCCCCCCCCCCGAGATATTCTTCATCAAAACTGAGAAACAACTGAGCAGATTCATGCTGTCACCTCTCAAGGTGCCCATAGCCACAAACAAGGAGCAAACCCACACTCCTTTCCAAGATAAATTTCGAGCATTTGCTCTGATGTTACTGTTAGACAAATGAGATAAGTCACAACAACAACACTTAATATTGTTGCCATCAAAAGTACCAAAATATTATTTTATTTAAATTTATTTAATTTTCTCCCTCCTCACTGGGGTGCCTTCGTGCCATAATTGGAAGCACATGCGGTGGTTAACAACTGGAAGGTCCAAAGGTCGAATGCCAGCAAGGACATCTTCGGATTTCTGACTTTCGGGGGAAAAAAATCCAATTACATTATTGCTTCTAAACTTCCCTCTTTACTCCGCTGATAAGCAATATGCTGTTACAGTTTGAAAGGTTAACGGAAAAAAAAAAAAAAAAATGAATGGATTGGGAACAGCTTCCTGTTTGGCCAATAAAAGATCCCCCCCCCCAACATGAAAACAACATTATCTCATTAGAGCATTAAGATTCTGTACTCTGTGTAAAATGAATTTTAACTATCCTGTGAGAAAATTTGAAATTAGCTTGCCAGTGATATTAAGCACACGAAAAAAAAAATATATCTTATACAAGAAACTTACAAGCACGCATATATGTAATGCATGATACTATAAATAATACAGTATCGAATCATGAGCTTTCCTAATTTTCAAGTCTTCTTAAAAGTTACCTTTTTGAGTAGATAGTAGAATGTTTAAAACGCGTCATTATGAATTTTAATTTGACGTTTACTGGATTTCATTCACGCGCCAGCAGTTTTAAAATGGTTTCAATAGATTTAAAGCCACTAAAACTATTCTAAAACTGGTTGAACTGTTTGATCATTTAGCCGTCATGTCTCCGAAAGTATTACTTCGATGCATCCGAAAGGGGAGACAACATATATAACCAAGCCTTACCTGGAGTCGAACCCATAAACTTAGATTCATGTTGGTAGTTGACCTTCACTAATACCGTACAGGGAAGCACTTTGTAAGCTATTCTATGATTGTTTTAAGTATAAATAAGAATATGTAAATGCTGATAATTACGGCATAGAAGTTGCCAACTAGTGGTCGAGTGACTAAAGCTACGAAATATTGGTAGTTGGATCCAATGAAGTTGAAAATGCCAGTTGCATGAGGTTCTTGCGGCTTTTCTCGCAAGTAATGCAATAAGAGGCAATTCTTAGAAAGTCCTGCTCGAAAGCATCATTTCCTATATGCAGTCTTATTACATTATTTAATGGTCAAATAATCCAATAATTATAATTAAATTCATTCTTCATAATTTAGTTCTTGTAAGCTCACAGTGTACACTCATTTTTAAGTCTGATTGTAACTGTGTATAGCAGAAGTCTTCATGTTCAAAACTGTCAGAATATAATCGCCATGTTCCATAAAACTTACAAATAAAAAAGGGTATAAAAAAATTAATTTGTTTTTCTTTATACCAGATCAGGTCTTACAATTAATTTTGCTATAAATAGATTTATAGTAATAAATCTTGTTTCTGATGATTTCTGTAAGGTTTGAAAAACTTCTGTTTTTTAATAAAGTTCCACATTATCATACTTTAAAATTTTAAAATCTATTACATTATCTCATATACACACATATAGTTTCATTCAGGGGGTTGTGAAGAGTTTTGTTTGGGGAACAGTGAAGGTAATAGAGGTAATTTATTATTGATATTGTTACGTGCGTACGGGTTCGTAATATATTGAATGCACAAGTCGTAAAAGGTTAACAAAAATTTATTTTTTTCACAATAAATAAATTAAAATGCTGAAATATTTCTTCACAAATCTTCGCACAATATCACAATATCTCAAACGTTTAGCAAAAACTCAGTTCAAAACAGATAAAATAGTTCTATCTCACAGCGAAATCACTACAATCAATACAGCATTAAGTAAACAAACAGCAGTTCGCTTTTTACAGCTACAAGTATAACAGCAACAACAACAACTAACTCACTAACTGAGATGAGGTGTTCCACCTCGGCTTTTATAAGCTTTTTAATTATCAGTAGAACAATCACGATGTTTCTAGATTTTTCTGGATGGCAACAGTAATTACGAGATATTTATTTATTAAGCATTAAATGCACGCGCTCTTTTATTTTTATTGCTATTTTTTTTTGGGGTAGCTTTCTCTTCAAAAATCGTCTGCGTTGCTAAGGCAACATGAAGCAAATCTAATTACAATTCTAAATAAATAGCCAAATAAATGTGAAATTCGTAACATTACCCCCTTCCCAAGGACTGCACGTCCCGGGCAGTACAATCCCTGGACAGGAAGCCAAACTTACAACTAAAGCATCAGTGCTATAATAAACATTACTTTATAATAACAAAATAAACAATAATTAAAATAAGTGACTTTCAGCAAATTAAATTCTATCCAACGCGAAATACAATTCAAATACTAAGTACAAATACTATCAAATACAAATGCTATTAAACACAAATACTTATCAAATACTACTACTTAACAAATACAAATCAAATACTAAATACAAATAGGACCATGGTCTTATACTATGTACATTACTATTTACAATTATATACACTACGTACTATGGCCATAGTAATGAACTAACCTGTCGTAATGAACGACTTTAGGTTTAGAGTTCGATGACTTACGGATCCGAACCACGACGTCGTTCAGCCTGTTTAGGACTGTGTAAGGACCATCCCAAGGTGATTGTAGTTTCGGAGAAAGTCCTTTTCGACGAGTCGGATTCCATAACCACACCTTGTCTCCTTCGTTGAAACGATGTCCAGTAGCTCTCGTGTCGTAGCGGGTCTTCATCTTCTCCGTCGCCAAGTTGACTCGCTCTCGTGCAAAGTTGTGCATCACTTCAAACCGGGCCTGGAGGTCTTGAATGTATTCCTCAGGCGATGAAGGCGCATCCGGAGGGCGACCAAACAAAAGATCACATGGCAGACGAAGGTCACGACCGAAGAGCATCTGAGATGGGGAATAGCCGGTAGTCTCGTGGACAGCACTGCGGTAAGCCAGTAAAAATAGTGGCAACTTCTTGTCCCAGTCCTGTTGGTTTCTGGAAACCACTAATGAGAGGTTATTGAGGATGGTTCGATTAAACCTCTCTACCATACCGTCCGACTGGGGATGTAAAGGCGTCGTTTGGGTTTTGTCAATGCCGAGTAGCTTGCAGAGTTCCTTGACTACAGCCGAGGTAAAATTCCTTCCCTGATCGGAATGTAACTGAAGAGGCACTCCGAATCTGGAAATCCAGTGCTGTATCATCATCTCTGCTACTGTGACAGCCTCTTGATCAGGAATAGGATACGCTTCAGGCCACTTGGTGAAGTAATCAATGGCAACGAGGATGTATTTGTTGCCATCAGCAGTTCGTGGCAGAGGTCCTAAGATGTCAAAGGCGATACGTTCAAAAGGTGCTCCTACATTGTAACGTTGCAGCTTCCCCCGGCTGCGTTTCTTCGGTCCTTTCCGACTTGCACAGGCATCGCAAGTTCGGCACCACTTTTGCACGTCATCCTTTGCATTATTCCAGTAGAAACGCTCCCGAACTCTCTGCAAGGTCTTCATTATTCCGAAGTGACCTCCTGCAGGGCTGCTATGTAGTTCTTTAAGGACGTCCGGGATTCGGGATCTTGGGAGTACCAGCTGCCATCGGAATGTTTTTCCATCATCCGATTCGAATTTTCGGTACAAGACGCCGTTTCGAATATGGAGTGAGTCCCAGAGAGCCCAATATTGTTTTGTCGTGGGACTATAGCTCGAAATATCCTGCCAGGTAGGTTTTCTGTTTGAGGTCTCCATTAACTCAATTATGGGTTTAATATCACGGTCTTCCAGCTGGTCTTTCCTGATTTCCTTGTCACTCCATGGGTCTGGATCAGCCGATGTTGATGCTGTAATTTGCCGTGCGACTGGATTAACCAGTTGGTATTTAGCTTCGACCCTGGAACAATATCGGCAGTTTTCTGGGCAAGGTCTTCTAGACAAGGCGTCAGCGTTTCCGTGCGACTGTCCCTTGCGATGACGGATAATGATGTCATATTCCTGGAGTCTCTGTATCCACCTAGCTATCTGACCCTCAGGATTCTTGAAATTTAAAAGCCAGGCCAATGATGCATGATCTGTGCGGAGCAGGAATTTTCTGCCGTATAGATAATGATGGAAATGTTCTACGGCTTTGACTATGGCGAGCAACTCTTTCCTGGTGACACAGTAATTCCTCTCCGGTTTAGATAGGCACTTGCTCCAGTAAGCTACTACACGTTCTTGGCCCTCTATTTCTTGGGACAAAACAGCGCCGACACTTTCATTACTCGCATCCGTGTCGAGAATAAATGGTCTGTCGAGCTGAGGATACGTCAGGATTGGAGCAGATGTTAAGGCTTCCTTCAGGTTCTTAAATGCATTCTCACATTCTTTTGTCCACACGAACTTTTGCTTGCTCTCTGTCAGCTTGTGAAGGGGTCTTGCGATGGAAGAAAAATCCTTCACGAATCTCCTATAGTAGGTGCAAAGTCCTAGAAAGCTTCTCAGCTGGTGGACATTTTCGGGACGTCTCCAGTCTTTAACTGCTGACACTTTTTCAGAATCCGTGCGCACACCTTCAGCAGAGATGACATGTCCGAGATAAGTGACTTCCTGTCTGAATAATTTGCATTTAGCGGGACTCAACTTCAGATTGGCTTCTTTCAGTTTCTGAAGCACCTTTCTAAGATTTTCCAAATGTTCTTCGAAACTATTCCCGACGATGATGATGTCATCCAGGTATATCAGACAGGCTTCGTATGAAAGACCTTTTAAAACAGTCTCCATTAGACGTTCGAATGTAGCCGGCGCATTACATAGCCCAAACGGCATCACCTTGAACTGCCAAAGTCCTTGTCCTGTAGTAAATGCCGTCTTTTCTCGGTCATCAGGATGTATTTCTACCTGCCAATATCCACTCTTTAAATCAAGTGTCGAGAACCACTTGCTTCCAGAAAGAGTATCCAGAATGTCGTCAATTCTAGGAAGAGGGTAACTGTCTTTCTTCGTAACCTCGTTCAACCGGCGATAATCAACGCAAAATCTAGTTGACCCGTCTTTCTTCTTCACCAGGACGATGGGAGATGCCCAGGGACTTGCTGAAGGCTCGATGACATTGCTTTCTTGCATGTCCTTTAAAAGTGTTCGTACCTCTTCCTGTTTCGCAATCGGCAGACGTCTTGGATGTTGCTTGATTGGTGGATGATCACCAGTATCGATTCTATGTTGAGTCAAACTGGTTCGACCAACGTCAGAAGACGAACGGGAGAAAACATCTTGAAGATCTTTAATAACACGCTCGGCAGCATTCTTTTCTTCATCGTTTAATTGCGCATTCTGCAGTAACTCCGATATAATGTTGTCGGAAGACACGGGTTTTGAGATGTTACTTTTTCTTTCAACGCTGGTTACTGGGGTACATTCTGCAACCACTTCACCTTTCTTAATAACCCTCGCCTTATCAGTTACATTGGCAACTCTCACCGGGATAACGGTCCCTGATAGGTCGACGAGTGCTGAGGCTATTAATACTCCTTTAGGGCTATTACAATTCTTGGGATATTCCATGACGCCGTAGCGGAAATTTCTATTTTCGGCTATGGATCCAGGAAGTAAAATTTCTGTTCTTGCCGGTATTGTGATATCGTCTTGAGCTATTATTTTGTGGATAGATTTCACTCCTTCATCATTAATTTCGAATAAAGTTATGTCTTCAGAGGCAGAATGCAGTTCGTTATTTTTAAAGTCCAAGGAAAAATTGTGTTTCCTTAAAAAGTCCAATCCGAGTATGCAAGGGTCTGTAATTTCTGCTACATAGGCCGTGTGATGGTAAGTGGCACTTCCAAACGTGATGTTAACGTTTAATTTCCCCTCTATATCGATCTTCTCCCCGGACACAGTCTGGAGGGTAACGCAGGGCGGCGTCCAGATAAGTTTACCTTCGAGTTGTTGAGCCAAATCTTTTCGAATGATGGTAACATTGGCTCCCGTGTCGATCGTCATGTTACAAGGAATTCCATTGATTTGTCCCATGATGAAAATTCCGTTATTGCCGCCACTCACTGCAGAAATCTGAAGCGCTTTAAACTGGGGCTTTTCATTATCTGGCAACCTCCGCCCCGCGAGATGGCCACGAATTAGTTTCCCTCCTTCTTGAGAGGCGCGGTCTTAACATCCGTGCCCTGGGGTGTTCTGCAGTTTCTTCGAATGTGCCCTTCAGCACCGCAGTTCCAGCACTTTACGAACGGTTTCTTGTCACCAGTATTCCGTGTCAAAGCATTCACCTTTCTGGTTAAATCGTCTAGGCGAGCAGTCATTGGATCCACTGGTTCTTGTATGTGAGCAGCTCTGATTGGGTGGCGGTCTCTACGAGTGGCTTGCTGTGCTGCCTCGAATTTCATGGCATACACCAGAGCACTTTTTAAGTCCTTCACATCAGCCATTCGCAGTGCTTTCTGTATTTCAGGATCCCGGATGCCGTCGATGAAGTATTGCAGGGACAGGATTTCTCTTGTTTCTGTCGGGCACTCCGAAAAGGCGAGGTGGGACAGCCTTTCAACATCCGTGGCGAGCTCCTGGAGTGTTTCCGTAGGCTTCTGTTGACGGGATTTTAACTGCAGCCTGCTGTAATCTTTTAAACACTTCTCTCCAAAACGCAGCTCTAAAGCACCGGACAGAGCTTCGAAATCTAGCCTTTTGTTTTCGGGAAGAGTTTGAAGGATGTCCGCTGCGTCTGCTCTCAGAGAAGCCGCAAGGTGACAGGCCTTAGCTTGGGAATCCCATCCATTTGCTTCCGCAACTATAGAAAATTGTGTCTTATACACTTGCCAGGAGGTCTTCCCATCATATGTCGATAGCTTCAGAGAAGGATGCGCAGGCATGGCTAGGAATTTAAAAGTATCCGAACTGCTTCCTGCCGTCGCTACGAATTTCTTTAAAGTATCAACTTCTTTGGCAACTGCGGAAACTTTGTCATCAATTTGTTGTTCCACTGCAGAAACTCTTTCTTGAATTTGTTCTCTCACAGCAGAAACTCTGTAATCGATTTGTTGTTCTACGGCAGAAACTCTCTCTTCTATTTGTTCTTTGACAGAAGAAACTTTATTTTCAACCGCATCTATTCTGCCTTCCATAGTCTCAAATTTATTTTCTATTATGCAAGTAATTTCCTTTTTCATCTCTTCTTGACTTGCTTTAACGGCTCTCATCTCTTCCTTAACGGATTTCTCCATCTTTTCTTGAACAGAATTCATTTCTTCCTTAACAGATTTCTCCATCTTTTCTTGAACAGAATTCATTTCATCTTTAACAGAATTCATTTCATCTTTAACAGATTTCTCCATCTTTTCTTGAACAGAATTCATTTCATCTTTAACAGATTCTTGAACAGCTTTCATCTCCTCTTTCACGGAATCTTGGCCAGCTTTAATTTCTTCTTTAAATGCAGCAAAGGCTGCCATGAATTGCCTTAATTGTTCTTCCATTGCTCTAGTTAATGGCATTCAAAAATCCCACTTCTGACACCAAAAATTGTTACGTGCGTACGGGTTCGTAATATATTGAATGCACAAGTCGTAAAAGGTTAACAAAAATTTATTTTTTTCACAATAAATAAATTAAAATGCTGAAATATTTCTTCACAAATCTTCGCACAATATCACAATATCTCAAACGTTTAGCAAAAACTCAGTTCAAAACAGATAAAATAGTTCTATCTCACAGCGAAATCACTACAATCAATACAGCATTAAGTAAACAAACAGCAGTTCGCTTTTTACAGCTACAAGTATAACAGCAACAACAACAACTAACTCACTAACTGAGATGAGGTGTTTCACCTCGGCTTTTATAAGCTTTTTAATTATCAGTAGAACAATCACGATGTTTCTAGATTTTTCTGGATGGCAACAGTAATTACGAGATATTTATTTATTAAGCATTAAATGCACGCGCTCTTTTATTTTTATTGCTATTTTTTTTTGGCGTAGCTTTCTCTTCAAAAATCGTCTGCGTTGCTAAGGCAACATGAAGCAAATCTAATTACAATTCTAAATAAATAGCCAAATAAATGTGAAATTCGTAACAATATTTTAAGAAAAGATTTTTGAAGTTTAGTTTTTGAAGTAATTGTGTTAAATTAAATATTAAAAAAGAAGTAATTTACTTTGCTAAGTCAGCGAAATATTTAAAAAAAATTTTAATTATTATACAGCATATTGAACTCAAGTTCTTAAGATTCTGCTATATAATTATTTGTTATTTCCTAATTAGTGATTTATCTAATTAATGACATAACTTTGTTTAAATGTATTATTTTACCATGCTAAGCAGTATCGTAGTTCCGTGATGTACTAGCAGATCTATCACAAATTTTTAAGCATTTAAAATGAATTTTATAATGACAGAATATTAATGCAATTCCATTTAATCTAGGGCTCCAATGGCCGAGACAACTGACTACTAATAATCCGACCCGGGCTGACGGGAAAGCTAGATTGGTGCTTTTCGTGGCTTTTAGCATGTGCAACGTAAATTCGAGAAAGCCTTCCACGAAGGCCTACCTCCCTTTAGGCAGATCGCCCTGATGTGTTTGTTACATCCAAATATACTAACCTACCATTTAATCTAGATTCATGTTTTATATTCCTTAAATACGTCTTTCATTATCTCAAAGAGGAATGTTTTCTTTATGTGGTGATGATAGTGATGCAAGTAATGCAAAAAGAGTAAAAGTATCACAAAAAAATATACCATCTAATATGGGAAATGAAATATATGAGAGAATTACTTAAGGACTGTAAAAACCATGATCCCCTACCTATTTTCATTTTTATGTAAAATTATGTATTTGCATTTATGTATTTGTTATTTATGTATTTGCAAATTTTATAATATACATATGGAACAGAAAAAGTAAAGGTTGAAAAACTAAAGCAGTGAAAGTTAATCCTTTTTTATTTAAATCTCCAAACAGAACTTGCACTACGCGCAGATTTTTCTACTAGTTTTTTCTCTCAACAACATATAGAAAATTTGTCAACTTTCTCAGTAATAAAAAAAAAATATATATATATATATATATATTCGGGTGGGGGGTGGAAGTTCATGCCACATTGGTATAGTTACAGATTTTATCATATTGTACCATGTGTATTGAATAATCATACTAAATCATCACTTTGTAACATAATTTACTCCCATGAAACACTACCGTATGCTCCATTGACAGAAAGACATTCTTGATATAGAATTTTGAAGGAATGTATTGCAGCAATACAGTTGTTCCTTTACTGCATACAACAATAACTTTTTTCCTTCATCATCTTTAAAAAAAATTACATCAGTTAAAAAAAAAAATTCCCTTGCCTTTGGGCAGGAAAAACTGAACCCATCTGCCCTTTCCCTAAGTGTGCCCTTTGTTCCACTTATTTTATGCGAAAGAACTATTTCATAAAGCCCAATTTTATGTATGGTCAGGGCCATCACAATAGGGGTGCAAGGTGCCTGGGTCCTCGATTGTAGAAGGGTTCCCCTTCCTCCCTATTAAAAAAAAATAATAAAAATAAAAAATTATTGATTAAATTTCATCTCATTTTACAACCTCATTACCACACTCTAAATACAAATTAGTAAGATACCACAATTATGGTTGTTGGTAATCATAACATGCACGGGCTGTCAAAATAGAAATTAGAAGGAATATTTAAAATTTTATTCGTCAGACTTTTTATATGTTGTATAGGTACGGTATGGCCCGGTGGCGCAGTAGCTAGGGCGTCGAGCAGTAGCCCCACAGGTCCGGGGTCCGATCCCCGGGCTGGACAAGGTTGACTCAGCCTTTCATCCCTTGACTGGATCGGTAAAGTGAGTACCAGGTTCGCTTGGGGACTAAACATCGGGGGGCCTGCGACAAGCTGACCACTTGTACGGGGCCTATGCTTATGCACCCCAGGGCCCAAGGTCTTGAAAGCAGATTTCAGAGCTCTGCTGGCCTTGGCTCTCTAAGGGCTGTTGCGCCGCTGAGTTTAGTTTAGTTTTTATTGTTATGGTATTAATACGAAGAGCCACGATAACAAGAGTGACACTGAAGTTTGAATATGAAATTCTTATAAAGTGAAATAGTAGCTCTAACTGCAAAATATCTCATGATTCGGAATAAACTATAACTTTGAAAGTGTTGTACTTTCAAAAATCCTGACTAACCACTCTGAAGATATTCGTAGTTTTGGTATCCGTCTTGTTCAATAAGAAATCTGCGTTTGCTTAGTAAACCGAAAGGAGTGAAAATAAAGTAAGCAAATTTTTATTGTTATGTATATAAGTCTAGATATTTTATTATCAGTAAGTAAAAACAAATAATAATGTGCATATGCTTGACTCAAAACTTCTAAAAATATTTAAATAAATTTTAGTGTCAAAAAACTGAAAATGAGAGGAAGGAAAAAGTATAAATACTAAATAGGTTTGAAAACTGAGGTCAAGTTTTTTAATTGATTGGAAAAGGAGGGATGCCTTCGTGAAGGGTTTTTAAGAGTCTGGATTTATAAGCATATTAAGTTATCTGTTTAAAGGTAAGAAGGCCTTCATGGAGAAAAGACCCTATGCAACCAGCTCATTTGTCGGGATTCGAACCCCTGACCGAACCCTCAGTGTTCAGCGACTTTACCGCTCGGCCACTGGCGGGTGGAAGCGAGAGAGAAAAGTTCTGAATTAGCAAAAGATAAAAGAATTAAAAGTTTTTTTAGAAAGCTACATGTAATTGATGCCACTGATTGTGCGAATCGAAGAAAGATTTAAAAAGATGCTTAAAATTTGGCTCATATTCACACTACACTTGGGATAAACATCCAGTTTTAGATTAATAATAACAGATATAGAAATATTACGTACAATGAGCTTTGCTTCTAAATATCTTAAATATCGCAAGTGTTTTCTTTAGATAGCCCGTGACAATTGCAAGTGCAGAGCATTCGTTTCATAAATTAAAACTAATTAAAAATTATGTACCTTCAATAATGTGTTCCGAACGGTCAAGCGCACTTGCTGTATTAAATATCGAGTGATTGCGATGCTAAATCCCACCAGCGGCCGAGCGGCAAAATCCTTTTGGGTTCAAATCCCGACGAACCGTTCGGTTATCGAAATTTTCGTGCTTTTCCCATGTGTAAAGTGAATGAGAGCCAGCTTGCTACAGAAATTCCTTTAGGAAGGCATCATTCTCATTAGGCAGATCCTGGAGCGTTTTTTCATAATCTAAATAATCCAATCCCTGTCTGATTAAAAATTGTAATTTTCCAATGTTAGTAATGATGTGGCAATAAAAAAGGTGATGTATTTAAACATGTTAAATAAAAAAAAGGACCCTATTTCTTATTAGAAAAACTGATTGCTGATCTTGGATATCTGAGTTGTTTTTCACTTGCATCTTCTTTTGTATGTACGCATTCAGTATATACAAACATACAGTATATACACATTCTTGCAGCTCTAAAAATTTCGAACTGAATAGATCCCGGGGAAACCCAGCCCCTTGAGTCATCCCTCTCGTTGCGCTACTACCCGGGACCATTTTCAACACTCATCGCTCTCTGGAGCCATTTTAAGCCCTATTATTTTATCCTAAGTCCTGAACACTGGTCGAATCGATGGCAATATAGTTTTCATAGTCATTTTAGAAAAACAGATAGCCTATCAAACGTTAATTCACCTTTTTGCTTTTCTTCCGTTATTTCGTTGCCTAAATTTTCTAGAAACATGGGAACCATTAAAGTTTTAATTTCCAAAATCAGAAGTTCCAGACCCCTATGGAAGTGCAAACAAAGTTAAATATATAAAATAATGAGTAATCACTAATCAGATGAAATACAATTTGAATAAATAAATAAAACTTTAGTAAACTGATTAATGAGAGATCGTTAAGTACAAAACTAAAATACCGGAGTTCTTTCGGGTTTCAGCTGGAGTAACGATTTTACATAAAAACTGAGAAATACAAGAACCAGGCTCCGATGTGCTCGGGCTGAATTTAAGACTTGATTTCATCACATGCGAGAAGATTTTAATTTAAGATTATTTAAATTAAGATTTTTCTTAATTTAAGTAAACTTAAGAAAATTAAATTAAAATTAATTCTAAATTAAGATTTTTCTTTCAAGTAGCGTTATAGCGTTTTATTATCGATCTTGATTGTAACTGAGCACCCATAAATTCGTAGCCTCCGCGTTATGATAGCTGCCCACTATATTCGTAATGAAGTAAAACAGTATGAGCAGGGCTTGATTTCGGTAAAGGCAGACTGGGGACGTGCCCCTGCTCTCCACATCCAAAGGGCATCCAAATCCTCTAATAGTATGTAACATAAGTAAAATTATATGTATATTTTCAAGTCTTTGATAGATAGAACAAAGTTGAATTGTAATTTATAATATGGTTTTTAATAATTTTCTCAGAATTCAAAATTGTTCCTGGAATATATAAAAGTAATGAAAAAAAAAGTGCGTTATAGTAAAACTTTTTCTGCGTACTTACGCAACGCTTCTATTTGCGCGAGCTACATAACTGTCCCTGTAACAACGGGAAAAACAATTTTTATTTTATTGCATATTTTTTTTTCTATTTTACTAATTTTATGTACATAGATATGAAAACTAAACATCATTATTGCTGTCAGTGACATCGAAAGCTATTGTAGAATTTACCGACACATCAGAATATTCCCTTAAAAATCGAATTAAATCACTCTAATAAATGATGTAATTAGTTTGTCTTTAATGCTGTAATTATTAAATTTATTTTGAAAATTAAATATAGTAATTTCAATTCTTTTAAAAATCTTTAAATCTTAAAATGAGAAACCAAATTATAGCTTAAAACACGCTGAAAAATATAAAATGATGAAACGCCCATTCTTCGTTCTGATAGGGCGAGAGAGGAAAAAAATTACGAACTGGAAAATGTTTGGCGATAGAGTAGAACGTTTTGGCGAAATATATGCTTTGGTAACCCTTGTTCTTTGTCTAACTGAAGAAGAGAGGCTGCCGGCCGGCGTTTCGTCCAAACAAAGGAATTACCCGGAAGGTGACGGCGTATAAAGTGTGACGTCGCGATAAAACGTCAGAAACGGTTACGATTGTTTCATCGCAACTCCCTGCTCGCAATTTCATCTCTTCATTAAACTTAATCTTCCGATATCGAACTATTCCAAGTGTATCAATGGCTTATTCTATCAACCATTGGCTGCCAGGTGAGTTAAACATTCTGAATTCGAATGTTTTTACAAATATTTTTCTTTCTCTATTGCTTGATAAAATAGTTTTTAAAATAAGTTTAAATATAATTGAGTTTTTCTTTATCGTAAATTCAGTACTCTCCACTGATAATCAAGAGCAATCTGCTTATCACCTCGCGCTTTCCTCCTGTCAGATCAAAACAAACACCAATACACCACATAAAATCTTTATCTCGGATGATATCTAAAAATAGAATGTATCGGTGCGGGAAGGATCGCTTTTATGTTTGTGTTCTTGAAACAAAGATTTCGCTATGATTTTCAGAATTTTGACTTTTAATTTTTTAATATTTAGTAGCTGACGTGTGTTCATTTGATCTTCATGTGATTTCTACATTTGCATATTTTATGTTTCAAAAGTTAGTGTTGTAAAATTTGCTATTGTTTATGTTAGTAGTATGTAACAGTATATCTACTGTAGGAATAAACAACAAAAAATTATTGAAAAATCTGACACGTGTTTATTTGATCTTCAAATAATTTGTACACGTGAATATTTTACGTTTCAAAAGCCAACCGTGTAAAATCTGTTATTGTTTATTTTAGTAGTTGAGAGTGGGGAAACGGTATATTTGCTATAAGCAAAAAAAAAAAAAAAAAAATATTGAGAAATCTAACGCTTGTTTATTTGATCTTCGTTAATGTTTATTTCAATAATTAAGAGTGGGGGGGGAAAACAGTATATTTAATGAAGAGTAAACAACAAAAATTTATTGAGAAATCTGACGCGTGTTTATTTGATCTTCATATAATTTGTACACGTGCATATTTTACGTTTCAAAACCCAATGGTGTAACATCTTTTATTATTTATTTCAGTAATTAAGTAGGAAAATAACAGTATATTTATATATATATATATATATATATATTGTAGGAATAAACAAGAAAAAAATATTGAGAAGTTTGACTTGTAGTTATTTGATCTTCATGTAATTTGTACATGCGCATATTTCACGTTTCAAAAGTCAGTGGTGCAACTTTTATTATTCGAATAAACAACGAAAATTTATTGAGAAATTTGGCTTCAGTTCTTTCAACTGCTCGATAAGGTATTTTAGCTGACTTTTCAATTACATTTTGCGACGAGACGAACTCTCATGTTTCAGCGCTGCGTTAATTTTTACTATTTGCAATAAGATTTTGGTCTATGGGTTATACGTTCGTTTTTATATTAAATATTTAGGCAAAAAATATTTATAAAGTAGACTAAAAATGGAGGGAATGATATATGAATGATTGTTTGTTGTTACGAGTTTCTGTTAATTTTGAATTTTCTATTATAAACTGTGGAATTAAAGCAAGCAACTAAAGTACTTATGGCATTTAACCGAAACTGAATACAATTAGTTACTTTAAAATAAATGTGAATTTTTATAGAAAAATTTAATTAGATTTGTATAGACTAAATTAGAACACATCCTGGTTGAGCTAACATTTGCAATCTCTAACTCTAGGGACGATTGATAGTGACATTTCCAATTTTGATCTGTAGCTATTTTTTTCCCTGTCTCTTTATCTGTGTACGTGTGTGTGTGTACATGCATATATACCTGTCTTTGTGTTTGAGCTTGTAGTTAATGCATGCATTATTTACTATAAGGAATTGTTTGCAAACATCTCTCAGTTTAATTGTATATTTATATTTCTCAAAAACTGTGTCGTGAATATGTTTCAGTACTCTGCTATATCTTTCCTTTCAAATCTCTGCCCCTCAATCAGCCTGTGGAGATCAATTTTACTAAGGTAAGTAAAAAGCAGCCTTCGCCCCTTCCCAGGTTTATGCACATACTTTTATAATAACCCCTGGAGTGTTGTGAGTTGACAACACATTAAATCGGGTAAGAAATTTTATTTTTCTATATAGTTGGCTATCTATAATAAATAGCATTTTGTCGGTAAGTACAAAGATTTTTATTCCGTTATCACAAAAAATTAAAAAGGAATCCACCTTTAACTTCATGCTTACTTTTTGAATGTATCAAAAGCATTTGCTTTATTTGTGTATGTTTACATTGTGCGTTCAATAAGAACTGGCGCGCTAAATCGGCATGTTACTCTTCATTTGCAAATCTATTCTTGTTTTCAGAGAGGAATTATCGTTTTCTGCACTGGCGTGTTTAAAGTGTAAATGAATGTGAAAAGAAAATAGTTTACATTTTTTAATTTAAGGCTAATAAATTCATTATAAGACTTGATATGAATAATAATAGATATTGCTTTTTTAGCTACTTATTCTGGAATTACTGATAAATCAGTACATATATTGTATGAAATATTTTAACCTTTTTTCTTAATGCTTCCGCAAAGCAATAAAAGTTAAGCAAAAATGTTAGAGCCTTAAACTGATCGTATATTAAGCTAGTGGGGTAAGGGCTAAATATTTGCCATCGAAAAACGAATTTACTAGGCTCGAAAAATGGTTGAAAAGTGCGTAGTTGTCAGTATGACATGCTGATAGTCTTAATGCTTTGTGGCTGTCACCTCCAGCCAACCAAAAATATTCGGTTAGAATATCTGTGATACAATGTTTCAGCCTTTGTGAATCATATCAAAATTTTTCCTAGTTATATCATGGGTGGGGAAAATATTTAAATAGAAAGCAAGTTCCACAAAATATTTATTTTTGAACTTACAAAAGAAATTGAGATAAATTTACAGAAACAAAGCGAGAAAGGCAAAAATGTGCTATGTAATCTTTCAGATAAAGTGAACAACCATGTAGGAAGGAAATGTTGAATAATGCTCCGTTATTCATTGTGTAACTTTCAATAGTTAAAATATTACATATTTCTTTTTTGAATGAATCTGGTATTTGGAAGCAGCACATGTATTGCTTGCGTTGATTAAGTATTAAATAATTTCTTGAAGGTTTTATAGGGGTTAGATTTTAGAAGTCTTATTGCGAATGTATATATATATATATAATATGTGCACATAAAGAGAAGAAGGAATAGAGATCAGAGATGGCTTACTCTTGTTTGTTGAACTGATTCACATTTTACGTAAAAAATCAACTGAGATCTACGAACCAAATTTGAAAAATTTAACATTGTCAAGCTCTATGCTAATTTACGATGGAGCATGTGGAGGTGAAGATCTAAAGCAATAAATCATATGAGTAATCAAATTATGCTTTTGCTGTCGTGATGTTTGTACTGACCTATAAACACTGTAACAGCGACGGTTTCCCCCCCCCACACACACAGTACCTGATGTACAGAGAGAAAGCGGGAGGTCTGAAAAATATGCATGTATGTGTTCGTATTTGTATACATATATATATATAGAGAGAGAGAGAGTGAGAGATGAAGTATGGGGAGAAGAGCGTGCTAAATCGGAAGCGTGATTTTCCACTTCGTCAGTTATAAGGATTTTAAACTTCTACTTAATTTCTCTAAAGAGCCTGTCCAACAAACACATGACATATTTCTATGAATTTGTATTTTAAATGTTGAAAATTTAAATTTCCATTAAAGGTAAAGCCATGAAAAATTAGAATATGAATTGATAAAGCATATAGAATTTTAATAATAAAGCAATGACAATGAAATAGCGTCTTTTGTTTGATCTTGAAATCAAATTTGTAAAACGCAGTAATTATTGATCTCAAAGTAATCAGTAAACTGGTAGACCTATCATCTGTGTGCATTTTAAAAATCGTTTTTAAACTGCTTTTAGTTAATAATTTAGTTGAAATATCTGTCAAAACTCTTCTTTTAGCATATAAAAACGAAATTCAGCGCTGTGTTGGCGCGCCTTTGGTAGCAAAATATGTATTTTTCTAATAATTCTAAACAAGAACCACGCACTGGAAATCATTAATTCATTATATAGTATTCGTAACCATGCATATGTAATATCCAAATATAAAATTAGTAAACTAACTCTAACATGTAATTTTAATATAAAAAAGTAACTAAAATGTTTCCATCTTTCCACTTTTTTTTTTTTTTTATTTTTAATGAGTGGCTTTTACACAAATGGGAAAAATGATCAAGATTAAAATAGCATTGAACAAATTAAATTTAAGAAGTTAAAATAATGTGAAATACAAGCGAGCTGTTTACCTGCCAGAGGAATAGTATCTGTGAACAACTTAAGCAAATGAGTCGGAAATTTTAGTTCTGAACCTGGGGGGAAAATATGAGTAAATACAAAATGAAAAGAACCTGACATTATTTTGGAAGGAGATAAAATTGGGTACAATCTCAGAAAGAAAGCTAACGGAAATTTAGGGAATACTTTTACCTACCTATAGTTAATAAAATGTTCAGTTATATACAAAAAATATCGCTAAAAAGCTGACCCAGGATTGCTATCCTTACTAGTATCGCTGAGGTTATGATATAATTTTTTTTTTTTTTTTTTTTTTTTTACGACATTATTTCTTTAACTATTAGGATGAAAATCTGGGGCGTAATTATTTTCGTTTTTCATTAGGACTTATTCTCCGCCGATTCAAAAATTCCATTACATGATATTTTCTGCAATGAAAATTCGCCAGTTTAATAAAACTTAATCAATATCAATGTTAGTCTTTTGACGCCTGCTTTCATATAGTAGTAGTTTAAATCCAACAAGCTTCTTTCATGTCGGTCTAATGAACAGAGTCTATTCAACTACCATTTAAAATATGTATAAAAGTTGAACTTAAACATTGTAAATTGACCGCTCCGCCTGGACCTAATTCTCTAATCAGCCATTCTAAATTTATTTTACTTTTCCAGTTTATTGATGATCTATAAGTAGAGCAGTAATTTGTCCGTCGCGGGAGGAGGTAGAATTTTCGGGGCGATGGCGGCTTAAATTGTGAATTTTTGCAAGTTGGGATTTACACGAACTATTTTGGGAAAATGTGCCTAAACTAACAGTTTTGCGAAAATTATCGGGCCGAAAGTTTATGCTAAAAATTAAAAAGGAGAAAAAAGTCTACCATATGCAAAGCAGTAACCAAATAATTAGTATGTAACTAAACAAGTGTTATGTTAAAGATTTTTAAAATTGAAGGCATATGGGAAAAGATGCGTACACCTTATGCCTATCAGTTTTTAATACCTCCCCTCACAATAAGACGTTACTCCTCGTGTGCTTTCACCATTTGAAACAACCTCGGATAAAGAAGCCTGTAACATCGTATATTTAAGAAATATTACTACACTAGCATGTGCCCCCTTCGCTGAAAATAAACAAAATAAAATATACAGTTTTTGATACTGGAATATCAGAAAAAGCTAAGTTTTGTTAGCATTTAAACTGCTTCCTGAGAAACGTATGGTAACGGCAGCAAAATGTAAAATCCGAACATCTTTTAAACCTTTATGTACTTACTAATTGAAGTGTGTTGTCTGCCAGGATTGTGATGAATTAAAAACACCGAAGACATCTTGTGAAGTCATATGGGCGCGCAGTCATTATTTTTACAACAAAAGTTAACAATGGAAACTTCACACATCTCCCCATTTTTATAAATATTGACAAACTATAAGGTATACGCAAAAGCGTCATTTGCATTTTAATTTAAAATCACTAGACATGATTTATTTTTTCTGGAGTGCTTAACAGTATGCATGCAATTTTCATATCATTATACACAAGTTTCAGGACATTTCTACTAGAACGCGATTTTAGTACTTTTTTTTTTCTCTCTCTCATCATTTTATGGCATGTACCTCTTTTCTGCAATCCTGGCAAACGAATTGGCTGCATAAGCATTCCTTGTTTTCCCCAAATGTAACATGTTTCGCCAAGTATGAAAAAGCTCCTTTAGAAAGTCATCTCTGCTCTTAAAAAACTAGCCCTCCTGTGATTTGCCTTTAACAAATAACCCAATCCTCTTTCCACTGAGCCTTTCAAATGAAACCTAACATTTATCAGCCAGTCTTTTTCTAACAATATATTCAAAGCCGTTATGTAAGCTAAACAGTATTTCCATTTAAGTGAACGGTGCTTTGTAACATTTTGCTGTGCTCAAAAAGATTTTCTGAAGCAGAACTTTATAAATTAAGAAAGAAGAATAGTCTTCATGGAAATGTTCTGTGGCCAAAAGCGAAGGTTATAACTTTATATAACCTAAGAAATTGACTTCTGTCCGAATTCCAGAAAGTCTAGCTGGGTTTTCCCCATGGATGATGTACATACGAGCCAGTTTATATTAGGAAGTCCTTCACGAAGGCATTCTTATCTTGGGCACTAGTAAACGAGTGGATAAGACCCTGCACGCTGGTAGTTTGGCCCAGGTCCAATTCCTGATGAAAAGGCTGGCTGCATAGATGTTTTCATGGGTCTTCCCCCAAATGTAACGGGAATATAGGCCAGTTTACATAGGAGAGACCAGTACAAAAGCTTAGCTTACAGCACAAAAGCCAGTTTACCTAGAGGTGATCAGCACAAAGCTTCCCTTAGGCAGATAGCCTTCCTGTGCTTTGCCACAGTAAAAATAATGCAATCCAGTTCCTTCCCTTCGGCAGATACTTTAGTTTGTTAACCAGTTAATCAGTCAGAAGTTTAGCAGAACCGAAGTTCAAAGTTCTGAGCGGGTTTTTAAATAAGGTGATTTCCTTTAAAATATGAGGTATGCAATTACTTTTAAAGTGTTTCCATAGTAATAATTTTGCAGTGTATTCTTCTGCTTTATTTCCAATAAAAATTCAGTAGAACTAAAATTATTTTAATTCATAAACAGGAAAAAAATCTTAATTTCGGGGATCTTTAGATGTTAAAAAAAAATTTCATATTTTCAAAATTTTAGAAAATTTTCTAAAATTTGTGAAAAATGATTGCAGAAATTTGCTTGGCGCTACTGCCTTATACACAAGCTTCTTTATTACAAATACACTTTTTGGTCAAAGATGTGGACCATAGGATATGGATATGTATTTTCTAATGTATAACTTGCTTAGCTTCTATCACACATAACGTATTTTTATTCAGCTTCATTTAAGGATGATGCAGATAAAACGATTTTGGAAATATTTGAATTTTATAAAAGAATATAATCGTGCATATTACTACTGGCCTACTTCCCAAACGAAATGCTTGCTCCGATAGGGTCCTCTAATTATACGAGTTAACAACTCAGTCTAGCACACTTCACATTTTGCTTTTTTTAAATGCTGAACTTAACAAGCTTAGAATTTTACAATCAGCTGTTAAATGGTTTTGAGTGGAATAGGTATTCCGGAAGGATTAAGATGTATCACGAGGAGATCATTTAGAGCTTTTCTAATGAATCCTTTAAAAGATGCACCTAAAATTTTTAAAAATTAAATGTCATAAATTTAGCTGTTGCTTGTAATTGTGAATTATACTGCATTGTATCCTGATGGTAATTGTATATGCACCGTTTAAGGAGAAGAAATTATTCAATCAGCATATTGATTAGGGAAGTGAAAAACTATATTAATTTTCATGAACATGAAGGGAATTGCTAGAAATAATAACAATTATTTCCAACGCATTCTAATGATTTAGACCAGGCTTTCTTAAAGTTTTTTCATTCATGATTCCTTTTCATCATCAAGATTTTTTCGCGACCCCGGATATTAAATGTAAAATAAAGGTATAAAAATAAATATTTTCCCATAAATAATACATCTCTTTGGTGAACAATATACGCGTGAAAAGGAGTAGTTTTAGGATTTGTTTCAAGTATACAAAAAGGGATTGAAAAATATCACGTTTTAACAAGACGAATGTGCTTGTTTTCTGCTGCATAGTAAATTAAATCTTGGTGAAATATTTCACACTGCTGGACGTAAACCATCTTCATCCTTTCTACAACGTCTTCAGCGTTAAAGGCTCAATGTTAAAATTTGGATTTAATAAGGGTTAAATCTGAAAAAGTCGGTTCCTGTAAGTATGGTAAGTATATAGTAGTAAGCTGAACGGCAAAAGAACATTTCATGCCGTTTCAGAAATCATGCAAAATTTAGTTCTAACTCCAATTCAGAATTCAATCAAGAATTTTTGTGGAAACTCAAGTTCTAAGTTTCAGTTATACGACTGCTCAACAAATTTTGCTTTGACTATATATAGCTATATATATACTGTCAATCAGAAATAATGATTGAATTAAGATACTTTTTTAAATGAAAATTCGATATTAACGTATTTTCTAAACTCTGTTTCTAAGCCACCTATAAATATTTTGCAATTAAAATTTAATTATAAAATTGTCGAAAACATTTTCAATGAATAATTTTCCAACTTATTCTCTCAAATATTCATTCGAAAAAAACATGTGCTAATTTTTCCTTGAAGATACAAGTTGAGATCGTTTAGTTTCTCAAAAAAATTTCTGATAAATAATATAGCTTTGATAAGAAGCAATTATTTTGCTATAAAAGCAGCAAGATCAGATTCTCGTTCCGTTAAAATAATGATATTCACATTCATCTTAGTCCTGAGCGTAAAAATAATTTTTTTTATTCGGATTTCATGCCTTTATACTGATTGAGATTTGGAAATAAACGGTTAAGGCACGTCTTTTAATAAATTTTATAATATTGACAGCATCCTGAAGGACATAGTTCAATTCCGTTGCTAATGATTTTGCTACAAAGGCATCTCGATGGATCAGGCAGCGTGAATAATCAATCTTCAACAGCTTTAACAATTGATTTACAACCAGTGTTTTTATTCGCCATCGCTTTCGCACTATCTGTACATACCCCAAAATCATTTTTCCTTCTAAACCTTTAACTTAAAAAATCATATACTTATCTCTTCTTCTCTTATACATTCTTGCAAAGGAAGACAGTATAACAATTCCTTCATATGTTTTCTTAATAAGTGTATTTGACAACTGAGCAATTTCTGAAATATGGGGTTGTTTCGTTCAACTTAATTGTAAATTTGAGCTTTCTTTAAGTTTAATAATAAGTTATTCGAATGGCTCTTTGGTAATTTCAAAGATTCTGTGTAGCGTATGAGAAAGGAATTTTCCGAATTTCATCGCCATATTGATAGCAGCAGGTGGTACAAGGTCTTTTCCAATGGTGTATGTCGTTTTGTGTTTAGCAATCAGATACTACAATAAATTTGGTATGAAGCGGGTAGATATTTTTTGCTAACAGTCATAAATGTCTCAAAGTATTGGGTTTCTTTATTTGAAGATTTTAACAGCCGTTCGAAATATTCTTTTGGTTTATTGACACACGAACGACGGACGGATTCAAGATGCCGATTCCAAACTCTCCATAGTCAAAGCGTTATTGCAAACTAAACTAAAAGGTTGTTCATTGCCATCACAGTTGTTGAAAGAAAAGACCAATTGGGAGTATATCTCATAAAAATTTTCTTTTTTCCGTATTAGATGCCTCTTTCCTTTGCTACCTTCTGCTCATTATACTTGACTTGTGCCCTTTCTAAACATTGGAGAGGAAAAGAGAAATAAAAGAATATTATAATTATCTCATTTTGGTAGCGCTTTAACAAATGTTAAAATTAAATCTACGATTCCAGATAAAAATTTCAAAGCCTTTTCAAAAATATATGAAAACACAAGGAAACTGAATTGGGAAGAGGAAAAAAAAAATGCAGAAAACTTCGTCAGTAGTTTAATGTCTTTATTTCTCAAAACGTTAGATACAATAGGTATATATACGAAGAGTATATATAACTATTGTATCTAACGTTTTGAGAAACTGGAAATCTTACTGGAATCATCTTACTGGAAATGTGGGCTAGATTTCCAGTAAGATGGGGTTTTCTTTCCATTTAATGTGAAAACGAGACCCTTAAAAGAATTCATCCTTCCTTCCCTCCTTAGACTGCTCGTATTTCTCACGTGATTTTCCATTAATCGATTGACAACAACAGAATCAGATAAATACTTTTTTTTTACCCTTATATCGAGTTAAATTCATGGTAGATTATCAGGGCTGAAAACACCAATTCCTCCAATTTTTGGCGAATAGACGGGATGAATGAAAAATTGCTGAAAGAAAGAATTTCAGTTTGATGGATTCAATCGTTCTTTTTGTTTCTTCCTTTTAATCTGCTTTTCAATTAATACTGAAGCCTAATCGGATGAAGCGAACGCCTATGTAAGCGACTGAGACATGAGTTCATAAAAAGTGATAAAGTGGACTTTCAGTAATTTAAACATTTCTTACATTGCTATCAACTTGCAGTTATCTAAACGCAGTATTTGTCTACTGATAAAACTAAGATAAGATACGTTTTGACTCATGCTCCTTAGACGGAAATCGTGAGTGATTTTGTAAATGATTTAATCTTGATGTTCAAAGCAATTCAATTGCAATATATGGAAGAAAGACTGTGATGTATTGTATGTGTGTCTTCCCTAACTGGGGTTATTTGAGGTGCCAATAATAGCTGGATAAAATTCCAGCTGAAACTGGCAATAAGTATAGTATCAAAGTATCAGGAAGAAAGAACTGAGGTACCGTCGTTAAAAACATAGTTACAGCAGCATTTCAGTGGAATAGAAACCCTGTAAAATCGTTATATTAAAAAGAATTAAAACGCTCTGTTTTCTCGATCAGAAACATATTCAATATCCGTTCATATTTCTAAAAATTTGTTGTTTTCATGTAATATTAGAAGTAGTCGCTGAAACTCCAAAATGAAAAATTCCCGGAGCAAAAAACTTAACTGCTCAGGCTGTGTAGCTTCGAGTTTGTTATCTTTCTCTTCTCCAGCTCGTCGTTGACATTTAAAAGCGAATCGCAAACGCAAGTCCTATACGAGGAAAATATGATAGTTATCCGATTAGAATGAGTAAAGTGAAAATCAATTTTATAGAAGCATCGATTCTCGTGTATCATTACATTCTAAATAAGAGGAATGTTCTAAATTTAGCTTTAAAAATTTCATTTGACATATTATACACGCTTGGAAGTAAAATGCCGTTTTAAAATACATCAGCGTCTGCAGTGTATTTAAATGGTCAAGTGAGGAAGAATGCTGATACTGGTAGTTTATCTCGAGCTCAAATCCCATCAAATGAGCCTGCTACAGAGACTTTTTTGACCGACAGATTTGCTTAATGCGAGTATGCATGCATGTTTCCGACATATAGGTCAAAGAGGTTATATAAATTATTTAAATAAGGGCTATCCATAAATAAGAGAAATGCCTTCATGGAGAATTTAAGAAAAGAAACTCATTCCATTACACCTAGAGAAAACCATTCAAACTTAATGCAGCCAGCCTGTCGAGTTATAGATTAATCCACTTGGAGAGATATTATACAGAGAAATTGATTTTTAAATGTAAATATTGCACATACTTCTGAATTTGAATTAAGTTGTCATCTGCAGTTTTTTCATTCTATGCCTGACATTGCAGTTACTGTTTATTACTGATACACCTAGTTTAGCTTGAAAAAGTCTTAGCAGAATTTTAGCGTATTGAATTGGTATCTCGACCAAAGCATTTATTTATAAATGGCATTAAACTATTAAATTTTTTCTTTTGCAATGTGCTAGAGATTTAAAAAAAAAACCCATAAAATCGCTTTTTAAATCTCTAGAACAAATAAATGCCTTTGAAGTTTGATTGAATACGCAGCATTATATTCCCAAACATAAATTTCACTACTTGATCGATATATAGTCGAAATTAGTTTAACATAAAACATTAGAGCTGTCATTCTAGTACATAAAACGCGTATATAATAGTCAAATATTTATTTATTATTTAATTTTATAAGAATGTTTCGTACAATAACCCTTGCGTACGTTTTTGTAAGCTATAGCCTCGCAGTTTTGATTTACACCACAAAGTGCCATTGTCATTCCCCTGAATAAGCAAATTTCTTTCTTATTCAGAAGGGTATGTGTAGCGTATTGCGTTTGACATCCGTTGTGCGAACTTGATCTACTTCCCAGAAAGTCGTTGGCTTGTGTACGGGAAAGAAAGCACTGTCCGTTGTGCGCGGACTGTCGTGCGAGTCTATTTCTTCCTCTCCAATGTGACGGATTCTGTTTAGAGAAAGACCGTTATTTCTCCAATAGTTATTACTCATACCTTTCATTTAGTAACATAAAATACACAAGGGTGTACTGTGATTAAATATATTCTGTTGTGTTTCGGAAATTTTCCTAGCTTATTTTTTATTCCGTTCAATGTATTTCTTTCTTCCCCCTCCCCCAGTAATGTTTTCTAATAGGAAAGAACTGACCATAAACTGAAACAGCAAACACTGTATGCATTTGTAAATATTCCAATTTGAATATGAAAACTAAAATATTCTTTAGTGGCAGTAGATTACGAATCTAAGTTCATAATTGATTCATGAACGTCCTGAATCTTCCATTTATTTTTGCGCTGTTTGAAAATGTAAGGGTTAATGTTATCCGGGATACTGCATCACTAATTTCCTAAGATTTCCTGATTCAGTACAGAACGGGCAGCGGATAAAATTATAGTTAGAAACCGATTTTCTTTCCAGGTGTGTGCTTCGTTTCACCTGTAAGGGGTTCTATAGAGGATCTTCTTCATTGTTTAGTAGTAGTTCCCCTTCACTGCTGTACGCTATTCGTGTTCTAAATGCCTAGTGGCTATCACCAGGTGAACGCGCGGGTGTCCGTCGTTTGACTGCGTCGAACAATGAAGGGATATTTCGCTGGAATTTATGTCTCAATACTTGTACATAAAGGTCAAATTAGCTTCTTGTGGGCTTATGTTTGACAAACTGTTGTCGAGGAAACAAGTGTAATTTTTGTTTCTGCTGTGGCTGCATAGGAATGATGGGGAAAAACTGAAAATACCAGTTGTATGAGTCTGTACTTTGGAAATTACGACTAAAAATACAGGACATAAAAAAATATAAGAAATAAAGACTATTTCCAATTAAAATTGACGTAAAGATTTAAAATATTCTCTGGACGCATTTCTAAACTTTTCATTGCATTCTCTTCTTGGAGAAGTGAACTGTCGAACAAACAAAATAAAGGGTCTACTTTAGATTAATTTAACAATTATTTCATGGTAACTATGCGAGGAATAATTTAATAGTGTGTTAAGTTTAATTTTTCTCTTTATATCATAAGGATAGAAAAACGGAAATTTTGAAGTCCAATTAACTTACACACGACAAGCAGCTTCATGGGTATTCAAATATGAAAAACATAAAGCATCTTAAAATTAAAAGCCAATATTACCGTGTGCTATTTCCTTAGGTTCTATTAAAAATAATATATACATATTTTAAAATTATGTCAAAATAAACATGTATCTATCATGTAAAGATGTAAAAAGGTTTAAGAGCTCAAATTTGTCTTTTATGATGAAGGTAGTTTACCTGCCATTGATTCGAAATAACCTTAAAACGGAGAAGGAGAAAAGATGCCATATTGAAATTAAAACATGTTTCTCCTGCCTTCCTTTATTATTGTTTTCCGTCGGTAGAAGTAAAACGTGTCTTACATTTAGCCGTCTGCTTTGAAAAGAACAAATTTTTAATATAATTATGATGATATTTACGATACAGAAATTTCCTGTCTTAATTATGTAAAAAAAATAAACGAATCCTTCATGATAAAAATCTGACGCGAATCGAACCATCGCATTTGTGTACTGAATAACTAGAGCGTGTGAGCGGAGCTACTTGAGAAATTCTGTCTGCAGACGAGATTCCTAGATCCAGGAAGAACCTTGCCTTGGCCTGTCAACCAGTTTACTAACCTGTGATTGCATTTTTTTTCCCTTTATTTCTTGACCTGGAACGGAAGTTATTTCCAATTCAAAGCAATTGAAGCACAGAAATAAACTCTAAATATGTGTATGTGTCTTTTTCCGACACATGTAGCCATAAAACTCAAACAATTCTAATGTTCAAAAAATCGTGTCATTTAATTAATATACTTCTGAAAAATAAACTTTTACTACTTTCTATGATGCTAATATGCATGAATTTCTTTGATTTAGACTTTTAATAATCTTGAAATGATAACACCATCTTGAGATTTCTACTATCCTTTCTTTATTAGCTCCAAATTCAAGAAAGCACCTAACTTTTAACCCTTTCGCATCATGCTAATCATCCTCCCTACGAATATTCAATAACCGCCTGCTATTTTCCATTTATTACGTGGGAAATAGATATCAGTATAGCATTTTAAATGTTTGCATCTCCTAGTAATGACAAGCTATTCACTTCAAAGATGTCCTGCTGATATAATTATACGGGAATGAAAGTGTGGTATCCGCTATTAAGAGCGCTTGATGTAAGCTGGAAATATCGGTTGAAAGAGCATTTTCAGTGGGCATGCATATATATTTACATGATTCTGTACAAAGCGACACAGGCAAGTATACTTTTAGAGTAGACTGCCTCATTCTGAATAACGCATTGCATGCAGAAAAATGTGATTACACTCCTGGTAAAATAGGTGATGTCTGGTTCGCTCATATGGTGATGTCTGGTTTAATGTATTATTGTTTGCGTCTCTTTGTGTCCTAGTTGCCTAGTCCGTCAGCTGACTGAATGCTGATAATTTCATGGGAAGTTTGAGCAGTGAAAGACTTTCTAAGGAATTACTTGTTGTTCCCATATTCGTTCGCTTAAAGGAAGCAAAGTACTCCCACAGCTAATCCTTCTTCATTTAAAATTAGACTTAATCCAAATTGTTAGATTAAAGAATTGCGGCAAGTCTTGCCATGGCTGTACAGTTAAGACTGGTTGGTCAGTTGATTACTGCAAAGTATGCGAAGAAGATACCTTTGTGTAAGATTACCTGAAAGAAATTGTCTTTTCATATTACGTACGGGAAATATCCCGTGCAGCCAGCTTTTTCGCCGAGAACTGAACCCATGGGACGAACTGTCCGTGTTCGTCTATCTTGTTCACTTGACAACTGCTCACAAGAGTACCGTCTTAGAAAATTTTTAAGGGAAGAAGACTAGTGTTTAAATAAGTGGAAAGTCAGGGAAAATCCTTAATCCGCCGCTAACTGAATCTTGGAAAAACTACCTATGTTTTTTAGCTTTTGCTCCTCAGTCGCTGGTTGGCTTCGAATCTGAAATATAATTTTTAACACTATCGTACCCACTGGGCCACTGATAGACGGAAACAGTACTACTGCGTAATCACGAACACACGTGGAAAAACAATTTCAAACTGAAATACATGTAAGCATGGAAATTAAAATAAATCTAAATGCCAATGTAATGCGATTTCACAGAAAGAAACCATGAGCACTTCTGAAGGCATGCGAGTGATTAACTAGGGGATTTCAAGAGGTCCAAAAATATCTGAGTCAAAACTAATTGCAGATAAGCTAGCTTAACATCAAATAAACATTGTCATGTGATGCAAATATCTAAAAGCTTTGTAATCTAAAAATTGAGCTATTTGACACGTTTTCGATTATCTTCCTACTTCATTTCGATCAAGCGGGATGTTTAAAAAATATAGAATAATTAGAAAAATAGACGTAAAACAATTTTTGAGTACAATCAGTTACAACTTTCTATAATGTAGTGGCTCCCAAACTGGGATATGAACCGAGACATTAAGGGATGTGGAAGAAATGTGCATAAGATGTTAAAAAGAGTACAAGTTGATAGTTGGGAAATTAGTTATTGTTACGACGAGTTAATATTGATTTCATAGTCATTAGCTGGACCTAATTAAAAAAAAACTATGCTTTATAGTAAGCTCACGAGCTGCAGCGAATATTGTTGTGTTTTATAAATATTATTGCAAAACACGAAGTTCTTTCATTTTTAATAAGTAACAAATCTATTTATACTATATATTCAAGATTTAGTTCAAAATTTTATGATCTCTTTTCTCCGAAAAAACTACACATTAATTTAGAAACTGTCCTTTTAATTCCTCATTTTAATTTGTCTACATCCCCTTCCTGTTGTGTAGACGCTAGGTTTCTTTTCTAAGCAGGAGACTTGATAAATGAGCAGTGCCCTCGCCGTTACTCGAACCTCTCGAATACGCGCCGAGTGTGCTGGCCATTACACCACGAAGGCATGCTGAGAAGGTGAGAGAAATACCTTATATATTCACCCTTTTAAAGGGTGAAAAGAGTTTTAGGGGACCCAATCGCCAAATCCTGGTTGTGAAGAATCATCATCCACCACCTTTTTTTTTTAGTTCGGGCGCGACTGTAGACATTTTAGAATTTTTCGGAATAATGAAATAGAAGAAATCCGTAAAGCCTTCGCCGGGACTCGAACCTCGAACCTCTCGAATACGCGCCGAGTGTGCTGACCGCTACATCACGAAGGCATGCTAAGAAGCCGAGAGAAATACTCATACTACTAATGTATCATCTGAAAATTAATTCTCATTACGCCATTATGTAACAGCAGCACTGCGGATATTTTTTATCCAATTCCACGTCAACATTTAAACAAATGAACCAAGTCTATAAATACCTCTGTTATTATTGCACAGCATTTTAAAACTATGTTCAATCAACGTCTACCTTTGCTAAAGTTTTTTTTTTCTCCGTTATGTCATCTTATGAATCTACCCAACTCTATCATTCCATATAAAGCCGTAAAGGACTCATCACGTGTTTTCAAAGTGTTATTACAATTTAATTAGTCGACATGATCCCTCAATTGTGGAACGGGAAATTTATTCAGCCAGCCCTATTTTTCCTACTTCGCTTGCTTCTTAGTTAGAAAGTCGTCCACGAAGGCATCTCTCCCCTTAGACAGATAGCTCTTGAGTGCTTTGCCATAATTAATTAAATCAAGCCAAATAGCTTGCTGCTTGCGAACATGCATCTGTTGAGTGTTCTGTTTATCGCCATTGTCTAAAAAAATCTAAACTGTATAAAATTGTGGGGTGTATAGTGCACCCATAATGATGATGTGTAATGGAAAAGAATATGTGTCCTAAGAATTAGCTAGCAAGGAATAAACTTATGTGGTGAAAGCCCACGTCTGTCTTCAAGTCTATTTAATATACGCAGAGACGAATTTTCAAGTTATTACAACACAATAAAAACATTGCAAATCCATTACAGCTATTCTCGAATCATCCCATCACACACACACATATAATATATATATATATATATATTGTGTGTGTGTGTGTAAATTTATTTATTTTAATTACTATGATAATTTTCTGAGGTTTTTAGGTATTTTATTTTCCTGATCTGTTTATTTGTAATTAATAAACGTGCTGTTATAATATTTATCACAGCATCCTAACAATATTACGACCGGAACAAACAGTATACAGTCAGCCCCAAAACTGGTAACTGGGGAGGAGTATGTGGTGGTAACTTACAGTGATAAATATACCCCATTTTCACATTATTTTTGCGCCGTGTGTTTGGGGTTGTTATCTTGCTAGAATATAAAATTTAACCCAAACCTAACTTAATACCACTTCTGGGAGTAAGTTGAATGAAATTTCAGTTTTTAGATTCTTTTTGAGTGTATATAAATGCATCACGTGATTCATAATCCCATCAATAAAAACAAGTTTCCAAACTCCGAGCTTGCGATCATACAACCCCAAATCATGTTTTACCCTTCGGACTCAGAGTAGTATTTATTTAACTAACTGCAAATAGTGCGACAACCAACATTGCCAGAACAATAAATTTGCTTTCGCCACTCAAAATACTTTTCTTCTTCCTTTCTCCAAAAATTTTGTGTCTCGTAATGTGAATTGATTTTGACTGTTTCTTCCTTGCTACTCTACCATAACAACCATCTTTTCTGATGACATTTTATACAGTTTGGGCACGAACGCATCTACCAATGGTTGCAGAGGTTTCTACAATAAATTTAGTGAATCTGACTCTGGTATCCAGCTTGCCCCTAACATTCAACCGTTGGGATCCCACCCATGAAGTTTTGCACGTGGTTCTTCAAGGTTAATCGGGGTTTCTTTAAGGTGCTAGTAATAGCAGCTTAACATAGCTCGCTAAACTACCATATACTTGTGTATCAATGTATCAATTCAGCTTGACTGTTTTTTCAGCACTTTTTCTTTTTAGAACTGTGTTCAGAATTTTTCTTCCCCTTCCATTTTTATTTCTGACCAATCCCTCGTATACTTTCCTGTTATTTTCTGGACACACGTGTAACTTCTTCCTGTAATTAAAGGGCTTTCGTGATAGGATTTACCATTCTTTGATAATATTAAAACAAACTTTCTTACATCAATACTACTTTTTCTTCGAGGTTTCATATTATCTTTTAAAATCCCAAATTAAGGTATAAACAAACAGGCCGTAAACAAGAATAAACAACGGTGGTCCACAATGGTGATACGAAATAATCCTTAAATCTGCAGCTTTAAAAAATAATGGTAGTTAGACAGATTTTTTACAGAAACGTATTCTAATTTTTTTAACATGTGTAGTAATGGTCTTGAATTTCATAAATAAATACATTTAATCTAATTTTTTACTTTTATATGCATAGATAATCAAATGCCTACACTTCTAGACATAATCATAAAATTTTATATATTTTATACCTTTTGCTTGAAATTTTCCAAATTAAATATAAATTTTTCAAAATGGAAAGGAAGTGTCCTCTCAGTTTTTGGACTCACTGTGTTTTCATAGATTTTTTTCGTGTGTAAAGCAAATGCGAATCAAACTTTCTCGTCTTTCATGTAGATATTCTTCCTGTAAGCAAATAGCTGTCGTGTACTTTGCTATTGTTAATTTAATCCAAAAGTAAATACAACAATGAAATTATTGTTACTAATATTTGTATGTTTTTAGAGAACAATATTTTTTCCCGAGAAGTCTTCAGTAATTTGAGGTTCACAAAAAATTATGGAAAGTTTTACATATACGATTTAATGTACCTCATATAGGATTTCACTTAAACCTGATTTAACATTTTTTGTTTCTCAAGCAGATATTTTGCAGTTTGGATATTAATATTGTTTCCTCCCTTTTTCTTCAGCCCACCGGCGGATGAGCGGTAAAATCGCTAAACACTTGGTTTCGAATTCAGGCGAACGTGCTGAATGCATGCTCGTTTTCGTGGTTTTTCCTACGTTTAACGAGCCAGTTTTTCTTAGAAAGTTCTCCCCTAAGGCATCCCTCCCATTAGGCAGATAGCTGTAGTGTGCCTTGCCATAATAAACTAAATTAAACCAAACCTTTTTTTCTCTCTTCCCCATTTCTCTTGCCCACCTGAGCAATACAGGAGCCAATAAATTTGCTTGCATTTCTTCTCGAGTGAATTTTGAACTCTTATTTAAAGTTCTAGTTCTTTCAGAATTTTAAAGTGTGAGCCGACTTAAAGCCTACTTATTTAAAATAGTCAGAAAGTATTTTGTAATAAATTCACTTTAAAAGATTTGCAAAGGGTTGGTTTTTAGGAAGTCCATGTGAACTTTAGATGTAGAAATATGTTCCATTGATCATTGTTTATTTGATCCGTGATTTATTCCATGATCATTGTTTATTTGACGCTTATTTACACTTGCTGAAATTTGGCATATTTTGAGAATTTTTTATATATATAGTAAGTGAAACAGATTTCTACAGTTTGATTTGAGACGAACTTGAGTAGCGTACAGTTTCAGGACCAAGAATGGTGCTAATATTATTAACATCCCGATTTAAAAGTACTGCTAGTTTGCTTTCCCATAATCCATAATTCAGGCTTTGTCGTGAAAAAGATATTTGAGAAGGAGGCAAGAAAGGTATCTTATGTGTGGTACTCGAGGCATGCAATTAAACAAACCCGTAAACGCTTTATATTTTGACAGCACAGAAAGTTTCGTTTTTTTCTTTTTTTTTAATGTGTTTGTGTATAATTTTCATTGTTTTACCCGAGTGTTTACTTTCATTGTATAGGTTGGCAGCTAATGTGTTTAACAAATAATGTGTATTTATCACCATATTTGATTTGTTAGTATTTTTTCGCTGCAAAAATAAGCGGAAAAGATCACAGAACTACTGTGTATTATTTATGTTTTTTGTTGTGAACAGAATGAAAGGCAACTGCAGCTAGAGAATTCGCGTGAAAAATTGGGTGTGAGCAAACTGTTTTGCAGGGAAAATAGGATTTAGGAAACCCCTCAAAGATGATTCATTCTGGATTGGGTTATTAACGTTCTGGCGTCGTACTTTATGTCGACTATTGCTCCGCGTCGCGCCGCCATGGCGGTTGTCATATGCAGGTAAATCTGTTGTGGAAGGCATAGGGCGTATTTTAGGGGTATTTAAACATTATCAGATTGGTTTCGAAGGAAACTCTTAGTTTAATTCTGATTTTGTCTTCTGAGAGAATGATATCTTCTTTAACGTTGTACGCTTAGATTTTAATGACATAGTTCGAATTTTAGTTGGATTTATTCTTCTATCCAAGGCAGGTAAGCTTTGCTCTCAGAAAAGAATCAGTTGCTTTATTCGTAATGCCCTTTTAAGTAATTTGCTTGCATTACTTAAAATGGCAAGCTCATTAGAACATTTAGAAGTGAAAATTATTTATTATAGTTGATATAAAAACAAATGAGAAGTATGTTGTTTGTGTATAGCTTTATTGAAAGTAATTAGAAATCAAATGTAATCTGATTTTTAACTAATATCCAAACTTCCCGTCTAGCTGAGATCGGTTGGACTAGGTTATTAATATTCTTTATTCATTATAGTATTTCGAAATCGTTCTGATGCCTATCATGCGCATATAAAATTAAAATACTATGGAAATATTCTACAGCGGTGTTTCCCAAACTTTTAAAGCTTTGCGACTTACTTGAATTATAATTCAAGATAGTTGCTGTTGTGTAAATATAATTCAAGATAGTTGCTGTTGCTATATCAATATTAGTTGCTGTTGTGTTGGGGGGGGGAAAGAAAATTCTTAGGTAAAATAATGAAAAATAATACTTAAATTAAAATTAATTGACAATGCTTTAAATTGTAAGCCCACCAGCGGCCGAGCGGTAAAGACGCTGAACACTGGTAGTTCGGTCCGAGGTTCGAATCCCGCGAACGGGCTGGCTGCATGGGCGTTTTCGTGGTTTTCCCCATGTGTAACGTGTATACGAGCCAGTTTCCCTTAGAAAGTCCTCCACGTAGGCATCCCTCCCCTTAGGCAGATAGCCCTCGTGTGCTTTGCCATAATTGAATAACCTAACCTAACCTTTAAATTGTAAACTAATTAGCAGCTAATATTCGTTATTATGTAGCAAAACCAAAATTTCTGAGTTTTCCCCCTGATCTACACTTTAATGAATTAATGCACTAATCAGCTGCAGGTGACACATTTCTTAGATTTCTAAACATGAAACTTTAAAAAAACGTGAAGTATGCTATTTTTCATATTTTATTGCTCTGTACAATTAGGGTAGGTTGATCAGTAGCTGAGCGGTAAAGTCGTAAACTTTTGTAGTTCTTCCCAAATTCAAATCCCACGAACGAGCTGATTGCATGGGCGTTTTCGTGGTATTCCCCTTGTGTAACGTGGATACGAGCCAGTTTGCTTCAACAAAGTTATTCCCCATACATAGATTGTCCTCGTGTGCTTAGGCCATAATCAAGTAAGCCAGACCAGACCAATCTTCCCAATTTCTAATCTTAGCAGTTGAACAAGCCGCGATGAAATAAGAGGTATTCATGGTTTCTTCTTACGTAACTTAAACATAGGCCAGTTCTTTCAGAAAACTTTGTCAAAGCCATTTCTCCTCATAGGCAGATAGCCTTGTGTGCTTTACCATAATCAAATATTCTGCTACAATCCATGTGCATTTTGTTAGGCATGGTAGCAAATAAATACCCCAATGGAAGAAGGTAAAATGAATACAGAAGATAAAAATGAAAGAAATGTGTTTGACCTGGTTTTAGAGCTTGTTTATATACGCTATATATAACAATTCTCTGTGCTTAGTATGATTTACCTGTTTTACTTATTGTAATTTCTTTTTCTGGCATTTGAAAACTTTAACAAATACTGCACATTTCCCGGAATGAGCTGTCGAAAGAAAAAAAATAAACAAAACAAAGAATGTTGAAGTTAATACTATGCATACGAAGCTTATAATATTTCTCTTGGAAAAATTTTTTTTTTATATTCAAAAGGAAATGGCAGTAATTTTCATACTAAGCAATTCCATTATTTTTAAATTCATCTTAATTTATAGATAAAATGATAGTCTGGCGAACCTAGTTTGTCTGAATTTTCAGTCTTATTTAACTGTTTTTCTTGTTTTCGAAAACCATTTGAAAAACTTACGTTACGAAGTAAAGGAAAACAATACGAGTCTACTAATCTTCCTTTGAGAAGTGAGATGAAAAATACATTATACTTCTCCTCGTTTAAAAGTATTTTTTAAGGGAGGGTCTGCAGCTAAGTATTTGAGGAATGGGTCTCTTAGGTAGTTTATTTAGCGTAACGCGCTGGCTTGATGATAGTGTTTAAATAACAAGCTGTTATGACAGAAGTATCAAGATGAGAGATTAGTGCTGGTTTTTATACTGAACGTGACAACATTTACCAGTCTTATCAGTATCCTGTTATCACTTGAGGGTAGAGTTTGCATCAAAGCCGGAAGCATATGTAAAAAGCATGGACTACCGTTCAGCGCGTTTATTGACGGAAAGGCTTCCCTTACATATATCCACTAGGGTGGGCGATGAAAAAACAGCCTAAGCTGCTGTAAAACTGCAGTTATGCAGTGAAGCTTTCGAGAAGAAACCTCAGTATTACTAAGGAATTATTTTGGAGTGGTTGAATAGTTTATTAAGGAATGCGTAGATTTTTAGATTTTCACAAACCTGCTAGTACAGCACCTTTGTCCATTTGTTTTATACATTTTTGAGTCACTCCTTTCCTTGCTTATCTGATATTTTTACATGTATTTAGAAATATTTAATTGGCCAAATAATTAATCATAATCGTAATTAACATTATTAATCATAATAATCATTCGACCTGTGACTTTTTTACAAAATTTACCAATAGAAAAACACAATATTTTAATTTAGCTGCAATTATTATTGCATATATAGTCATACAAGAGTGGTAATAATAGCAATAGTAATAAAATATAGTTGACATTCGTTATAATGACCCTTTACGTTCTAAGCCAGCTGTCGATGTAATGCAAATGAGTTTACTATATTCACAACAGCTGGGGACTTTCTGTACCTCTCGTGGTAATGGAATGATCACTATGATGAATGAGCATTATAACGAACGTCTTCTGCGCACTCCTATTAGCATTATAATAATTTAACTTTTAGTCCGGTATAATGGTTGAGCTTAGTGAAAAAATTAATCGCTTAAGCTTTGCTAACAGAAATCGTAAGTAGTTGCATTCAACAATATGCAATCGATTTCTTTGTTTTTTCAAAATTGGTATATATTTCAAAACCTCAGTTCACAGACGTATCAAGAATATGAAAAAAATACAAAACATGGGGCTTTTTTTTGTGTGTGTCTTTATGATACATTGAAGTTGTTGGATAGTATTATGGAATTATCATCAGTATTGCTGCCGTCTTGAAACATAAAAACGGGTGCCTATCATTTAGAAGAGATTTAACTAACGAGAATCTTAGCCGTGCACAAAATGAAAGTGTACAAAAGTGTACTACCCCCCCGAAAAAAAGTTTGCCTAAATGAAGTAAAAAAATTGTAAAGTCTGATTAAAGTTGCAAATAAGGAAATTCCATGAGCAAGCTTATTGAAAAAGTAAAATATTCAAATATTGCTTTAGTTGGAATTCTTTTTTATTCATCCAATCGATTTGTATAAATATTATTTATCTTTTAAAAATTAGCAGGTAAATAATTCGAATTCTTTGAAATAAAACATTGAAGTTTCGGGGGCAAAAATTAATTTTGTGATCTTTACACAAAATTAATTTTGTGATTATTTTGTGATCTGATATTTAGATATAAAATGTTAAAATAATATTTCTGGTATATAAAATTTTGTGCACGAAATAATGCGCCTAAAACTTTTCCCATTATCCACTTTGGCTACAATTTGGCTTCGAAAAATAGAATTTAGTAGTAACCCCCTAAGTTGTTGAAAGGGGGACTTCGTTAGATTAAAGAATTTGAATTGGGAGAAGTAGCTTCAAGAACATAGAAACGCCACGGAGAATAGCTAGCGTAAAGCGTCGACAGACTTTACAAAGATAGACCTTGAAATTCATCTAGTACGAATGCGATCCAAAACCGCCAGCAGCACCTGAGCGCTATATGGAATAATTTAAAAAGGTGAATTTTTCACGTAAAACTTTTCTTATTTCTTTAATGCTAGAAATATCTTTAATCTACCAGCTTTAACTTCGTTAAAAATCCATTTCTTGACATAAGAAAGTAATAAAAAGTCCTATATAATGAACGATTGAATGGAAACTCTCATTGAAAAATTTTATTTAAAAATTATAATCCAGACTTAAAGAAATCAGAAACATTTGAAAGTATCTTAAGTATGCAGTTTTCTTATGCAAATACAGATTCTCTGCCTTACTTTTAAAGACCCAAGGCTGCCCAAGATTTGTAAAACCAAACTCTAAAAATGGCACACATTATATGTAACATTTACAGTGTCACAGTGATCCAATGTTATGCTGTGTACTCTCATTTCAAAATGTACTGGTTTAGAGATTTTACACACGATGTAAGAGGTAGTCGTAATTATGTTACAGCCATTAAGATTATTATAATCGGTGATAAAGGTCTTCCAAAAAAGATGCACTGTATCATCTTAAGTCTTTAAATTTGAGTATTTTGTGATTCAAAATTTTTAAAATATCATTCCTTACCAATTGTCCATCAATGAAATTGCTATTGATGCAAAGTAGTTAAGTGGTTAAAACTGCTGTACCCCTATGTTTCGTCTAAGGTTTGATTGGAAGTGAAAGAGGTGGGTAAATTGGTTGGCTGATTGTGCTGATATTAATACTAGCTCATTTGCCTTAGAAATAAGATTGCTGAATACTGGTAGTTCAATCTTTGGTCAGATTCCGGGTCCTACGACGGATTTGCGAAGTTTTTCGCATCTATAATGAGATTCAAGCAAGTGCATCCCTTCCCCCGAGGCAGATAGCCTTCGTTTGCTTTGCATAGTTTGCTTTGCCATAGTTCAAATGCCCTTCTAATTTTTCCAGAGATTATTTTCCAGGAAGGTATTCCTAGGATAAAGTAACCATGATCCAGTTACATATGCACCTGGAAAAGCAATAGCTTTATTTTGATGTACATAGAGAGAGAGGGACTGCTTTCAGGATAGTCATTTGATTGCCTACACTACGCTAATTCTGTAGATTTCATTTGATGTATAAATTATTCTACAATAGGGAGAACATTTTTTTTTTTTTCTTCCCTCCAATTTTCTCCTTTTTTAAAAAAAGTTCCTAACTGCTTATCTGCTTTTCTCATCTCTGAACTTGTTTACTTCAGATATATGTATTTAAAAGTAAGTATATAGATATATAATACACATTTCCAAGTTTTTGTTGGGTATATGGTTAAATATACTTTAAAATTATATTCGAAACTCTCATCAAAAGCTCGAATTATAAAAATTATATATGCCTGAGATAGGGGTGGGCTATAAATTAGCATTATTCACTAAACCTGCTACGTTAAATCTACTACTCATTTTCAGTATCCTTTCCCCCCAAATCTTGTAAACTCAATAAAATAGTGCAAATCTATATTACAGTTCAATTATGTTTTTCTGCATTCATAGATGCTGATTATTTCAGCTGTATGCCAATGGATTACATGTTTTGTTGTGTAGTAGTGTCAAAACCCCTTTATATTAAAAAGTCAAAATCGTAACTTAGCTTCTAAGGCTCGTTCACCACCTTATTGGATAACAACAGAATGCGGAAAATTTTATCCTTCATGAGCTGCGCCAGCTTGTTGGCACGTCGCCACTTTTTTTTTTTTCTTGCCACGGCGCAATTTGGAGATCGTTCCATTATTTCGACATCCGGCGTTTAGCAAGTCTTGTATGGTATACTGAAGTAGAAATTTTTAAAAATATTATATTCTTGAACCTGTATGCAATTTGCTACTAAATTAAAGTTGCTCAAATATTGAATGTCTTATTAAACTGAAAGACAAAATTTTCCCCATTTTTCTCCAAAAAAATGAAATAGGTTTATCTGTGGCACTGAACATATGAATGTGCTTAATACCAGTACCGGTCCTAGAGCGTCGGCCGCCCACCTGCAAATTAAAATTGTCTTCCCCTTTTTTACAGAAATATAGTATGTCTGATAATCATTCTGCCGCTCATGTGCTGTGCACCATCTTGCACCCCGTTAAGATCGGCACTGCTTAATTCTCTAGGTAACTCCAGCTTAAGTTATTCTGATTATGGTAAAGCACTCGACAGCTATCTGCCGTCCTGGAGGATCCTTTTTACAGGAAATTTGCTTATATTCACATTATATACATGGGAAAAGGCGAAAACTTCCACGCAGCATTTAAATTCGAGTCGAACTACCAGTGTTTATCACTCTTACCGTTCGGTCGCTGGTGGCCGCTTCAATAAATTGTAACTGTTTAAATGAGCGACATTGGCGTACTTTGTGCCTATACTAAAAAGAAAGCAAAATCTTCCGTATGATACATTTCAGCAGAAATCTCTTTCCAGAATGTTTTGCAGTTTTATGTGACGTAGCTTTCTGTTCAAGTGTATGAAGAAAACATTCTTTTCTATTTAAAGAGTTCCTTGATTACATCAAGTCTTCTCTTAAGTCCCTAACTGGCTATTTTTTCGTGGATTTTAATCAAACTTTACACGAAACTGCTTAACAACACACACAATAGTGGCGGATGCATTCATTATATATTCCCCGCAGTCGCACTTTTAAGGTTCATCTCCGTCGCAGCGTGTTTATCTGAAAGTCTGGTTCTGATGCTGTTGGTGAAGTTCATTAGACTATATCTGTCTGGAAACTCGAATTTTCACAACTGGCGCTTTTTGTGTTTATTGCCACTCAGCGTGAATTTGAGGTCACCTTCCAGTTGTAACACTTACTAATTTTCGAATGAGGCTTCTTATTTTTAGAACTGTGTAAATATGGAGATTTTTCGATGAAATTAACGTCTTTTATCCACCGTTATTCATGCGAAGCTACGAACGGATAACGAATGCATTTTTTTAAAATTATTATGCGCCATATTATTCAAAAATAAATTTCGATTCATCATTTAATTATGGACTCGCAATAGACCGAGTTGATAAGACAGTTGAGCCCTATGTTCGGATTCCTGCTTCCTACGAAAGGGCTGCCTTTATAGGCGTTTTCGTTATTTTCACCACTTGGAACATACATAAATAAGAGCTAATTTCTCTCCAGAAGTCCTCCACGAGGGCAACCCTTCCTTGGCATACAGCCTTCGCGTACTTTGTTTTAAATAAAATCGACCAGTACCTCTCGACCCCTTGCAACTTTGGTGCAAGCTGCTTTCGTTGTTTATTGCTGCCGTGGTTGACTTATAAACGTTGAGCACTTTCAGCTGTATTTATTTAATCTATTAGTAAATGGAATTTGAGTATTTATCCGGAAGTTTTTAAAGTCATGGAACTTCATTGTAAAATGTTTGCATATATTGTGTTTCCTTTTTTTGAATAAGAAATATCTGCTTATTTTCTTCCTTTCTTGCTATCTATTTGAATATAATTCATCAGTTTTAATTAAATGTGCAAGTATTGACTATGTTTTGTTGTTATTAAATTTTATATTTTTCATTCTCGACGCTGCATTCCTCCTAATGTCTTGAGATCAGGTATTTGCTCCAAAAAAATCTGTGAAATTAAGCATCTTTGTTTTGATTAGTACTTGCATCTGACAAGTAATTTCATGACTAATCAAATATTGCGTTAAATTAGATTTTCCGTGTATCATCCGGCTGCTGTTGTTTCCTTTATGAGAAATGAAATCACTTGAGTTTAAGAAGTAATGCTCTTCTACAGATCATCTCATTCACAAAAGGCCCACCAGGGGCTAGGTGAGGAACACTGGTAGTTCGACCTCAGGTCGATTCCAGGCGAATGGGCCGGCTACATGGGTGTTTTCGCGGTTTTTCCATGTTTAAGGGGGATACGAGCCAATTTTCCTGAGAAAGACCTCCACGAAAGCATCCCTGCTCTTAGACAAAATAGCCCTCTTCTGATTTTGCCATAGTGAAATAAAATCAAACTAAACTTACTTACAAAAACTGAATGGCAGTCGTAAGGGCAGGGAGCCAAATTTCACGATTTTTAACTGCACTTTAATATTAACGACTAAAATATACTAAAAATTGTCTTTTAGACAAACGGATAAAAGCTTTTGTTCTAAAGCTTTAAAGATAATCTTTAACATCGTCATATGCAATAGTAAAAGTTATCACGAACGCGTTTTCCTTATCACTTATAAAGATTTTCTTTAAATATTCAGTTCTGTAGTTTTAGTTTCAACAGTTCCAAAAGTTGCATTTAATCTAGCTGTTTTAAAGTACTAATTAAAATTATAATCGCACAGCTTTTTTTTTTAACAATATTTTCAGTGTAACAGTTATGGTTATTTCCTATTCCAGATTTTAAGTGATGTGTAAAAGTACTTTGTATTTTTATGCAATTTATCGTTTTTTCAGCCAGTGCTGTTATTCTTTATAGATGAGGAGTCGCGACCCTAAACTGGGTCACCTTGCTCTTTTTTGCCGCGTTTCCGTGATTAAATAAAATTCTTTGTGTTTTATTAGTGTGTTTTTGAGGGTAATTGGAAGATCATCGTGACTGCTTTTAAAGTTATTAACTTTATTAAGTTTTTGTCATAAGTGATGCTCATGAATCTTTTTTTTTAATTTTATTATTATTATTTTATTTATATATATATATATATATTTTTTTTTCTTGTTACTTTACAAATACGTTACACTGATGCTTAGAATTATTTAGACGATATCACCCACGATCATCTTAGACATGATTATTTTTGAATAGAGATGGTAATTTTGAAGAGGTGATTTCAATGTTGACGTTTATTTATGTGTTTTCTTCACCCAAGAAATACTAATTACTTCTCGAAGAGATCATTTCAAGGAAATGGTCACACAAGAGGGTTTTAGTGTGAACACCTAATTAACCCTTTAAATATTGTTATTTTCCAGGCTTTCTGTTTAGAATGTAAACAGCAGTCGAAATTTTGTTAAGGTTTCCTAAAAAGAGCTTTTTTTTTACTTCCTCCTTCAGCTTAATCAGCTAACAAAATTTCGAGACTAAGTGCAATTCTTCCCCATTATCAAAATTTTGAGACTTCGAAATGAGATTTTCAATGACGAGCGTCTCTCAAGATGTGTTTTTTTTTTCCCAAGAACAAGAGTAGCAGGGGGAAACTGTCCACATTTTCACAGTTTATTGATCAATTTATTACACAAAAGTTTCACGTGCGCATATGTAAACATAGACCATGCCCATTTTCTCAAATCTAATGGCTGACTGAAGTAATCTTTCATAAGAGCGTGCGAAACTTGTTTGGATGTATGGTGGTCAAACCTGCAGTAAACAGGGTCATCGAAATTTGTTCCACGTGTGGTGGTCGAAACATGTTTTGCAAATTTCAAGTTGTATTGGCCGCTACAAATATTTTGTTTCCGGATTATAATTCCAAAATTCTACTAAATTGAAAGTGGCAGAAAAAGCAAGGTGCATGCTTACTTTTACTCCAAAAATAAAATAATAATTTAAGTACGATATTTTCCGCATATGAAAGATAAGTTACATGTATAAAATATGTTTACCGTGTTTCAATATAAAGTGTGTTGTGTTGGACAGTTACATCAGAACACGCCCACGAAATTCATCCTTGGAAGGAGTGCAAGATTGCACCTGTCGTTGGCAAAAGCCTTGATCACCATACATGTGACAGTAGACTTTGCTCAGTTCCGGCTCCAGTTTTGATAGACAGCACCTCGCAGGAGACAGGTCCGAGGATCTCTCACCACTCTTTCACTATCACAACCTCTCGAGAAGACTTTCGGTTTGTCGCATATTTAGAGTGACCCCCATGTCACACAGCTACTTCACATTTACAAACACTCACCCCTTCCCAGGAATTCGAGCCCAGGCCCTTCGATACCGCAGTCAGCGTCGCTAACCACTATCCCGGTTGGGCGGCCCATGTAAAGTTAAAAATTTAAAAACTGGTTACTTTCCAGAGGATGATCACTAGACGAAAAAAAGAATTCATACTTATATCTTTGGCGTGTTTGGAAGTACCAGTATCTTTGTTATGCATCGAAGCCCCACCAGTAGCCAAGTGATTAAGACCGCAGAATACTGGTAGTTCTGCCCTCTTTCTAATCCCTGTGCACGGGCTGGCTGTATGGTTGGTTTCTTCTATGCGTAATATGAGTACGAGCCAGTTTCCCTTAAAAAGCCCTCAACAAAGGTTACGCCCAATGTGTTTGTTGTTGAGAACGATTTAAGGAGATTTAAGGAACGATCTAAGCACTTTAAACGTTTGAATATATTAGTGGCACATGTACTAAATCATCAGTTCAAGTACTGTTACTTAACCAATATCTCCAGTTGCATACAATTAGTGTTTAAGTGCATACAAATAAAAATAATGTGATTTTTTATAGAGATCTGACGAGAGGTTTGTTGCAGTATCAATTACCTACTATTTTCTTGAAATTGCAAGCTTAGCGAATGTCGAGACAGATAAGACCGCTAAATAAGATAATCTCAGGATCGTCTCCCGATAATTAAACTTAACTTGTTACAGGGATTTGTAGGAAACCAGAACTGTGAATAACTAAAGCAAAGTTCGATGTAATTCCTGACGGATATTTCTAATTTTGTTTAAAAAATATTAATTGACTGTGATATTTCAGAATATCAAAATTCTTTTTCTGTCTCAAAGTCGTAAAAAACTTCGATTTTCCTGTAAAGTTTTACGCCTTGTGTAACATATTTTATTTACAGTCTTTGCAAACTTCACTTCAAACTTAAAAATGCTTTTGATGTTACTCGGATTTCACTTCTTGTACCAGTTAAAATAACTGCAGTCGTTATGATTATTTAACTGATGCTTGTTGTAATGATTCTTCGCGTCCTAAAGAAAGAAAAAAAAAAGTTGTAACGAGTGATCACTATAATAAAACAAGATTTAATATATTCTCTCATTTGGGGACATTTTGCACCGGTTGTTGGAATGGGTTGGTAGTTGTAAAGAGCGTCAACTGTGTAACACGCATTAATAATTTGAAATTCTGTGCATTACAAATTTCCATTGTTCAATGAGTTGTATGTAGTGAATACGGTATTTTTATTTTAAAATTTATTTCAAAGTAGCGATTCCATTTAGTGACTTACTTTGGATGAAAACCTCTGCTCTCTCGTAAACACGGAAATGCATGTAATTGAAAAAATCATCACTGAAGTGAATAAGAAGTAAAATTTGAAAACCAAAAACGTAAGTTATTAAAACTTATGTGTACATATGGATAAATTCCCCGAAGATTTTCTATAAATACTCCTTTAACTTAAAAATGTGAAACCTATTACATATAAATGTTACTACTTTTAACCAGGTAGCTGTAAAATGCAATTGCCTTCATATCGCAGTCCCAAAAACACTACCATTTTTAATGTACGTTAATGTAAATATTAGTTTTGGTATAAATACCTGAAGCCTTTTAAGCTACCGGCTGCCTTAAAATGACGGCTAATGGTAACTTAATAGTTCAAGAGAAACCCACGGAAATCAGATATACTGGGCTAGGTTAGCTATGGAAATCTACCGTGAGAGTTAAGGGGGGGGGGGTTAGGCAGTTTTTTCTTCACCTGGGCAGGATGTTTGTTCCCTGCACCGGAAACTCGTATCCAGTATTGGCACCCAGCTTCCTTCCAGGAAGCTCTTTCATTTATGTATGTATATTTGTGCTTCATACATAATAAAAAAGAAATATTCCAAAAAATTTTAGACTTGAAATAATAAGCTTAAACCTGAATTTTTATAGAAAATATTATATATATAGAAATATTATAGTCATAGAAAATACTATTTGTGTAAACTTATTTCTGAGAAGTAAGAAATATCATAGTTAATGCACCTTTAATGAAAACTTTTATTTCATGTAGTTTCATTCTCGAAATTTTAATAATTACGTTCCATATGCAAATAGGATATGTATGCAAACAATTTATTGTTAAAGTTTGGTATCAAGTTTTGTGCACTACACATGCAGGTTGAAGCAAGTACCCTGGGGGCGATCAGAGAGTCTCCCACATCTCTTCCCTTACAATCAATCTCTCGAGAGGATTTTGGCTCGCCGTGGTGTGTTATGAGAGCCCCTTTGTCGCGCAGACATTATACACTTAAAACATCCATGCCTTCTCTGGGATGCGAACCCGGGATCCTTCGATACGGCAGTCAGCCTCACTAACCATTAGCCCAGCTGGGCGGCGCGTAATCCTAAACATAACCTTATGCTGATGTAACGAAAAATTTATCTTTAGGTTTATATATGAAAGATAATCAATTCCTCTTCGTTTAGGTAAATAAGGTCTTGGTGTGTTTTGCATAGTTAAATAATCCATCCCATTGTTAATAGATTTGCCTATATTAATAAATGAAGCTTTTGAAATTCCTCTTAGCCCTTTAGTGCCCCCTTTATTTTTTCCTCCATAATAACTCAATTGATTATATTAAAGTACATGGGGACTATGTGTAAGTTGAAGGTAAAGAAGGTGCTCAAATTTTTTCTATTGTAATAAAGAGATAGAAAAATGTATTTGGGCGAAAAGCAGTGTAACATACCATAACTCTTTTTTTAGGGGGGGGGAATCTTTCAAACATCATGCAAAAGTTCTAGATGAGACGAGTAAAGCTCGCCGTTCTCCGAGTCCGTTATTGCGGCCCGCGTCGTATAATCGGTGAATGAAGAAAAGGATGATCACGTGCAACAATGCATTTGAAAATAAGAACTGGTTGGATTTTTTTTTTTTTTTAACTGAACATGCTATATAGAGGGTTTAATGGCACTTGCGCGCACGTCAGTTGCATACAAATCGAAAAACAGGGACACTTGACGCACAAGAAACATTCATTGTTGGATGAGTAATAGTCGTTTGTACAGTTTATTGACAGTTCCGCGCAAAAACCATATCTTCTTCATTATCTCTAAATAGCTTGGGACAAAGACTTCATTAATTTGCTTTACAAAATTTTGAGCTATTGGACTATATAAATATAGAATTTTAACAAAGTATTTATATTATATATGTGTTAACGTGTAAAGAATGATAAATTCCTGAAGGTGTCGGGTATCTTTAAAATGTCAAAATATTCCCCAAATGTATCTTTATAATTGGTTTGTAAGCATAGAATATTTTATCCCTATTTATAATCCTTAATAATGGATTTGCTACTTTTATTTTATCTTCCAAATATTGAACTATTTCATATAAAATATCTTTTTTATCCTTCACATAATACTGTAGTATGTACTGTGCGCAGCATTATATAAACAAATCAACATTTTTAGTTCATTTTTCTCTTCCTCTCCCCCCTTTTTTTTTTCAAACTAGAAAAATAAGTTACAGTTAAAAGGTCTTACCTTAAAATTAAAAAAAGTATATTTTCTTAAAAAATAACATATTTTTTTTTTAAATTTCATTGCTCCAAAATCGATTATTTTTAACATAATTAAAGGAAATTTCTAAAATTTTTAGGCGAGAGGTTTTTTTGGACCAAAGGGGCTTTGTCCCTGAAGGACTATTGTTTTCGTTTTGCAATGTTGCGTTGGAAACATTAAAAGTCTCAATCACTTTTCAAACTGTTGCCACAAAATATTGCAGCCCTGTATTATATTTAAAAAAATTAAATAATGAAGAAGCTGCATAAATGTACGTATATTTCTCCAAATGTGATAAAACAACGGTACCTAGAGCCATCCAATTTTGAATAACGTACGTATCGACCCGAAAATGCGCATCTGGAAGCTCGAATTTGGAATTTGTTTTATTATCTATTTCATATTTTGTAAAACTTTAACGAAGTTTTGATGAACACTCAAACGATTTGAAAGCGAGCAATGGTAACACTCTACGGAAGGAAAAAAAACCTTTTTATCTAAAGTGCGCGGAACTGTGAATCAGAAATTCTAAAGGTATATTCATTTTAAAATTATTTTGCGACATTGCTGAACTGAATTTTATGATTTAAGTGCGAAGAACATGATATTTAATAAATAAAGGTAACACACAAAACGTTAAAAAAAGCCCCTTTGCACGTAATTTAAACTCTGAAACCTTTCAGAATTTTAAATTTTTTTTTTTTTTTTTCTTAATTCTGGCCAATGGGTTCAAAGAAATCGTGCACGCAAGCAAGAAACTATAATTAAGTAAAATTTTAGTTATAGTTAATCTTAAGAATATAATTACCTTCAAATCCTGTAAATGCATATTATTTCCCTAAAGAAATATAAAAATGTACTTTATACAGTTTGCAAATACGCGTAATTATACATTTAAGTAAATCGCACACAGTTATCATAAATTCCATTGAGATAGTGAAAAGTGAGGAGTTGAAATTTTCATATGACTTCAAATTTTATAACAGATCTAAAAGGTTTTACATCAGAAGCATAATAATTGGTCTTTTTATACAGATGCAGTGTTTACAAGATTAATCAAAATTTCTTGAAATTCTATTCAGCCAATTCAGAGAAATCATGGCCGCAAGTAGGAAAATCTCATTTTTGTACAATCCTAATTGGGACATAAAATTACCTTGGAATCCTGTAAGCACATTACTTTCTTTAAATATATATATATATGTATAGGTATGTTAATGAGTTAATGTTTCTGTCATGTGTAACTATGTATTTTTATAAAATTATGTATAAAAGCATTTTGTAATGCATAGTTCGTGATACTTAATATGAGCCATTTGTTGAAATACAAATAAGAACAAATCGTCTGCCTCTTAAAATCTCAAAAGCTTAGACTTTTTTTTTTTTAACCATGAATTTGGTTAGAGCGTATTTTTATAACATGGGCCTTGTTTTGCCTATGTTTTGTTTTTAAGAAACAAAAATTGTAATATAAAAACATTAAAACACAGATTTTTATTTAAAACTGCCTGGCCCCTTAAATATCTCTTGCAAGCATTTGTAATTTCTTTTCATATATTTCCAAGTTTCGGATTGGCAGCAAAATTCTGGCGTCCTTAAAAATTGTCAAGATAATTTGTTTGTCGTTGAAACAAAAATGTTACATCCCCCTCCTTCAATAAGAACAGCCTTATTTCATCAGGGGCTAACAAAGTACGTAACCCCTTTCTCCACTTTCAAAAGGACCTC
>KK113914.1:176920-210300 GCA_000611955.2 Stegodyphus mimosarum
GAATGAAATATCAAACTTCGAATTTTAGTTTTTTTATGCTTTTGTTTTAAAAATTCTGACTTTGGGTCTTTGAAATTCCTGAGAAATACAGAATAAGGAACTATAATTTTCTGATTTAAAGTTATATATGATTAAATTATAATTTACAATAATCGAGGTTACGTGATTTTTATTAACAATTTCAAAATTCAGATGGTCGGGACACCGAATGAATGCCACCGAATGAAACATCAAAAGCAACGATTTTCCACATTTGGAAGAAACTAAATTTTTAATTCTGCATTTCGAGCATATCCTTGGTTGTTGAATTGATAAACAGTTTAATTTCATTGATAAACAGTTTAATTTCATTGATTTGGTTATATCTGTATGATTCAATTAAAGCCTGCTGTAAAATCAATAAAAATTACTCTGACCCTTATTTATTTATTTATTATTTGTTTCTTTTAGAGCAATATATTTTACAATTCTAGTAGTTCTACTCCAGTTATGAGATGAATGCTGGTGTTTTTAGGCATTTTTTTACATCATTCCTTGTCTCTATGACATTTTCGATCTTCATGTCAGACTGAATGAATTCATTTTGGTCCTTTTCTTTTAGAAAAAATTAAATGTGCACAATCGATTTGATAATCATTTTATTTTGAATCTTCTCTGTGTGTTTTGCTGAGTTGCTTGAATGATGGATGGAGTCTCTGAATAAGCTTGTTCAATCAATGATTCCATCCTTCTTCAATATTATTTGTTCCGTGTTTCTCCTTATAACAATTCTGCACCTCCACAGGATTTTCATTATCCAGCCATTGACTTAACAAAATAGTCAGAGAATTATCTTAACGTAGGTTGCTGTGCGCAGTTTTCTTCTATTGTTAACTAGCCTTCATCTACGAGTTGCTAAGGGAACAAGATGCGCGAATGCTGCGCATATTTCTTGTATTTAGTTGAATTTCTTCATTCTCCCGATATAGACTACATTCTAATGTACTGGACGTATCTCCAAAGTACTTGTTAAAACGGTAATTGTATCCTTCAGTGGTTGTTATTGGAAGCATCTCGTAGTATAAATTGCTGCTTGCTCAAAATCCATTATAATATGTTTCGGATTTCAAGTATTAAGCGACGATGCTTCACCCAGCATCGTCGCTTGAAAAAGTTTGTAGCTAAGTTTCTTCTTTCTTCCGTGACATCAGAGCATATGCTATAGTCACCACTTTATGGTCGCCCAATGGGCTATCCAAATCTGCCTGCAAGGAATGCAGTTGAGAAAACCGTTTGCAATTGCTTTTGAATGTTCCATTCATGCAGGTAAGAAATAAGAGGAGAGGCACTGACTGGTTTTTCCCAGGCACTGTCTTAAAGCAGTGGCGCCCCTCTCGTGGAGACAAATACGCTCAATAGACGACGAAATCTTATCAACAAGCCACAACTACTTTACTAAAATACAAAATTCAAACTATCAACACATTAAAGAACTGGCAAACTACGATCCCACGATAGAAATCGCCTCGAAACGACCTCGCAGCATCTTCCATAATTCAAAATGGTAGTTATGTATTACCGGACTTTGTTTTTTCATAACTAATATGACTTTATCCTTGCAAAGCCGAAAATATTAAACTAACCTTCAAAAGTGAAAAATAAATTACTCAAAATTCCTATAGACTTTGATTATTTATAAAAGGACTTGATCGGTACCAGATCGCAAGCGTAGGAAATTTTGTAGTATTTACCCAACAGCATAGTGTATATAGTGTAAACGTCCCAATCCAAGAATGTGTTTAAAATATTTAAGTGTGTGTGTATAGTGAATCGTCATTTTCATACTCATTATTTAAAAAATAAATCTAGTTCAGCCAATCACCAGACAGCAAAACCTGCAAAGAATAAAAGTTAAAATTAAAATGCTAATTTTAAACAAATCAACTCAAAATCATACGTGCCAATTATTATAGAAAAGAACGTAAAATTACGAACATTTTGCTACCAAACTTGCCATATTTATAGCTTCATAAGACTCCTAGCTGCGCAATAATTTCTTATTATCAAAAAAAAGATTACTCTACCCAAAAAGGGGGGGCGCCACCGTGATGTCAAACACGACCAACCCCTAGCAGTAACAGCTCAGAAGCATTTTTAGTAGTTTAACTACTTAGTTTAGCTTCGCCGTCGGCGCGGTGTTTAACACCTATTTTTCATCAATTACCATCGCCTTAGGGCCAAGAATTATGCCAAAAGTAACAGTTAAAGTCTGGAAGACTATATGCTGTTCAAGCCATTTTAACTGACTGACTGACTGACTCGTGGAGACCAAAAGATTCAGTGACTTGCCATTAAGATCAATAGGTTTTTGACATGATTGGAGGTTAAGCATTTTGTAATTAATACGTCGTAAAAATACGTATAAATGTATATATTCTTTTTCTACAATATTTCAGTCTTAAGTATGTGAAAAGAATACGTTTTTTGAAAAACATTTCATACTGAAAGGAATTAAATGCTATACCTTTCCCAGAACAGTTTGCTCAGAATAGTTTCGTCTGAGTGAAATATTTTCACAAATTTTCATTAACTACATTAGAAAGAAATTTTAAGGTAATTCGATTTTATTCGGTTGCTTGTTACAAAAGTTAAGATCAAAGTTTATTGTATTATTAATATTAATTATTTCTTCTTTTCTATTTACAGAGCTTTTTCCTGAAATACTTTTTCAAATATAAGATAATTTTTCAGCTGGGGCATCCTTTAACTCAAAAAGGCACTTTATAATTAATGCTCTGTTGGGTTCATTTCAAATTAGAGCATCTTTTATTTTAACAGTGAGATACGTTAAATATTGCTGCTTTCAATTTATGTTTACAATTAAATATTAAGGTTATTATATATTTAGATAATATTTATAACCATTATAAATTTAGGTATATTTAATAATAGATTTATTCACAGTAACATTCACAAGTGCTGAAAAAGTATCGCAAACGATTTTTTTGTATCGCTGTTAGAGGGCTCTTTTCTTCTTAGGAAAGAATGTTCATTTTGTTTACTATGTAGAAATGTAAAAGAACCACGCGTGAATTCACGGTTTGTTTCGAAATAAATTATTATTTTGTAAGTTATTGAAGTATTGGCTTCTATTAGTATTATAAGTATGATCAACGCTCTCCCACCAAAAGTAAAATAAAATACTTTTTTTAATAAGAGTTTATGAGTGAATGAATCCTTCATTTCCAAATACATTTATAAATAATTTAATAAATATTTACGTTCTTTGTTAAAGGCAAATGCATGCTTTTTACAGGATATGCATAAATATATTTCTCATTTGGGGCGTGTGCAAATCTTCAATTTCTGCGCGTTCGCTATATTCTTCGAGTGAAGTAATTTACAATAATTTAGTATATATCAGAATTTTTTACATAAGGAATATGTATAAATATAAATTGAATGAAAATTACATGCATTATTTTTAATACGCACTCAAAGTTAAGTTCTTCGAATTTCCTTCACGAAGGCATCTCTCTTTTAGGCTGCTATCCATTCCGTTTGTTTCGGAAGAATAACTGTTTGAAACAATTTTTCTGCTTTGTCACAACAGCCTATCATCACAGATCACTTTGGGGTTAACACGGGGGAAACTGGTTCTCCATTACAAGCAAGCTGATAGCTGATTGGTTGAAAAGGAACAACTTGCAATTTTTTTCGAAAGGAGGGAAAAATCGCGTCTTTCTTTCAATAGTAAACCAGGCAGAAAATTGTCCGAAACAGTTGTTCGTGTGAAACAAATGCGCGTGTGGTATGGGCTTTAGCCATTCTTTGTCTACGAATGAGACCTGCGTACCTTAAGAAGCGAGCAGAACCTCCAATTTCCGGGAAGAAAAGACTTGCGTGGGAAGCATTTAACAATCTGGAATCAATAAGAGAACCATTCATGGTAAACCTCCTTCGTCGGGTTACACAAATGTTTTCACCTCCGTCGATCACCCTATTTTCAAATTCTTATTAAGCTGTCTTGATGATGTCGCACGTTCACGTGGTCACATCGTCTTGACTGCGCATGGTACTTCCGCCGAACTGACAAATATTTCTTTATGCAGTTTACATAAATGTGTAGTTACAAATAAGGAAAAGTTAACTTATTTGCATATCTTTATATATACGTATTTATTAATTGACGAGGATTACAAGATTCCATGATAATTTTATTTTTTTAGGCCTCTCCCCTAAAAATTTCAAAAAAGTACATGTTACAAAATTGTGTGGATGACAAAAAATGTACTTTGTTTAAAACATTTTTATTTAATAATAATATATAAAATAAAAGTAGCGAATACTCTATGAAGGGCCTCGAAAGAATTATACAAGTTTTCACGCTTATACCACTGTTAAAACGAAGTTGCGGTTTAAAGTATGTTATATGTCTGAGATATTTTTACATTTTAAAGGTACCTTAAGGTATTTTTCATTCTTTACGCGTTACATAAACATTTTGCTAAAATCTATGCTTTTGTAGTCTGTAGCTTAGAATTTTATAAAACAAATTCATAATCAAAATCACTGTTGCAAGTTATCGAAAAATAACCAAAATGTAATTTTTGTTTAAACATCACTAAACTATGCAAGTTGCTATCACCCATCCAACGATGAATGCTTCTTTTATGCGGAAGTGTCCCAGCTTTTCGATTTGCGTGGAATTGTCATGCTGGAAGTACTACCAAAGCACTGTCAAGAATGCTCTGGATGTAACAAAAAAAAAAAAAAAAAAAACTGAAAGGTTTAGATTCAGAATCAGATTTTAAATTTCGTCCAAAGGGGCGTTTTTTTAACATTTTGCGTGTTACGTTTATTTATTAAATATCATGTTCTTCGCACTTAACCGTAAAATTAAGTTCAACAGTAATATCGCAAAATAATTTTAAATTGAGCATATCTTTAGAATTTCCGATACGCAGTTTCACGCGCTGGAGGTAAAAATGTTTTTTCTGTACAACGTTGCCATTGCTCGCTTTGAAATCTTTGACGTTGTTAATCAAAAATTCGTTAAAGTTTTACAGAATGTGAAATCGATAATAAAACAAATTCCAAATTTCAAATTTGGGCTCCCAGATATCCTACGTCATTCAAAATTGGATGGCTCTAGGTACCGTCGTTTTATCACTATGTGAGAAACATACGTACATTTATGCAGATTTAGGTAAAAATGTTTTTTCTGTACAACGTTGCCATTGCTCGCTTTGAAGTCTTTGACGTTGTTAATCAAAAATTTGTTAAAGTTTTACAGAATGTGAAATCGATAATAAAACAAATTCCTAATTTGGGCTCCCAGATATCCTACGTCATTCAAAATTGGATGGTTCTAGGTACCGTCGTTTTATCACAATGTGAGAAACATACGTATATTTATGCAGATTCTTCATTATTTAATTTTTTTAATATAATGCAGGGCGATAATATTTAGTGGCAACAATTTGCAAAGTGAAACGGGCATTCAGGGTGAACCGACGCGAAATCGCAAAACGAAAACAATAGCCCTTCAGGGACAAAGCCTTTTTGGACTAAAAAACCTTCTGGAGACCAAAACTTGGAAGTACTGTCAGTCGTAGTGTGGGGTTAGCGCCTCCTTGAATTCTTACCTCCATGGTTCCATCCATGAAAACATTTGCGCCATGTTTCAAAACCTGTTTTCCACTTTTAGTGCTAGGGATGAGAACTTTGTTGTAAAAAAGGAAGTTGTTGAAATCATTAAGAACAATTAAATTATTAGCGCTATCTGGTTCGAGCGTGGACACTTGAGCGTCCTCCTTATTCTATAAAGAGATGATTCGAAACTTTGAGGTAAAGGTATATTGACTAGTAACAAAAAAGACAATGACAAAAGTCATAACTTTTGTCAAACAATTCATTGATTTCATCATTAAAAGTTTTTGGTATCGAACCATCTTCTTCTTTTGCTGCATTCGGTAAATGAATTTTAACTTCTGTTTCAGTCATGTCAGAGTTGTTGATGTACTCTGTAATTTTCATTTTGCTTTGTCATCTATCGTTTTCATCTTTCAAATACATACCCACGTTGTCATTTTAGAATCTGCATTAACATGAAACTACTGAATCCGATAGTGATTATACATTGAGCATGGTTTGCATTTATGTTTCAGTAAGGATGAAATTTATTTTATGTAAATGCTCTGAAAAGAACTCAAAAAAGGGGGGAAACGAAAGGGGAAAAAAGCCGACAAAGCACAAGAAACACCCAGAACAGCCATCAGAATAGGAATGAGCACTGCTTTAAGAAAAATCATGTCAATAAATCATAAAGCTGATTGATTGTTTCTGGCAGGCTGCGCGAAAGTGTCACTTGTTGTCCGTGACTAGTTACACCTGTTAGGAAATGTCATGTTCCTACAAGGATGATACGGGAAAATAACACTTGCACGGAATTCCCATGTGCGTAAGTGTCACATCAGCATTTTGAGAGCGAAAGCAACTAATAAGTGTTGATTCAAAGACTGACAGCGTTCGAAATAAATCTAAATTTGCGACGATCTAGCATCAAAGGAAACAAATCATTGCAGTCTAATTCTTTTCTTTATAAAACCATGTCTAAAACAAAACATCTGCGACATTGATTGCCATTTTATCAAAAGACTTTAAGAATACATTTTAAGAGCTCAGAAAACATCAAATGCATTTTAGTGTCTTTGCTATAAGGTATTGTCGCCTTCCTTCTAGCATGCCTTCGTGGTGTAACGGTAGCACACTCGGCGCATATTCGGAGGTCCGGGTTCGAGTGTCGGCGAGGGCATTTGCTCATTTTTCAGGTCTCCTGCTTTAAACAAAAAATCCTAATGACGCTACAGTGGCGCCCGAACTAAAAGGCGGTGGATAATATTTCGTCACCATCAAGATTTGGCGACTGGGTTCCCTGATCCCCAGTTGCCCTTTAGAAGTGGAGTATATCAGACATTTTCTGTTTCCTAGCATGCTTTCGTGGTGTAACGGTAGCACACTTGGAGCGTATTCGAGAGGTCCAGGTTCGAGTCTCGGCGAAGGCATTGCTCATTTTTCATGTTTCCTACTTCAAAATAACCTAATGCTCTACATTGCTATTCCATTTTTAGTTGATTCATCAATTTCTGCGAATTTGGAAATACTTTGTATACAGTTACAACCAGCTAAGCCTCACACACATATTTAAGTGGAATTACCTAATTAACCCAACGAATGAAAAAATTAAAGCTCTTCAAAAGCATTTTCGGGTGAAGACGTCTCTTCACCTGAGACGTTAGGTGTGAACAACGTTAGCAAGCAACTTTTCTCCTTCCTGTACAGATAAAAAGCAAAATACACGCACAAAAAAAAAAAAAAAAAAAAAACAGGGGAAAATGTTAAAAATAAAAAAAAAAAAAAAAAAAAAAAAAAAGTCAGGGGAACATCTTGAATATGCTGTACACAGTCGTTATCACATGGTCCAAGTTAGATGTGGATGTAGTGGTATGCAAAAAAATTGGTTCAGTGTGTGTATCAAAATATTTTTTATATGTTTTTTTCCAGGAAATATATTTAAGATTGAAAGTTATCAAACGCAGTAGGAACGGAGTTAGTTATCAAACGCAGTAAGTTATACTGTGATCGTTACAAATATTTTAGTATACGGCGCCAAAGCTCCGAATTACTGTACATGCATGGTCTATATTATATGCATTGTCTAAGCTCTGAAATGCAGATCTCTTGGACGTTCTTCTGACAGCTTCATTTTAAACTCTCGCTCAAGAATTTCAAAAGCAGTTTGTCTTTAACAAGAGTACTGCAATGCTGCTTTATTTACAAAAAAATAGTAATAAAATATTATTATTTTTTTAAATATAAAAAATTGGAAGAATGTTACTGACTGCTTTTTTAATCACGCATATTTTTTTTGGGGGGGGCGGTTGTACAAATACTGCTTTCTAGTCAGTGTCTGAAAACTGTGTGATATTTTTCTAATTATTCTAATAACATGAAACTACAATTTAAAAATCTGTGTGTAGAATATGAAAATCTGTAAGTTCGGTTTTTAGTGCTAAATTACTTAACTTACGTTTAGCTCTTTAATTTTAAGCAAAGTATTTGCAAATCCCCCGAAAAGTTTACGAAAAATGCACGCAAGGTGAATTAGCGCCTAAAATCTCTATGCATTCCGCTTGCGCGCGCGCATCATGTTTGCAATCGCTTATTGGTTCCTGCTGCCCAATCCCGGACTTTGACGCAACTCCGAATTTGGTATCTTGCGTAAGAACCCAGAATCATCAAGCGGCGTACCATCTCGAAAAATAAACATAAAAATTGCCGAGTCTAATTTTTACGTATTCGATCGCAAAATTATCGACGTAAAGTAACTTATGGTCATTTGGCCCATGAAGAATATTCTCAGAAAAATCAGACAAAAAAAAAAATTCACATATCATCTGGGTGAAGTGGGGGCCGGGTCTAAACATAATATTCCATCTGGAGAACTTCTTATCGATCCAACTTGGCACGTGTTTATTGATCGACGAGTTACTCGTTGGGGCACGTGCAGGATTTTCAGACGGGTGGTAAGCACCGCTTGATTACAGCCCCTCCCGGTACAAAATGATTTTTGCCCCTCTTTTTTTTTTCTTTGAGTGGAGAAAATTGCTTCTGTACTAGAAATTTCTCCTCTTAAAGTAGAGTTCAGGCGTTGCATTTAGGTACATCTAAAAATACCTTAAATTTGGCTCCTAGGTGAAAAATTTCGCAGTTATTTTATTTTTTTTTTTAATTAAACGCCTATGTGATGGGCATGAACTAACGCCTTTTTCTGGTTGCCATAACTTTCCTCCTTAAACCAGCAAAGAGAATTTGAATTATGAATGTACAGACATTCAAAAATTCACAATGATCTATAGACGAGGTTTCATTTCGACTCTATCAAGCACAAGAAGTTACAAGAGAAAAGCTGTTCTAAAACAACTCCTGGGCGTGTGTCTGAAATTGCCCCAGCAAAAGAATAAGAAGGGGGAGAAGGAAAGATGTGCTGTTTCTTAAGTAGTTCGGAAAGCATGAACTATTAGTCCGTTCTACGTAGGCCGGAAACTAGAAATAATTAATTTTCATATCACCGGAAGCATGTCTGTTGTTTTTATACCTATCTAACTCATGAGAGGTTAACTAAATCTTGCTGCCCAGTTCTTCGAAGTTTTCTTTAAGGAAAACCGTAATATATATTTAGTTGTTTTCTGACTTTGACAACTTCAAGTTATTTCCTTTGATAACGGGGAAAGAGGTGCTCATTGCAGACACTTTTTTTCTTCTTTTAAATTTCGACTTCAAACATTTCTAAGGAAATTTATGTATTTGCGACTGATGCACCAAAGCTGATATTTTGTAGCTGACTCCACTTAATTTTTTTAGAAATCTGCATTTTTATAAAAGAAAGATTCAATGTCCAAAATTGAATATTACTGCTGTAATTAAATTGCATTAAAAATAAATTATAATCCTTTCGTAAGGTTCTCACTAATAGCTTTGTGTGGATCCGATTTTCATTGGGGTTGGTGTAGTAGTTAATTGATTACGGTAAAGTCTGCGACGGTTGTCTGCTTTAGAAGAGATACCTTCGTGTAGGACTTTCTGAGAGAAACTGACTTATATGCATGTTACATATAGAAAAAAACCCGAAAGCCTGTATTTTCTGCCGGAATCGAACCCCGTATATTCAGCAGTTCTCTCCAACCAGCTACTGATGGTCTTTTAGAGCAGAATGAGTTTACTGTGGAGGTATTTTCCAAGTTTTCGTTCATGTAAGGAACTTATCAATAGTCGATTGGATAAGACATGAATACTGCAAGTTTGTCACATTTTCCTTAAGAAAGCCCTCTTTAAAGGCATATACTTACTAGCAGCCGAGCGGTATTATTATTTCGTTACGGGTTAAAATCTTAGCTGCATGGAAACGTTTGTGATTTTCCTCCATATTTAACTTAAATACGAAACAGTTTCACTTAAAACGTCCTCCACGAAAGCGTCCCTTAGGCAGATAACCATTGCGCGCTTTGCAATAATTTAATCCAGTTTTTAAAGAAGTAGATATCTTGTCTTCTGTAATCAATAAACAAATCTGACAACCCATATGTAACGTGCTAGTTTCTTTCGCACCAGCCGGTGACCCTGGTTGCTCGATGAGAAATTGGATCCCAATGAACGGGCTGGCTATATATCTGTTTTTAGGGTTTTTTTTTCCCTCTTGTATAACTTGAATACAAGACATTTCTTTTACAAAATCCTCTACGAAGGCATTCCTTCCGTTAAGTAGACAGCCTTCGTATTCTTTTACCGAACTTATTAAACAAACAAAACCTACATCATTCGCTTTCTTTATCACGGTAAATTATGTTTGCATACAGATGAATTTCATTAATTAACTTCAATAATCACTTTATTTACAAGCTCATAAGTGATATCTCCTTTAGTAATATTTCTAGAACGAATATTTATAATTAAAAAAAATAGCGGTAATTTTTTTCAAAGTAGGGTTTTCAGGATTGAGGTCATCTGAATATACGGAATTTATATGCCTCTAACTTCTGAAAGCTGTTTTTTAAGTTTCCAACACTGTTAAGTCTTTAGGTACATCATATACCAAGTCAAATTATAGATCTTAATGGCTTGGAAACTTCTAATTTAATTTAAAATAGCTTTTAGTCTATTTACGATTGTTCAAGTGAAAGTATCCCTTGTAACTAAACTATAATACCCTGCCCCTCTTCGGTATCAATTTCTATTGTATAGAATACCTTTCAATCCCTTTGAAAACACGTTCGTCATACTTAAACATTCCCCACGTTACCTTTATATTTTATTGTCTATGATTTTGACCAGAAGTACTTGCTCAGAAAATGAATAATAGTCAAAATCTGGTGCTTAATATTTTGTTCTAATTTTCAATATTATTGATTTCCTGCCCATCCAGTAACCTTTTCCTATTTCTTAGAGGATTTAGTAATATTGTATGATTATAGTCTGGCTACGCTGATAATTACTCAAAATTACTCATTCATTACTTAATTCACAATAAAAATATGTATTTTCTATCACTTGGCCATGAATTATTTCATTTCAGTTCAGAATCTACTTTTAGCAGTTTATTCTTATCTAATTACTTGTTGTGCACAATTTCCTCGTTAAGAGTACAAAAATAACCGCATGATATGGTAAAGGTCTTTCTTTCCTTTCCCATGATTTAGTACAGATACTTCTACTGTTTCCCTTGTCGCTTTTCGATCTTTTGTTCTTCACAAAATTCAATCTTTCACAGAATATGTTGATGTATTACTAATGCAAAATTCATCGTAAAGTTTAAATAAGAGATATTGCAGATCCATCTTGTTCTTGTTTTATATAGAGAGAAATATCTAAAACGTTAGCTTTCCTTATCCCTGGGCAGAAGGTAGAATCTCTTTTAGCCATGAATCAGTTGTGATATACAGTTGACAATTGAGTCAATTAGGATATACGGTTGATTCTATACAATCACACGAGATGGGTTGCGATTTTTATTTACACGGTTTCGCTTTACGCAAATAAGCTTTCAATACAATATTGAAACATTTTTTTTTTTTTTGAAGATGTTAAATAACTTGATGGGAAGTGGGGGACTAGCTGATAAACGATGCTATCTACATGTGTGGTGGTTAAGTATGCCATGATTGCATAAAATATGAGCAGAAAATAGCCTATTTTATCATTTATTACTTTAAACACATATTCTTTCACAAAAGTTGAAAATTCACTAACACGTTAGCACAGAGACTATTGCAGTCTTCAAATTCAACCACTGACAGCGAGTGGAATATAAGCAAACATTGTTGCCCCTCCAAAGGAAAAAAAATACCATAGAGCAGATAATTCAGCAAAAATCATCCAATTTCAATTTTTTATAATTTTAAAAATTTGAACACAATAATACACTAATGTAAAAGAAAAATATATTTATTTCCAAATATTCAATAAGACTTCGAATTTTTAACTCTATACTTTTTATATATAAAAAATTTGACATTTTCCCTTTACTTTCAGATAGTGCTTAATATTCTATTTTGTTTATTTTACAACTGTAAAAAATTTAACATTGGTTAATTCTTCCTGAATTTCCCTGTACATGTAGACTCACAGATGTGTTAATCTATTGTTTATGTAATCGGCAAGGCTGTCAGCGGCAGATGTAAATTAAGTTTTGGAAGAGTTGATACTCTTAGATTTGGGAACTGCTTTAGAATGTCCCCACCCTCACAAATCCGCATATTTGAACATAGAGGGAGAAAAGAGAGTAGGGGCCCGAACTGGTTTTCTCATACGCTCCCTTGAAGCAATGATCCCCCTCCCCCAAAACATTCAGTCACTTGCCATTAAGATCAATAGTTTTCGACATGCTCAGAGGTAAACATTTTGTAGTTACTTCGTTAATGTAAGTATAAATGTACGTATTTTCTTTTTCTACAATATTTCAGAGTCTTAAGTATGAAAAAAAAATTTCATTCTGAATGGAGTTAGATGCTATACTTTTCCCATACTCGGAGCAGTTTTAATTTGAATGAAATGTTTTCAGTTTTGCTAATTGCATTAGAAAGAAATTTTATGGTATTTCGATTTTATTCGGTTAACGATTACAAAAATTAAAAAACCAAAGTTTATTGTATTATTAATATTAAAATTACGCATTATTTCTTTTCTATTTACGGAGCTTCTTTTTGAAATACTTCCTCAAACGTGAGATGATTCTTAGTTCCTGAGGCATCTTTTAAATAAAAAATCACAATCGCTCCATAATTAGTTATCTGTTTGGTTCATTTTAAATTACAGCACCTTTTATTTTAATAGCTGAATATGTTAAATATTGAATATTTTTACTTTCTGAAATCTGGAATATTCGGATTCGTGAAATGTAGACTGTGTAATCAGTAAATCTGAATAAGTATATGACTCAGAAATAACATAAATTAAAAACTTTTTACACTATATAAAGTTTAGTGAGAGGTGAAACGCTGTGTATGAGAAGACTAGTCTGTCTTTATACATAAAAGTTATTTTTGCTCTTTCTGTTATACAAAAACGGGGGGGGGGGGAAACTGATATTGTTTGGACTAAAGTATTTAGCCTAAAAGAAGACTAAAAATAGAAATATCCCAACATTCACAAAATATATTAAAATTGTTTTGAACTTGCTTCTATGAGAAGGGGGGAAGATATATTTTCCTGAGAGTGCGATAGGGTTCCCTGAAAAAGATTTATCGTTTTAAGAGCTTCGTTAATGGGCAAAATTTGAAGACCATTGCTATGTACTTCCAAACATCCAAGCCTTCTCCGGGATTTGAATCCTGTCCCAATGATATGAGAGCCAGCATCGCTAACCACTGTACCGATCAGTGAAGTTTTAATATACTAACAACAATATTTTTCAGGTAGTAGTAGACTTCCTTAAATCTTGATCAGAACTGACGTTGCGTAACATGACGGTTTTAAGAATTAATGACATTTGGAAGGATGTTTTCTGATGTGTATTCGAAATTTGACTATATATTTTTAGAAGCTCCTCAGTAATTGCATGTGACTAATTCACATGCAATTACTGAGGACGTCTGGACATTTATGTGTTAATTGTAAAACTTGTGTATTACCCTTCTGTTATTTACGTATTTTAAAAGAAGTCACCAAATTTTCAGAGTGAGCATATTTCTTCAGTCAACATCGTCATTTCGTTTGATTCTTTTTGTTGCGTTCCAAGCTCCAATAAAATAGATAGAAATAGAATAAAATAGATAATTATAAAAGAACTGTGATATTTTTTACTTTGAATCGCAATTTTGAAGTATAAGGTTGTGGGCTTTGCCAGCAATGGAAGAAACTACAGTAAAGTTTTTGCAAGAATACAGTGTTTTACTGAAAAGTCCTTAAAAGGAGTAATTGCTTTGAATCTGTTTTTACATCTATCGTCATGAAATATTCACTAGAAAGAAAGAAAAAAAAAAACACAGTTGTAAGTCGGTTTATTGATTTATTTTCGTGATAAATACCCACTTAAAACGTAAAAATATATGTATGTAATAAATATTTTTTTGCAATTAAAAGTCATCATTCTTTTTTCTGCTGTAAAAAATTGCCAGACTGCTTCAAAGCAGTTGCGCCAAGACTGAATATCTTTTGCTTCTCACTTTTCCAAGTTAAGTTCTCAATCAGTGCCCTAATGTTTAAGATCGCTAAATACTGGGATCTGGACTTGGATTTGATCCCAGGCGAATGAAATGGCTGCGTAGTTGGTTTGCGGGATTTTCCCAAGCGTAACATGGAATACGAGCCAATTTCTCTTAGTAAGTCACAAAGGCATCCCCTGCCTAGCTTTCGTGTGCTTTCCTGTATTCAGATTGCCTAACCTTTCTAAGTTAAGCATGAAGTATCGCACACAAAGAAGTTTAACCTGAGTTTTGGTATCATTGTGATATTAGTGTTTCTACTAGAATTTTTAAATCTATTTTTACTTTTCGATTTTCTACTGATTCGAAATAATGGAATTTATTATGTGAAGCACATTGCAAATGGCGTTTTCCGTTGGATTTTCTCAACTGCAAAGTAATGTTGCAATCATTTTATATCTCACCCCGTTGTCTTCCAAGTAAGAAAGGTCATGTCCTTGCTTGACCTTATATATTGTAGATAAGGTATGCCGAAATTTCTTGTGTTCATATATAGGGGCGAATGCGTCACTACTCCCCGATAACTACTTCCGTGGACAGTACAAAGAATTTCGTTTTTGCCTGCTGCCTGAGGAGTACAAAACACGCATTCTGCATTTGTTGAAGGGAGTGGAAAAAGCACTGCAATCACTCAACGGTCGTCTCGCACGTATTCTGTGAAGCTCTTGATGGAAGTATAGAATGGCTGCAAAGATTTTAACGAATCTGGTGTGAATTTTACTTAAATCTGTATTTACATATAATCTCATATATAGCAGTTGTGTTTATTCGTGATTCGTCTTGTTTTTAATTTTACTTGTTCAGCGTTATCAAGATTTTAAAGCCAGATCTGCTGTTTCTGGAAGGTATGTATGCTTTTGCTTTTCATTGTTTCAAATACGTTGTTATTCTATAATCGGTCTAATTCCCAAAAATTTATGAAGAAAATTGTTGAGTGAGAATGCAAAGTGAGCTTTTTTCTTGGAAAATTTTGTTGAAAGATCTTTTAATGCAAAAGCTCGATTGAGGGTTAGCTACAATTTGGAAGCATGCTGCTATAGTACTATCTGTTGTGGTTTCTTATCTTTGTGAAACTGACAGAAAATGTGATATGCTTTTAATAGTCAACATGTTAATTTTCAATATCTTACGATAGAATTGAACTATTTTGTATCTTCAAAAATTTTTTCGTCTTCCAAATTTAGATCGAAAATTCAGTTTTTAAAAACTAAACCGATCAGAATATTCTAAAATTTAACTAAAACTTACTCTTATTTAATTACTTAAATTCGCTTCTGAATATCTAATGCGGTGAAAATGTTTCATACATTTATACTTAGAATCTTTATCAGTGTCTTCGAGTTTTCTCGATTCTTGTTTGCGCAGTTGTCAAAAGCTTTCCTGTTTCCGTGAAATCATCAATCTTCATTGCATCCCTATCCATAGGGGTTTATACCATGGAGGTAGGAAGTAAGTCCTTTCTTACCTCCATGCATACGGAGGGAACAAACAAAAAATTTTGGATGAAGAAAAATATTTTTAAAAGATACCTACGATCTCAGGATATTTGCATGACTGAAGCCAGTTTCATATTAATACAACCCGAATGCCATCTTAGTATCTGATACGGTTTGCCATAGCGAAAAGAAGTTTTTTTCCCCCTAAACTCAGGCTCTATAAATAATAATTGTGAAACAAAGCATCTGAATAATCAGGATAATAAACTATATCATACTTGCATTCAGAGGAATAAATGAAAGAAATTATTAACCAATTTGTTAATCACTAAGGATAAGTTTGTTGGTTTCAAAGATTTAATTCAAGTTACTGCAGAATAATTTACAATGTTTATCTTATTTGAGCAGTGTAACACAGAAGCTCCCAAAATATGGGGAAAGATCCCGCAGTCTTTTTTGGTAAGTCACTGAAATTTGAAAACTCCGGAAAAACAGGATTAATTCTTTGTATTTACCAGAGTTCAGATAACTTGATGTAATACGTTGATTCATATTGGAAATCTAACCGTTTATCGTCAGATAGACCAGAACTTGTTAAAAATTAAAATTTTGTTTCTTGAAAATGCATCTAATGATTCTTTTTATCTAATCGTACTTCTTCTGCCTTAATACTTCCGTAATATCTTTTGCTATTTTGAAAAGCTTTCTTTATTCGGTTCAAATTTAATAGTTAAATCGTAGCAATTTCTAAATTATTGCTCATATTTTAAAGTCTGAAATCGCGAATCACATATTATGTTTTTTCTTTTCTCGTTTAAAAGTCGTTCCACGCATACAGCCAACTTCTACAGATAGCTTTGCGTGCTTCCCAACAATCAAATCTCTTCGTCTTTTACCTTCAAATTTAAATCCGATACTTAGCAGGGAGGGTTAAATCCTACCGTGATATAACACTTTCTTTATTAAAAGCTGTAAAGAGTTATATCAAGTTGTGATTAAATTTAGTTTTTTTTAACTTATAAAGGGGTGTTTTTATACGGATTATTTTTAGATAGATCTGACTGGAATCTAAAATCTCATTGGAAAGTAAGTCATTAAATCACAGCGTAATTTGCGTTTATTTGAAATGCAAGTGCTGGGGTGTACAAAACGTAAGAAATAAAAGATTAGCAAGATAACTTTGCATCTGTTATTTTGCGCATTATGTGTAGTTCTCTCAACATTACTCTAAATAAAAATATAATTAAATAAATATCATAGATGTTATGTAAATAATTACTGCTCTTTTAAAAATTCGTGGGATTTTCCTCCCATTGTATATAATTTTTGTGAACTTTTTTTTGTTAATCAATTGTCTTGTGAGTGAATTATCTGAAGCTGATTATCTTGTCGTAGTATGTTTTCTTATTTGCTTTTTTATTCACTTCTTATTGCAAGTTCTGTTCGAAGTAATGTTTGAAAAAACAACAGCTGCGGGTGGAGGGGGCCTCTTAATGTTTTATTGCCGCCGGCTAACAATGTAGTATATGAAAAGAATTACATTCTAACAATCGTGTTTAAAATAAAATAATTATATGTAATTGAGAAACAATATTTATAAATGTAAATAGAAATTTCGAAGTATTTGTCGAGCGAAGTATATTGTAAACCAACTGATGACGCACAAACCTACTGTATTTCGGTAAACGTGTCGAAGGGAAGAAGTTTGTATTCTCATATACGTATGCGTTTTCCCCCCTTTTCTGTTTACGCCGAAATTTGATGTCTTAGCAGCAGATGCCAATGGTCAGCAGCTCCTGTAGTGAGAGGGCGTTTACATTTCAAGGTCAGGGTTGGATCGGGTAGTATCCGGAAAACATGAAATTTTGATTCCCCCCTCCCAGTTTAAAAAGCCAGTATTCATAGATTGTTGCGTGCTAGTCGGAAGGTGCGTGTTCATCAGTATGGGAGAGTTAAAATATAAATAAGCGAAGTGATTTCTTATTCAGGTATACGTTGCAAAGAATAGTTCTAGGTTTGGTGTCCATTCGTTACTCAGTTTCAGCGTTCTATTAACAGACGGTTTGCTAGTTTTGACTAGTAGCATCTAGCAAAAGGTAACGATTTGCAACAAGTTGTATAGTATTTCAGTGTTAAACAAGTAATAATTAGGAATAGGCAATTTTCTGTCTACCACAACTTTGCCTACAGATGTTATCATAGCTAATGATGAGTAAAAAAAGTTGGCATAGTGCTGATTCTAAACACTCAGTAGCTCAGGCCTTCAGTTAGAATGCGCGTTCTTTGAGATAAATATTTTAATTCTTGCATATATGAAGAATTCTTCTTATATCTGTCGAAAGGGAAATAAGTTATGGTTGTAGCACATCAAACTACATATTTATTCGTATAATTTCAGAAACAAAGCAGTAAAAAAGGCTTGAGTGACGTCTTTCTCAGATGATCTTTCCCAAAGCATTTTGCTTGCTGATTTTCAAATGGAATGAAGCATTGTCGTCGAAACTTGTTTACTCAGGTTATAATTTAGAAATAAATTGATATTACATTAGAAATCTATATACTTTACGTGCTTCGTGTATCGAAAAATGTTTCTAATTATAATAGTGATAAAGCCTAAATCCTTATTTAAATATAACTTTGCAGTTTATTAATATTTTTATTTCACATTTCAAGTTATATCAAGGGTAAATGCAAATTCATTTACACCAGATATTAATTATATACCAATTCGGTCAGTGAAAACACCCCATGAGTGGCTTTGTCGTAAGATCCCTGATTACTAGTAGTTCAACTCGGGTTCAAATTCGATATTGGGGGAAGGGGTAGTCTAAATTATTTGTAATTATGGCAAAGCATACAAGGACTATTTCCCTACGGGAAGGGACGCCTTGATGGAGGACTTCCTAACAGCGACTGGCTCGTATTCATCTTACGCATGGGAAAACACGAAAACTTCCATGCAGACAGTCCGTTCGGCCGGGTTTGAGCCCGTGTCGAAGCACCAGTATGAATCGATCTTCCCACTCGGCCGCTGATGGACCCTGTTGAAGGAAGGAAAAGTAGTAACAGTATTTATGTTGTTGTATTGCAGAATTGTACTATATCAGTATGAAGTCGACTCGACCGTGGTTTTTGTCATTGAAGTATTCCAGTTTGGTTCTTTGCTCTCATCATTTATTTAGTTACTTTTATGTAGCTCCTGTATCTCGATAAAAGCTCAGCTGTTTTTAAAATGTCCTTTTAGCAAGATATCTCACGCTTCTCAATTTCATGAACTGGAAAGGGAGATGCTTCCAGTTAAGTACTTTAAAAAGGCCTGTTGTTGTCTCTTCAATAAGAGGCCTTTGTTTTTATACGCCTCTCATTGATCTGATTTTTAAGGCACTATCTTATTGTCGAAATATGATAGATACATTCTGCATGAAACGGGAGTATTTAGAAGTCCGTCAGTTATTTACGTCTGGCAGAATATTATTTTCAAAAAAGAATTTTCACTCCGTTACTGTAGCAATTCATTTATTCAATTTCCGGACCTTGGTTTGTATTTTAACAACAAAGCCCTGTGAATCTTGCCAAGAATTATATTTTGTAGTTCCGCACTTCGATGTTTGAATAAAACACTGTTCTTAGTGGTAGTAGCAGCGTTGCCAGAGTTTTTAGAGCTAAAGTAGGTCAGGTTAATTGCATATGGCAAAAATCACAAACACTATTTCTCTAAGGGAAGGGTTGCCTTCGCGGATGACTTTCTAAGCGCAACTGGCTCATATTCACATAAGGCATAGGAAAAATCGTCCAAGCCGTAAAGTCTCTGAGTACTGGTAGTTCGACCGGGGTTAGACCGAGCATTTAGAAAGTCAGCTCTGAATTTTTCGCTTTACTCAAAATTCGTACTTTAAAAAACACAGCATCTATAACCTAACTTTGGAATCCTAATCACAGATTATGAAAGTATTAAAAAGTGAAATCTAAGTGAAAATACAAGCGACTAGTACATTGGGCCCTAAGCACTTAAAAGAATTTGGTACTCTTCAAAGATTTATGCAGATTTTTCCCCACACTTTCTCTTTCTTGGTTTAGCTGTACCATACATTATACGATTGAACCAACAATGAGAAATTTTTGAGGTGTCTCTTTTTCTTAATGCCCAATTCAAGACTGCCTAGAAGGTATTGCCTAAGCACGTGCTTTATTTCACTTAACGGTTAAAAACAGCTTTAATTCATGCGCTATGATGATGGCAGGATTAGCAGTTGCCAATTTTAAGCTTAAATAAATCATTACTGTTTATTAAAAAAATAATTTTAATAGATATATTAAAACATATGCATTTTATGAAACATTAAAAGAAGATGAAGTGGCAAAAAGTAGCACAAGGAAATTATGGAGTAGTAGAAAATTCGTAGATTCGCATAGGCATAAATTTTAATAACACAAGTTTGTGAGAAGTGGAAAATTTGAGAAAAATCCATACCTGCCAACATTGGATAGCAGTACTGGAAACGAAAGCTCTCTTTGTATCGAACTCGTTATTTTTTAATCTGAATGATGTATTCGATTGAATCCGACATAAGCATTAAAGAATATGAATGTCGCAAAATTATTCCGTATTTTCATAACGTATGTTATTCAAGGTAAAGTTTAAAAAGTAACATTTAAATTTATGGGCATAATGCATTTCCTTGAAAGTGAAAAAACGGAATGTATTGTTTTGTATTAATGTCCTACTACCCCAGAAATCTTTCGTTTCAAATTTTTTCCAGTAAACATCCAGTAATTGCCAAGTCGTGACATTACAGCATTCAAATATTAAAATTTTTAGCACTGCCAAAAAATATTAAGTGCATTATTAGTAACGCATACAACAATGAAATCCAAGCATAAATAAACTTATCTTCAATTTTAGATTAAATTTATGAAGGTATTTTTAATGTAAATTTCGAATTCCGTTTTATGTTAGGTATTAAAATCAGGGTTGAGATTGATTTTAGATAACATTAGGTAGGCATGACATATTTTAATTGCTAAAATAGCCAGAAAATTCCTTTTGAAGTTTGGGAGAGATGGGATCCTACAATTAATTGTAACTGAATCTGAAGATAGGACATAGTTCTTGGCCATCCTCAGAAATCTGCATTAGTTTACTCGTCCCTGTGGCGGACTTGTTCGTTTGTTTTTATGTGCTGCTAATTCATTGGCATTTTAACTTTGAAGTTTATTTCTCAAAATGAAGCAACATCATGAAAGGTCAATACTCGTGGGATGATGGCCCCATAAGTGACGCCTTAACTGCAGTAATATCATGTTCTCATCATAATCAAGCTATTTATATTTTAATTTTACACTTCTTCTGCTCTCTCCGTTTTTCATCTGCTGGCATTCACGTTAATTTAAATTTTAACCTTTTATTCCCATTATTTTACTTGTCATGCATCATATTTAATTTACTGTAATTTCTTTTCTGTATACATTTACATCCTCTCCTACTCAATCACTTTGCTTGCAAATATTTTCATTGCACTAACCAACAGAACCTCTCTCAGAGTCGCATAATCTGAACTTAAAAATCAGTTACTGCATCTGTAATACAAACGTCATGCAAAGACAGATCCTTATAAGCTCACACACACACACGGCCCACCAGCGGCCGAGCGGTAAAGACGCTGAACACTGGTAGTTCGGTCCGAGGTTCGAATCCCGCGAACGGGCTGGCTGCATGGGCGTTTTCGTGGTTTTCCCCATGTGTAACGTGTATACGAGCCAGTTTCCCTTAGAAAGTCCTCCACGAAGGCATCCCTCCCCTTAGGCAGATAGCCCTCGTGTGCTTTGCCATAATTGAATAACCTAACTTTATAAGCTCACACGTGATACCGTGGGATATGGATACTTGGGCCTAGGAACGTGCTTGCCTGAAATTAAAAAGCAGATGTTACTTTTATGATATATTCTTTCAACACCAAGATAAATTAAACCTGTTGAGAGAATTTTTATCATACTTTTCTTATGATATTATTTTTAAAAAAGGAAGGATTTGTTAATGGCTGTGGGGTAATTGCTGTGGTAGTCTGACCTCATTACGGGTCTCCGTGGACAGGTTGCTGTTCCTCCTCCAAAGGCAAGCACAAACTGTCCACAGACTTTGGCCACTACTAAGGCCAGAAACGGTGGTCACTTTATTATGGAGGAACCTAATAAGTGGACCACCTTCGCATCCTATAAGAGGACGGACAAATACAACGATGCCTTTTCCTCAATTTGAACCCGGGTCCTTTGGCATAGCAGTCGACTCCCTTAATCACCATATCGTGTGGATGGCGGACAGATGGCTATATGGACGCTTCTTTTCACGCCATATATAAAATCTTGGAATGCAAGTGCTCCAAGAAAATATGAATTACGTTAGGTAGGTAATCTGTCGTAGAACCTATCGTAGAACATCAAAAGCTTTTTAAAAGAGATTGAGGCAATTTTTTTTTTTTTTTTTTTTTTTTAAAGAAAAGGTGCGCCTGTTTAGCTAGTCTCCTATTTCTTCTGAACCATGATGAAATTGCGCGTCATCAATGCTTAGACGCTAGGCAATAGTTATATTAAAAGATCAGTAATTTGCAAAAAAAGTAAGCATTAAAAATCGTGTATTGTGGCTAACAAGCGGAATAAGAATCTTCAAGAAAATCTTGAAAATCTTTCGACGACACGACCAACAATCCCGGTGTTAGCCATTCTACCACTGATGATTCTAGGTGCTTAATGGCTGGTTGATTGTGACAAAGTAAGGAAAGGCTTGAAAACAAGTAGGTAGAAAAATAGCAAATAAAACATTTGTGTATCCGTGCGTAAAGCCTTTTCTGTTTGTAATGAGTTGTTTTGTTTCCTTAGAACTTTTACTAGCAAATTAAAATCGGACGTACATATTTACTCGTCAAAATAAAAGTTGGCGGACATCCCGCCAAACTTGCTATAATCATTCCAGCGGAAGTTAAAGTTTGAAGGAATAAATTGTTCTTTATTTAGTTAATTAGGTTACAGCAGGAACAAGTTGACAGCTTTTGCATATAGAAATTTGATTTGGATACACTGTACGGAGGCCAAGATCTTAATGAGAGTGTTATAACATCACGTTTATCTTATACTGCTGCTAAATCACACCTTTAAGCAACGGTTTTTTGCTTGTCGAAAATGGATGTCGGAGAGCAAACTGATTTAAAAGTCGACCAGTACGGAAACGGCAGTACTGAGATGTTTACATTATTCTAGTATCTGATTTCTTAAAATGTCTTCTGTTATACCGTTTTGGAGTGAGTAATTTTATTTATTTGTTTCGTTTTATTTTGATACACCTAATAGCTATGTGAAATTCTTAAAATATTAATTAAAAATATTTCGATCATTTTTATTAAATACAAAAATTCCCTTAAAATATGCATGGGCCTGGAAAAGAATTTCCATTCTCCGTTTAAGTAAACGAATATTGATCAGGAATTTAAAATAATTCTGTTTAATTGTACTTAATCACATTTCCTGTTTGTGTAGGAGGTGAACAAATCCTAGATAGTATCGGCATGATATCAAGGAATTAGCTGAAAAGTATAAGGAATTAGCTGAAAAGTATTAGAAATTACTAAGAAGTCGATGTTGTGCACCTTGCCAAAAAAAAAAAAAAAGACAATTCTCTAGCTTCCGTTCTACTGGGCCAAGTTACAAAAATTTAACTTGCGTTTTTCATATCACGAAAGTTCGACTTTGGATATATATATGAGATTTATATAGCATTGTTCTAACATAGGTATTTTGACAGAAACTTAGGACTTTTTCTGAAATGCCATGCCATTTTTTTCCCCATATGTCGATTTTACAACTCGAATTATGCCAAAGTGCCAAGTTTTGTAAAAATCGAATAAATAGTAGTTTTTAAAAAATTAGCTCTCGAAATTTTAGCTCCTCAGTGTTAGTTGAATTTGGTTATATATATTTATTAATATATCTTTTTAGTTCCTTGTACGAAGTAAAAAGGACGTATTGTAATACTGGACATCTCAGTTTGAAACTTCGGTTCAATCCAAATGAAATTCGCAGATATTTTCTGATTTGTTTTTAAAATTTGTATTTTTTGTAAGTTTTAAAAATTTTTCGAAAAACTTCTTTAATTATAACCTAGAAAATTTTTGCCATCATCATCAAGTAGATGTATTTTAGGTACACCTGCAAAAAATTAGAATTTTTTATTCAAAATTTTCTAAGATATACGTGAATTTATATATTGGTGCGTTTTGAAATTTGGCATATTTGTTATAAGTGATAATAACGCCAAATATGGTATACGCACTTTAAATTAAATTATTTGATAGTACGAACGATGCACCTTTTTCCCCTGCTCGTCTTTGGCGCAAATTGAAAAAAGTGTGCTAAGACAAATTTTAAAATTTCGGAGTCAGTTTCTCACCACATTTTACAAAATTTAATATTTAGCCGTAATTTGAGACATAGAATGGAAATGCGGGGGAAAAATCCGTATGTGATTTCACAAAAGTCCGATTTTGTGTCAAAATAACTGTTAGGACAATGGTATATATAAATCTAAGTCGGTATTTCGAGACATGAAAAACGCAAGTTAAATTTCGTCAATCGGTCCAGTAAAACAGGACATATAGAACTGTCCCTCCCCCATTTTTTGTGCCCACGAGCGGCCGAGTGGTAAAGACGCTGAAGACTGGTAGTTCGGTCCGAGGTTCGAATCCCGCGAACGGGCTGGCTGCATGGGCGTTTTCGTGGTTTTCCCCATGTGTAACGTGTATACGAGCCAGTTTCCCTTAGAAAGTCCTCCACGAAGGCATCCCTCCCCTTAGGCAGATAGCCCTCGTGTGCTTTGCCGTAATTGAATAACCAACCAACCCCCATTTTTTGTGCATTCCGTTTTGAAATTCAGCATTTTGATCCTTCTTATATCAACCACTATCAGAAATAAATCGACTTTAAAATAAATGACAGTCGTGGATAATTGATGGGAAGCCAAAGTTGCTTTAGAAATAAGTAAATTCTTTCAAATAACTGGTACTGCAAAATGCTATTTTCTCTCTATATAAATTAAACCATGTGATATCTTTGAATTTGGATATCTCCTATCGTGGTCTGAATGTATAGCCTCTTAATTTTGTACAGACAGTTTTATTATAAAGGGTGTTTTAAGCAGAATATTTTGTTATCTAGTGAAGATAGTATATAGACGCTTGTTTAATATTTTTCCGATGCCTTTTAAACCATGAAATCTAAACAAAATTAAATGGAGTAAAATAAAGCTGTGCGTCGAAAATGAGCCGTACGATACTTTAGGATTAGTAATTTAATTTTTATTTAAGTAGACATAAGTTTTCTCCTCCCTATCTTTGCAATTCGACTGTTTTCCGATTTAGAAAGGCCCGCTGTGTGGTTACGACCATCCAATACTGGTAATTCGCTGTGGGTTCATATTTCTGGGAAGAAACAGGCTACATGGGCGTTTTCATGATATTTTCCATATCTAACGTAGATACCAGCAAGTATCTCTCGTAAAGTTTTCCATGAATACATCCTATCCCTATAGCCCATGTGGGCGTCAACCGAACTGAAAAGTAAGTTTCTTTAAAACAGTTAAAGGAAAGTACAGATTGTTTTCGTCTGAGGAGGTCTTCATACTCCAAAAACTCAGTATTTAAAAACTGAATGCGTGTCTTAGCTCTTCCCGCTCAAGACTCGCCAGCGGCCGAGCCGTAAAGTCTCTGAATACTGATAGTTAGGTCCGCAGTTCGAATCTCGACGAACGGACTAACTGCATGGGCATATTCACGTTTTTCTCGATGTGTAACGTGTATACAAGGCCAGTTTCTCTTAGAAAGTCCTCCATGAAGGCATCCTTCTCCTTAGGCAGATAGCACTCGAGTACTTTGCCATAACTAAATAAACCAACCAATTTCTCTTTCTCTTTCAAATAAAACTTTGCCATAACTAAATAAACCAACCAATTTCTCTTTCCCTTTCAAATAAAGTAATCTACTGGAACACGAGCAACTGGAACCCCAAGGTCCCAGATTTGCTAGAATGTCTTTTCTTAAAGAGTATTGACAATGCGTTGTTCCAGTGAAAGTGGAAAGTATAAAAATCTTTCACTTCGTTTACCAGCTCTGGTTAATGCAGTTGTTTAATTAGCTCAGATTAACAGTGTAGTTTACTTGAAGTGCTGAGGGTAAATGAAGCTAACTATTCCAGAAGTATATGAAGTAAAAAAAAGAAAAAAACTGTGCCGTTAAAGCGAATACTTTATTCAGATAATTTTTTATAATTAGTGATTCTGACAGCTTTGATATCTTGAACTTTGCTGTTTTCCAGGGGTTTTTTTATAAGCAGTTTGGCACTCATTTTTAATATCCTGTTGGGAGATGTAATTCGTAAAAGGCAAAACGTAAATATTTTATAAAAATTTCTAATCTATTAACAGTTTAGAAGCGGTGGTATCTGCAAAACTTGACTTCAAAACTGAAAGTCAATAAGACTTACATTAAACTATGGGTTTGGTTTCGCCTCACACTGCCGTGGCCTAACCTCTTGTTGTGAGTGAGTCAGTTTTTGATAGAAAAGGGTAATCATCTGAAGAATCTGGAAATTAAAAAAACTTCAAAATGAAGCACAAAAAATATCCCAGCTCACTCTTATCCGGTGTTGTGTGTATGGGTGCGTGAAATGACGACAAACCTCAGATCTCATCCTGCTCTCTCCGTTTACTTCGAAGCTTGTAGACCGATGCATGGTTGAGGAAGGTTTTTGGCTTCGTTCACTTCCGTTTGTCGACCTCTGCAGTTGCGTACGGGTTCGCAGATGTTCTGCATTTCCGGTTAATTCCCTTTCATCCAGAGGATGTCCTGTCTTCCGTAGCAGGAAGGCAAAAGCCTCACCTATGGTTTAGCGTCTGTTGCCTTAGAAAAATATCTTCAAATATTCCTGCGTTTTTTCATACTTTAAAGCACCTTCCTGTATGATCCAACCAAAAAATTTCAAAGTGATTAAGCTGTAGATTCAAGAACATGTAAAATATTTATTCATTAGACAAGGAGCATCTGTTGAGGCTTTCCAGACGGGTACCGGTTGATAGCATAGCTTTTTAGGTCGCATATCTAGTGATTGTCTGTCAGTTGCATTTTTGTTTCTTCATATAGCATACGCATTTTATTTGATAAATCTGACACTAGGCAATTTCAAATAGAAAAGGGCTTTCAGATGTGGCTTATTTTAATTTTTTCGGGTATTTGCTCAGCATTTTTAGTCATTCAGATTTTTCTAAGAGTCTTCACCTCTGGACTTTAGGTTGAGAAGGACAAAAGGACTAGGAATTGAGGAAGTTGGAACTGAGAAAAATATTGTTTATGGCGGGAAATAGCTTGACTAGTGCAACTAGTGACCAAGCTCATAACTCACTGAACTATAGTCATCTTCTGCCATATTTGATATTGAGCCACCAGCAGCCGAGCGGTAAGCTCGCTGAACACTGGTAGGTCGGTCCGGGGATCGAATTCCGGCGAACGGGCTGGCTGCTTGGGTGTTTTCAGGTTTTTGCCTATGTGTAACGTAGATACGAGTCAATGTTCCTGAGAAAGTCCTCCACGAAGGCATCTAACCCCTTAGGCAGATTGCCTTCGAGTGCCTTGCCATAATCAAATAAAACAAACCAGCCATATTTGATATATAAGGCTAGCGCTGTTAGTATGCGGCGTTAACTTCAAATTAGCAGTCTAGTAATATACAATTTTAAATACTGTTAGTCAACCTTGCATGAGTTAACATTCGTAATAATTTTATATAGAACATTTTAAAAGTTTCAAATTATAGATATTCTTTTGCTGTGTAATCGTGCTAAGAGATTTAAATAGTTTCATAATTACCCTTTTAACTTGAGAATCGGTTAACGCTCTCTTGAGTGAAATGTATATAACTTTTGCTAACTACTGGCATGCACCTAGGCTTCCGCCAAATTTAACTGTCCGCTCAGCACGCAGATACGCCGCTGAGTCATCTTGCTATAGTGACCATTCCACATAAATGTCACCGTAGCTCAGTAGCATCGGCCGTCTGGAGAGCTATCTCCTTCCCTTCTGGTACTTGAAATTCGCCTACGCATTGGTTTTTGTCTTTTTCCCCCTTCCCCCCCTGGTGGATGAAATTATGTGCCGTTTCAAGTGAGGCTCCCCGTCTCATTTTCCCTTTCATGCTGACTACATAGTGAAGTTCATATTGAGAGAATTTCGTTCAACTCTTGGGAGAGGATTCAATATAGCTATAACTTCGTGTTGGTATGCTAAATGAATTTCGGTGTTCTAAAATTACTCATTTTTTTTCCTCAGATGATCTATAACCTACAGGCATTTTAACTGTTATGCGCACATCGTTATAACTAAAACAGTTTTATTTTTAAATTCTCATTGAAATCTTCGTAAATTTAATTATATATTTACTGTTCCATTAATATGTATCAAACATATGCGATGTAGATTGATTTCTGTTTATGTATTTAATACCAAGAAGAGTCTTATTTATAATTTTTCTGTCTTTAAAACTGCAAAGCATGAAAAACTAATTCATGCGCTCTAATACTGTCACTTATTGATTCACCAGTGTTAGCCAGTCATGTCCATTCAACATAAATCGACTTTATAGTTCTAGTTTCTTAAAGAATACCATTGTATCTACATTACATGTGCGGTTCAATATCAACAACTTTCATTATCTCAAGTCTTTGAAGCACTGTAACTGCCTTACTGAAAATTCAGTTAACTTTCAAAGTGAAAACGTGTTTTAAACTGACCATTTATTTTACAATATTCACATGTAAATGGGAATTATCTTGGTAGTTATTTTTATTATTTTGTTTGCTGTTACTATGTCGTTAAATGTATACAGTTAATAAATTTTTAATTTCCTTCTTCCTTCTATGTATTCATAATTGTTTATTAAAACTTTAGTTAACTGCATATTGGCAAAGTAGGTTAATTTTATTGAATGATGAAAAACAATATCACAGTGTAGATAAAGAAATTTATTATTTTATTAAATAAAACTTTATAGATCACATATTTCTAGCAATTCTTTATGGAGCGTTAATACAAAAATTGCATTTTTTTATGTGGTTGAGTATTTTATGCACCTACATATAGAAGCTATTATAGCGAACGTTATTCTTTGCTTTTATTTGAATTTGAATCGAAATGTTACAGTTTTAGATTTCATGGGATATTTCTGCAATTAGAGTATATTCTCAAGAAAATTTTCTGCAGTATGGCGGCATGAAGTCTTTTTAAATCTCGTGCAAAATTAGTAAATTTAGAATATTTTTTTTGCTCGCATGGGCAGGTTCGCTCGCATGGGCAGGCTTATTGCAACGAGGGTGCTCGCATCCCTCGTTGCAATAAGCCCAACCTTGATCCGCTAAACCTCCATTTATCCGGTACACTCTATTTTTCGGAATTCTTCTAAATAATTGAACGTAGTGTTGGTTTTTCACCCGCTTACACACACGTGCCCAATAATTCTTTAGTTTCTGTAAATTATTTTAAAACCATTTCGCTTGCTGCTGAGCAACACGTATTTCTAAAACGCTAAAAAAAGACGTTTTGTTGTATAAAACTACGGACGAGCTGTAGTTTCAATTCAGTTCTAAACCCAGATCCTACTTTTATTTTTCACGAGCAGAATTCTTATTCGTTGATTTCATCTGCTTGTCGTTTCCCCTTTAAAGATACACTAGTCTAATAGCAAGATGTATTAGAAACACCCTGTTCTGAAGCAATGCAAAATTGCTGAAAATATTCTTAAATACCTTAGGAATAAAAGCTTTTTAGTTAGTCTCCCGCGTCTTCTGGTTAATATTATGAGTAGTAGTAAAATGGGGGTTCTGCAGCAGAAGAGCTGAGGGCGTGGCCAAGGGGCAACGTCATCAATGAAATCAGTACAAAGAGCGTAACCAATAACGTCACGAGTGGAGGTGAGTTGTTTTAGGCTGCTGGTCGAGTTGTACGTCTCTTGGTGCTTCAGTGAATTAAGTTTTTTGAAATTAGCAACGGATCAAGAAGATTTTTGTTTGAAAGAAATTCTCATCGCGCCCTTTTGACGTAAAAAAAGTCTTATTTTGGATTTTTCTTTTAAGTATGTCATTTAAATCACTGTCTGAAAACAGTGTACAGTATGAGATGGAAAAAATAAATAAATAAAAAGCAATTTACCTCTTAAGACGGTTCTTCCATAAAAATGAAAGTATAATGAGAAAAAAATGTTGGAGGGCGGAATTTTTCCCAGTATCCCCCAACATTTTAAAGACCGCAGCAGTCTATTCTTTTTTTTTTCCCTGGTTAACATCTTTTTTTTTGTATAACCACATGCAAAGAAATGAATTCTATCTAGCATTCAGAATATATCGTTTATCGTGAAAAGCAGAAAGGGCTATTTTATTTATTGCTACGCTAAAAAGATGAAGATTTTTACTTTGAATGTTATATTGCAATTCTCTAGTAAATGTAGATCCCCCAAAACAGTTGCTGTAACTTTTATGTTTTTCTTTTGATGACACTGCGATTGACTTCTTTAGCTTTTTCTTCTCACTTTCCTTCAACAGTAGTGAATACATTTCGGTCTGAATCCTATAAATTCCAATATCGGTTTGGAATTCATTTCGTATTTTTATTGCTGATTTTCTGTAAAGGTCCGTTCTTCGGATAATCTGATGCATGTACGTATGTGTATGGAAACTCATATCTCGATATTGTCTTTTGACATGATTATAATGAAAATTCTACATGTTTGCTATGTTCCAGTATATCAAATCCTACATAAACGGATCGCAATCTTTCAATCTTTGTTTGCCAAGTAGTTACAAAAAAATTCTGAAATTATGAAAGATTGGAGCTTCTAGTAATTTTTTCCCTCAATATTTACTAATGGATGTCAACATGCTTGCTCACATTTTACATAGTTTTGCTATACACACTATTTTCAAATCCTGTTGGTACATTTTTATAAGTTTAAACCTAATCAGAGATATAATTGTAAATTTTTATGATAGATGACATAATGCATTTAGGATTTAAATTAGGAACTAATTTACTATTCGATTTAAATTTGTTTGTTAATGCACTGACTGCATAAGGCGAAAGATGATCATATATTTTCATTTTTTTCTGGAACCAATAGGTAATCGTTATGTACATCGTGAAGTTCTTTAGGATATTCGAGGTCTACTTTCCAAGGTGTATCCCTCCAAACGATCTTCAGGTGCAGCTAAAATATTGAATGACATTCTCATTGGGTTCAACCCATTCAACATTTCCATAGGATAAGGGTTGACTCCTAGCCCAACCATAGAAATTATTTGCATCAAGGTATAAGATATTATTATTATTATTTACTTTTTCTAGCTGAACAAAGTTCTGAAGATATTTATTATTTGCTGTAGTCTTACGTTAGAAAATCATGGGTAGTCCTCCGCGAATTCCCTACTCTGTAAATAAGTGCATGTTAATATTCGTTAATAATTCTAAAGTTTGACTGTTCATTTTCAAGCAGGCTTGCCAAGGAAATCCGGGTAAATTTTTCTTAGGGTAGGTTTCATAAACTGCAAACTATCAATAAAGATTAAAGATACTCTTACATTGTTACATTTTCTTCTGATACTAAAAGTAATATACTTTGCCATATTATTGGCTATGATGAAAAATTCTCTGTTTTGAATTCTGTCCATGCCTTGCATAATTAAAGATGCATCATAATGTGTTATGGAATATAATGGGAATTTTCTTTTCAAGCCTGTGTGTTAAATTACACAAATTATATAAAGCTTCTCTATACTCCCCCGTAAAGTGATCACGATCTTTCAAACGGCCATTATTCAAACATTTTTTACACAAGAAGCAATGAGCAACTATTCTAAAAACTAAAATGTTGTTCCTCTTAAGGTGTCGTACAAAGAAATACGTTTATGGATAATTTTTAGGCCATTTCTTCTCGTAAAATATTTTCCATGAAATTATTAAGTATTTCTCCCGCCTTCTTAGCATGCCTCCGTGGTGTAATGGCCAGCACACTCAGTGCGTGTTCGAGAGGTCTGAGGTTCGAGTCCCAGGTAGGGTATTGCTCATTTTTAATGTCTCCTGTTTCAAAAAATTCTAATGACTACAGTGGCGCCCGAACAAAAAATGTGGATGATGATTCTCCACCACCAGGATTTGGTGACTGAGTCCCCTAATCCCCAGTCGCCCTTTAAAAGGGGGATTATATAAGGTATTTCTCCCACCTTCTTAGCATGCCTTCCTGGTGTATGGTCAGCACACTTGGCGCGTATTCGAGAGGTCCGAGTCCCGGGGAGGGCACTGCTTATTTTTCACACCTCCTGCTTCAAAATAACCTAATGTCTCTACAAAATGATTTATAGTGTTAGAAACTATATACGCTGTTATAGGTTTAACACTTCCCATCAGGTCCTACAATTATTCAGGCATACCCGCATGTTTCATGGTCATTTTTTTTTGTGTCACAAAGAATTGCTGATGCTTGTGAAAGTAGCCACATCACTTTCACAAGCATCTTTTCGATAATTGCTTCAAAATGGGCATAAATTATTTACGGAATAGACTCTTCATACTGATTTGTTTGTATAATATTTTTTCCTCTTCTGAGGCCATCTCGATTTGCTGTACATTTTAATTTTGACAATATCTTCTGTGTACTTCTAAGAGGTTTTTACGGGTAAATCTATGCAAACATCTCATGCCGTAGAACATACTTGCATGATGTTTTGTTAGGTTATCTACTAATCTGTATACATTTCTTATTGTGCAATAATGCTGTTCAGTATAGTATCACTACCGATTAAAAGTAAATTAGTAAAATCAATCTCCTTTCCTTCTGAAATGCAGAGGGGGGTCATCATTCTCCTGATATTCAGACACGTTTATTCTGAGATCATTTAACTTCTCAAAAGTTGATATTTTTTGTAACAGTAACAGAGCATTCAATATTTTTTTAATTTTATTTCCCTTTCATGTGGTTTATAGTTATTTACTCGGTATGGATTAATTTCTCTTGAAATAATATATTTATAGGCAAATAAGTACCACACTAAGCATTTTTTATCATTAAGTCTTAAATATTTAAAATATTCTTTTCTTCATTCCGAGGACTTCCGGAAGGGGGATGTAATTACTGGCAGCTAAGGGATGATATTGAGCTGTGCATAATTCTAACTTTTCAGTATGATCTAATGTCCATTCCGAATCATTTTGAAAAAATTCTTTAGCTTATTACAATCGTCATTCAGCCACTCTTTAATATTCTCTACTAGCCGCTGCGCGGCCAGCCTTCGTCTGGTTTTTAAGTGTACCGGAAAAATGCCTAAAGAGAACACCAAACATTAAATTTGAAAACTGCACAGAATTTTACTCTGCATAACAATTTTATCGAAAAAGAAACAAAGAACAACGTTAAAAAAATTCAGTTGAAAATGCATTACATATAAAAAGCATACAATGAAATAAGCAATATCCCTTAATACAAATATTAATCATCCTAATAAATAAATTAACCAACTTCCTGCTGCCTTCTCTAGACAAACGTCCAGTATCCAAGAGAAACATTAAATTTAAAAACAGCACAGAATTATCACCCTCATTTTTCCGTGCTGATATCAGCAACAATGGCT
>KK113914.1:210373-246389 GCA_000611955.2 Stegodyphus mimosarum
TTGTGTACCATTTCATAGGTCTGGGTCTATTAGCTTACGCGCAGTACGAACGAAAGACACCTACACACACAGAAAAACTCGCCCTTTTAAATATAGATCTATAAATTAATTGATAGTTTGAAATTGAATAAAAATAATTGAAATAATTTGAAATTGAAATAATTTGAAAACTGCACAGAATTTTTACTCTGCAGAACAATTTTATCGAAAAAGAAACGAACAACGGGAAAAAAATTCAGTTAAAAATGCATTGCATATAAAAAGCATACAATGAAATAAGCAATATCCCTTAATACAAATATTAATTATCATAAAAAAAACTCGAATTTTGAAAAATCGATGTGCACTGGCTCTTGTCTAGATGCATCCTGTGTACCAAATTTCATAGACCTGGGTCTATTAGCTGACGCGCAGTACGAACGAAAGACACCTACATACACAGAAAGACTCGTCCTTTTAAATATGTCGCGATTTCGTCAGAAAACATAAAAAATTTTTTTTTAAAAAATCTAATTCAAATTTCGAAAAACTCGCTTCGAGGTGCACTGGCTCATGCAAAAAAATCATGCAAAACTTTTCAATATCTTACAAACAGTGAAATAAGCAAAAAAATAACATGAAAGAAATTCTAAAAACAAAACATTTCGCGCAAAATTTTACTCTGCAGAACAACTTTATCAAAAAAGAAATAAATAAAAGTGTATTATATATATAAAAAATGAAAATGAAATATGCGGTATACCTTAATACAAATATTACTTATCCTAATAAATAAATTAACCAACTTCCCTTTGCAAAATCTTAAGAACCCAAATGGTATAAACAGATTAAGAACTTAAACAGATTAAAAAATATCATGCAAAACTTTTTTATAGTTGAAATTACATATATTTAAAACATAATATTACAATGAAATAAGCAATATCCCTTGATACAAATGATAATTATCCTAATAAAGTAATTAAACAATTGCACCGTTGCAAAAAGAAACAACTTTTTAATTTCAAACTTTTCAGTCTCTTAAAAACAGTAACATAAAAAATACGATAAAAAATTGTTGCCAAACCGAAATTTTTAAAAGAATGAAGCTATTCAAAATGATGCAATTTCATCAAAAATCTATCAACAACAATAAGGAAGGAAAATTGTTGCCAAAACTACGTTTTAAAATATCTGAGATGTGAGAAGTGTATTCGGAAGCTTCATTTAAAAAATTTTAAAAAAATACAAAATATTATTTTTCCAAAATTCTTTTTTTAAAAGGAGTCGAAAGGATTAAAGTTCAACGTGTCCAAAAATCAAAGGAAAATAAACAGCACATTTTTTAAAATAAGTTTTTTTAAAAAAAATTCCGCTGAAAAGGTGTTAAGCTCACCTTCCTAAATAAATTCGTATTTAATCGATTTATTGAAATACGAAATTTATTTTAAGTTCGTAAAATAGCTAAGTGTCTACGCTTCACGACGATGTAAAAATGAAATGTATAGAGTGAAATCTCGCTTTCCTGTAGCCCATTATGTCTCAAAATGACGCGATTTGGTCACAAAACATAAAATAAAAAAAAATTCGAATTCGAATTTCGAAAAAATCGCTTCGAGGTGCACTGGCTCTTGTGTAGATACACCTATGTACCAAATTTCGTGGCCCTGGGTCTATTAGCTTACTCGCAACACGAACGAAAGACACACACACACACAGACTCTTTGTTTTATTATATGTAGAGATTGGCAAATTATTTAAACATGTGGATCTAAAATGTGATTGCTAACTTCTTCCCCATCTTTCCAATTCCGAAAAACTGTGCCGTTACCATGATATACCATTTCAGGGCATTCTCGTTTATTTCTTTTTCAAGTTTTAATGCAAATTTGGATTTTGCATTATTTAAAAATATAATTAGAGCTTGATTTATTTCTTTAGTTGGAGTAATAGTAAAAGAACTGAAAACATTTAAGTTGATGTTGCGTGTTTTATTCGCTTGTTTGATTTCTGTGAGTTGTTACGTTTCCTTTTGGTAATTCTAGGGGTACTATGTTGAATACGGGCTCACGTATCAGATCACATGTTTTGCTAAATAGTACATGGTTGCATTTTTCCGTTAGTTTCTTTGCCCGTTAGAATTGTTCCGTCTCCCGTAACTACTTTTTGCTTTCACATGTGTATAAGAAGCAACTAGATCAATAGAGTCATCACCACTACCAGAAATATTAAATTCCATAGAACCTCCATCCAGTATAATCCACAAACTGACCTTACCTATAACCGTCCGCGTAAAAGGAATGGTGAGCAAATCCAGTTCAGATCTGATACAAACGGGAGAGTCGCGATGAATATACGAAGTTATATATTTTTAAGAGAAAATGTCTTGTGCTTTCACCTTCTTTGATCGGTGTTTCCTACTTTTCTACGTTTTATTGACTTGTCCACAGTTCTTCGCTTTAGTGGCCGCTTTATCCGTTAATATATTTCCGGCTTCTTTCAGTCGATGTTTGGTAGTCACTTTCATATCTTGCCCTTGAGATACATCGTTTAGCAAGTTCAACCCCATTATGCCGTACTTGTTGCTTCGGCGCCTTAAGAGCTACGGCAGTGCGAAAGAATAATCTGGATAAACCCGTTGGTCCATACCCTTTCTGATAAAGATTACCTTGATAATAATTCAATCCCTGTTCTGTTTGTTGTACATATAATCTTCAAAAGATTTTTGATAAGGTACATACATTATGATAAATATTTTTGACAGAAATGAAGTTTCACGTACGACCTTCCTCTTTCAGACGGATCAAATGCTCCTATGTAAGTTCTTATATTGATTTCCAAAGTGTCTTATCATTTTCCTGTTCACGCGTAAATTAATGAGGCTTATTATATAGTGCACTGACCACCTGTATCGTTATCAGTCACTCTTATGTTTCGAAGAAGGGCTAAAACATCTCCCACGATCTGAGGTTCTACAATATGCGTATATATCATTAATACAAGGTAGTGTTCACAGGGATGGGCTGCAAAAGGCCTTTCTACAATAGTTTCCAAACTATCATCCGTAGATGTAATTTCCATACATTCAAGCCAAAATATCATGTAAAATTACTTTAGCAGTATCTTTCACTCGTTTTATTACTGGGTTACAATTACTGTTAAAAATTTCGTATTTTGTTTTGATTTTCTTTGATATAAGTAACTTTTGAAATATCAGGCACTATTTCATAACATCCTGGGGATAATCCAAGACCTAACATTTCACCATCTTAAACAAAATCCAATTAAGTTATTTTTTGGATTTACATTATATCATTATATCATGCGTGTGGATACAGCAGTTTAACCAAACTAAATTTCCACATGTCTTTTAATTTAATGAGTAAACGCGTCATAAAATGTGAAATTTTATCTGAAACTGCTGTTGTGAAATACACTTCCTAGAAAATGTCTGCATACAGGTAGTCAAAATTATGTGTGCATAGACAATTATTAAAATACTTCTATGAAATTCAAGTTTTTATTTCCTTTTTGTACTTTTATTATTCAAATACTGCTAGTTGAAAACAGTTTCGTTTTTACCAAAAGCAAAGAAAAAACGTTAAAAAAGAAACTGCACCAGGAAAGGTCTGCATACATCAAATTCAAACGGAAAATAATAATTATTGTTTAATAGCTTCATAATGCATCCTTTTGTTTTAGGAGTAGACTAATTTTGATGTCGTTGTTTCTTCAATAAGGATTTTAACTTATGTTTTGAAGTTGCACTGTGTTGATGGAGCCCTACGTTCGAAGATGTGTGGCACAAACAGCTAAATGGACACTTTATATTATCTAGAGCTTCACAACTCTAACATACTATTGGGTGTAACAATCACCGCTTACCTACTCTAAATTTCGCTTTAAAAGTTTTCGTGGACTCAATACATTGTTATTGCACCAAGCTACTTCTTTCCACATACCCCCTATCCTAAATCTTTTTGCTATCTTCATCATATTTTAGAGTTGGCGTTAGATTTTCTTTCCTTAAATTCTCTAAACAAGTTAACATCTTTTCATGCAGTATATGTTGAATTCCTTTTCGTCCGCAAATATTACCTGTTTCGTGAATTCTTTCAGGATTTGTTAATGGATTCCGCTGCAAACTCATGCTAATTTTGTTTTTCACTGCTTTTTGAACAGAAACGATAATCCCCCCTCCAACAGCTTCTGGCAGTTCTGATACAGGATAGGGCCAGGATTTACTCTGAATTGTTTTAATTATACGGCAAATTTTCCTTTTTACTAGCGTTACGATAGCTACGTTTACGTTAAAACTCCTGTTAGATCCTGTAGATCTTAATCCTCCCTGGATCGAAGAATCTGTTCTTTCAACTGTTTGGCCTATTTTTTTGTAAGGACTTTTCCCTTTTTCGCAGGTTTATAGTGATTTTTCTTTCACTCAAATTAAAACCTTTGTAGGATTATTTTAAATAGCCATCTTTAATTTTGAAACCCTTTCCTTTAACTTCTTGTTTCCCACCTACAACTCCCTGCCAGAATGAGTTTACTGTATCGCGTTTTATGTAAATGAGGTAGAACTAGTATTTAATAGGAAGTTTAGTCACTTCAATAGATCTCAGAAGTTCTCAGTAGAGTGTGTTCGGCCGTAGTCTTAAACGTGCTTGTCAGTATTCGGCGATGAGGTTTAATTACGGGCCAACTCGGATAGTTATTTCTGTACAGCTTCGGCTAAATTTAAGTTAGTTCGAACTAGTTTAGTTTCTTATTTTCAGTCTTAAGTTAAAGCCCAAGTGGAAACTTTCCTATAAGTCCGAGAGGGGCCAACTGTCAAGTATTTCTTTGAGTTGAAGTATTTCTTTGAGTCGCTATACTCTTCCCCAAGGTTCTAGTTGCTAAGGACACGTAATTTAACTTAGAACACACACCATGAGAATTATTTCTGAAATTCGAAATTCTCATCTGAAGGAACATACTAAAAGCAATACTGACGTGTACAAAAACACTTAAGATTCCAAGCAAAAACCAAGCGTCCTCCTTCCTACTTTGTGTACGCAAGCTTTTTTTAGTGAATATTTAATTTTTTAAACTTTTTTTATTAATTTTTATAAAAACTTCAGAATGCCTGCGCGGTAGGACTTTCTCTAGCAAGTGTGCATACCGTTGTAGCGTTTAATGTTTTTTACGTGTACCTAATTAAGTGCATATGAAATAATTATGTAACTGTTTCGTGGTTTTTAAAAGGAACTCCTTCATATTTCGCTTTCGTATACTTGCTCTCTGTTTTGCTTATAAAGGAATTCCTTTACGATTCCTTCCCACCGGTGGCCCAGCAGATAAGATCGCTAAATACTTCATATGGTAGTAATATGGTAATGAGTTTGTAACTCGAAATGGGTACGAATCCAGACGAAAAGGCTGGTTGTGTGGCTGCTTTTCGTGGTAGATATTTCCCCAAGTTTAACGTGAATAGGAGACAGTTTCCCTTAGAAAGTTCTCTTCGAAAGCATCCCTCCCCTTAGGCAGAGTTCTCGCGTGGTTTTGCTGCAGTCGAATAACCTAACCTTTGCGTCTTTGGAACAACTGTCTACTATGCAGCTTTCTTTTTCATCGAAGAAATAAATATACTTACATCATAATTCTAAACTGTTGCTTAGAAAAAAAAAATATCGGATTGCTTGGGGAGAGTAAGCGTTTGTCAAAAATATTAAATTGCAGTATTTTAAACTATAATAAAAAGTATTTAATATTCAAACATTATGCCAAAATTCTTAGAGTAATATTTTTGTACTGTGGACAGTCTGGTATCCTCTGTCACGATCTGATGAAAAAGCTGATGTTTTCTGAACTTCAGAAATATCATTCATAGTGACATTTTGCATTTAAAAGTGCATTATACTTCTCTTTATTTTATTACGAAGTCTTTGACCAGCAGATCCTTTAAACACTTGACTGAACGTAAGCTCTGTGATGCAACATTTACTCATCCTGTCTTCCATCCGTGCATTTACCTCTGTTTTGAATACAGGTAGTTTAGGGTCAGATCCTCAAGGTCGTAAACCAGGTTACGTCAAAATCGTAGTAAACCCGCGCATTTGAATTGCAGTCGTCTGCTTCTTCGGTGTGTGTACTTAAGTTTTGTTTTGATCGAAGTTAGAGTTAAGATATCCGAGTAATTTTGAAATGAGGGTGATAGGTAATTTATTCTCCTTATTATGTTTGTTTTGGAATTCTAAAGAGAAAATCTTGATCTTGAACGCAAGTGCACTGTGGTTAAATTTCCTCCTGTTGCGCATCGACCGTAGCGCACGTTCACCTTTTGCTTTTCCTAGCAAAGAACCCATACTTTGGCGATAAATTATCAAGCTGGCGATTTGGCGGCACAAGCATTAACTGTATCTCGAATTTTCCGCGCTATTTTTTTAGGGCATCTTGCGTCTGTGTGTTCAGATACGAAGTTTCGGGTCGATTTCGAATAAGACGTGTTACTCTCATGCTTTGTATAGAAAGTTTCCCTGTTTTTTTGAAGAAATAAGAGTTTTAAAAGTTGGTATTAATAGTGTTATTGTATTTTTCTTCATTGTTAAAAGTTTCTAAAACTTTTTCAATTTTAAATTATATAAATAAGAGCTAAAAATACATGTAACGAAAGAGGCGCCATTTTCCATTAATTTGAATATTTTGTGTAAAAATTGTACCATTAGAAACCCTGGGTCTTTCCCGTATTAAAATAACAGAACCTAACCTGACAGGTAGCCATCGTTTGTTTTGCTGTATTCAGGTAAATGCAACAATAACCTGCCATACTATGTCGTTACGTCTTATCAACATACTATTAAATTTTCAATTTAAATAAATTAACTTAAACATAATTTCGTATATATGTGCAATAAGACGAAGCTCTGTTTTTCCTTGCCCTTTCTCTTTTTTAATTAAAAAAAACTTAAAGGGCACTTCATTTTACTTCACTTAATACACTTTGCGAATTTTCATTAAAGCAATATTATTTGTTTCTTATAATATCACATGCTAGTTTTTGCTTCATATGAGGCACACTAGCTAGCAACAAACGAAAAATCAACAGTGCATGATTAGACATTTTAAAAGAATAGTAGTAATAAATAAACAATTTTTTTAAAACCCACCGAAAGGAAAGCATACGATAGATGCACAATTATTCATTGCTATAACGAAGAGGGTTAGGTATTCAAGAGACTAGATTGCCCTTTGACCGTTGCGCAATCATAACGAAAGGCGGAAGTAGCAATAAATAATATTTATTGCTTTCTTTTTTTTTTTTTTTTTACTTCACCATACTGGCATTGACTCATTTTAAAATAAGGCTCACTTTTCACATTATTGAAGCAACAAGAAAATATTACCTTTTTTAATCTGCTTACGACGTTGATGTTAGAGTATCAAGTTTCAAGACTAATGTAATTTGTCGCAAAAACGAATCATAAAAATAAAAGACCAATTTTCATTATTTACTTAAAATAAGGAAATAAAAGGTCTGATTTTCATTTTTTATTTCCACTTTTTATTATTTTTGTTCGCAAAAACGAAAAATAAAGAGCTGATTTTCACTCGTTATTTTGACTTTATTCGCAAAAACTAAAAATAAAGAGCTGATTTTCATTTTTTAACATTTTTATAGATTTTATTCGCAAAAACGAAAAATAAGGAATTGATTTTCATTCTTTATTTCTACTTTTTATTCGTAAAAACGAGAAATAAAGAATTGATTTTCATTCTTTATTTCGAATTATTGTTTTGATTAAGTATAGGTAAAAAACTGATTTTTATGCTTTATGAATGAAAAAATTAAGATAAAAAATGAAAAATCAGTTATTAGGCCTCTTTTGAACAAATTGAGAAGGCTGCACAACATTAATAGCTCGTTCCGGTATTGGATGGCCCTCGTGTTGTAATATTCAATAAGTAAATCTTCCTAGATTTGATTCTTTACTCATGAACGCACTGCATGGGTTTTGCATAACTTTCCCTAACTGGAACTTGAATACGAGGCAGTTTTCTTAGTAAGTTCACCTCGAAGGCATCACTCTTCTTAGACGTCGCGTACTTTGCTGTAATCAGTCAACCAGCCAATCCTCATTGCTGAAGCAAGGAACAGTTTTAAAATTTTGATTTTGTAACTTTTAACTTCGCAGTGTGGTTCTCTGGTGTCTCATTTGGATGCTTAAAAAATATGGGAAATCTTTCATATGTGAAATGCAGATTTTAAGCCCATTATTTATGAATAGAATTTTAATTCCAGATGCGAAAGTCATAACTCTAAAATAAATAGGTAACATTAACTAAATGTGTCCTTTTAAAACTTATCACTCATGATCAGTGTAAAATCATTTTATAAGCAGGATGATGGAAACAGATGTGAGTAATAACGATATCGAATAAACAATAAATGAAATTCGATGCTGATGTCCATAATGCTGTTTCTTCCCTACCCTCAGTTCGCAGCACATGACAAATGCTCACAATTAAAACATTTATGTAGATTTTTTTTTTTCCTATTAGTTTTGCCTAAGGGTAAGATAAACATACCGTAAAAGAGACCTGTCTTAAAATTTACAATTGTAGTTTTTACAAAACTTCTTTCTTCGAAATCCTGATTTTATCGTGTGCATTGACGCCTAATTTTAATGTTAGAAAGCATTTATTCTGTTGCTATGTGAACATAAGTGGGTAATTTTTAATTAACGTATATCTTACTTAGCACTTTCAGGTCGACTTCAGCTGCCTGTCTTATCAATCACGTTTACCAATATTTAAAATATGTCAATGTACTCTATTCAAGAAACAAATCTTCATGGATTTGGTTCTCTACTAATGGACTCATTACATAAGCTTTTCGTAATTTTTCTCTATTGTAACGTGAATATGAGCCAGTTTTTAGAAGGTTATAAAATCCTCTCATTCAGATAGCTCTCGCATACTTTGCTGGAAAACTATAGAAATAGAAAATTTTGAAAAATTTCATTTCGTAACTCTAAATGTGTGTACTCTAGTGTCTCATTTGGATCCTGTATCATTTTTTATGGAGATTAACCAAATTTATCTGGTAGTCAGATTTCTGCTATAGAAGATATGGGGTTGCATGTATTAATATATCTTTAGGGGGGCAATTAGAAACTAAATGATAAGCTGCACAGTGATGATATCGAGTATATAGTTCAAAAAATGAGGATCATAAAGCATAACGTACTAATGGGATCTGGTGATTTGTTTTTTAGAATGCTGCTTTTGTCAGATGCTCGAGTGATTACGTTTGTCTTTTCTAATAAGCTACCGCTATCGACATATCACTAATAATGTGTCAAACGTATGTATATCATATTCACTTTCTTGATTTACATCCGTGCCATTTTTTTGACAGTAACTTCCTGTTTTTTTTAAGTAGTTTTAAAGTTATTTAAACGCTTTTTTTTTCTCACTCTACAAGTTATACGAAGGGAAATTTATTGCGCAAAATATTGCAACATAAGTCATTTTTTAATTCGGAATACTGAGATGCGCGAATAATTTGTAAACTCAACACGCAATATTTGCTGCTACTAAGAAAGAACTGTTTTATGAAAGTTTTCGCTCGAAGAAATTGTAAATTAACTGCTTTAATTTCTAGGAAACTTATTTCTTTTTGATAGTAGCTAAAGTTACTTTCGGTTTTTGTTTCGAGATCAGACAAAAAACGGGTATTGTCCGCAGTGTATTGGCGAAGTCTTAGTCTCCCTTCGCAACACAGAATTAAGAAACGATTGTCATCCTGTCGTATTTGGCGATGTTTCGCGATGTGAAACATTCCTGCGACAGGAAAGCAACCCTGTTCTATTGATAAGAAGAAAAGTACGGTAGCTGGGTTTTGGCGTCGAGGCTATTTCAATAGCACACTACACTCGTAAGATGGCGGGCTAGCTTGCTAGCGCCTCCTGCCAGTCGAAGCCAAGACTGGATAAACTATCTATGCAAAGGTAAGCGGGATAATGGTGAAATTTTATAGACAATCTAACTCTTTCGATCGTTAATAATGTATTATTTGTTTTAGTGTCTGTAATCCTGATTTTTGAAGGAGCTAGCGTAACTGTCAAAATGTACTGTGTGTTTTCTATTATTGCTTGATTGACAATATGGCGTTTATAAACGCCAGTAAAAGTCAGTGCGTAGTTGGGATTAACAAATATATTTTTAAAGTTTCATGTTTTTGTGACTCTTGATATAAGTTTAGAATGAACATGTTATCTGTTATACGGTTGGCCTCCATTCTGAGCCATTCGAGTTATATGTCGGAGCATTACGCTGATCATTTATAAACATAGCTTTGATTTGATACCGTCCCAGATCCCCTGAAATTTTATAAACAAGTTTGTTTTACCTTTGAGTCTTGATATCCAGCCAGAATAAAAAGAAAACTGGGAACTTCGTTACAGTTTCTATTTTCATGTTTCCGCTCATATTAAAATACATGGCAAGCAGACAAGCTTTTTGTGGTGAAATTTCAGTTATTATCGCTGAATAATCATATTTCTGGTAATTGTAGAACACCTTTAAGCGTAATGCATTTTTTTGTTTTCCGACCCCACAGGAAACAAATCTGGCACACTAAATTTTTTGACTGCCTTGAAACTGTCATTGACTTACGTGTGCTTTCATAATCGTTACACTGAAAACTATAAAATATTGAACTGACATTGCTGAGTGTGTAACATATAAACATGTTTAGAAATCCGTTATGAAACTACGTGATGATGTTGCTGTGTGCTTCAAGAATTTTTTAACTACAATAAAAATTGATATCATTAATGTATTCAAATAGTAAATAACTGTGACCGTGGCTTATATATTAACGTTATAGGAAGGAATAGTTCACAATGAAGTCTTATAACATCCTTCATTGTAAATATGAAGTTTATTTCTTTGAAATATTTCTTCTTGTAGCTATTGTTCCGGCTAGTTAATGAAGCAGAAAGTGCTGTTAAAGTTAGTTTGTATCATGTTCGATTCTAGCAGAACAAGCAGACATATTTTGTGGTTATCCTCATGTAAATGTGAGCTTATGTCTTTTAGAACATCTTCGGAAATGGTTATTATCCTTGCGTATATTTTGCTGGAATAAAATAATAAAATTACTACTGTTCGTTATGAAAAGCCAGTACATAGCAAAGCAAAATAAATCTGGTTGTTCATCGATTCAGCTTATGAACTAATTTGAATTAATGAATTTCAGACAAATGTTTGTTTTCGTTATATCTTAATTTCTTCTGTTTCAAACAATGAATTGTAAAAATTTGAGTTAAACTTTCGTTCGCCGTTATGAATATGAACGTGGGCATAAAGTGCCAGTTTGTTTACATTTATTTAATGCCCCCTGATGGAAGTATTGGAAACTATAAATCATATTCTTCCACGCTTTTTTTATTTTTATTTTGTGAGCTTTCTACATTCTTCTTAAAAGTGTATTTGTACTTGACAAAAGTGTACTATCATAATGTTCTTTGAAATCTAGTTTCTTCCTAAAGTTCTGACGACTGAAAATGTTTTATCTGCTGTAATTTTCAAAACCAAGGATTCAAATCTTTTAAAGAATTTTTTTTATATACAGTGTAAAGGATCTGATGGAATGACAGAACAAATACATTCGTCAGCCGCTTTTTATATTGTCAATATTTCGCGGAATTTGGCGGCAATTTTAATTGTGCTTTTCTACTGTGAATTTCTGCGTCAGAAGCCTGCTGTTTAAACAAGCTTGCATACATCTGTTTTTCACTCTTTTTCTGTTTAAAATCCCATTTACGGCTTTATTTTGGGTATTTCATTTAAAGGTGGAAAGAATTACTAAATTGTGTGAACTGTGTTCAATATATTCAACTGGAAATATAAGTATTATCTCTCTTGCCAATGTAAATTGAATCGATGATTTTTCGTTTAGTTTTTCTTAGCAAATTGCACTTGGACTGTTAAATTTGTGTTGGGAAATGTATTCTATAGTAGTAAATTATGTAATGAAACAAACAGTTGTTAATGCAAGTTGAAATATATATGTACTCTTATTAACAAAACGCAACAGAAATATTTAAATTTCATATAGTTGTGAGAGCTGTTATAGTTTCTTATTCTTGTGTTTAAGTGGAAATTCTGTTATTTTTCCAAAACGCTTTAGCACAAGAAATGATCTTTTGTATAATTTTATTATGTAACTTCTTAGTTGTTCACAGGGAAATGGGGCACTTAGTTTTTTTAATGGCAAGTATTCATCTGTGAACTTTTAGTAAGTTTTCGGCGGCAATAGTTGTACTGTATTAATGTTTAGTCTCCTTGTTGGGTAAACGTTCGTTGTGTTAGTGAACTGTAATTTAAAACAATTGGAAAATACTGGAAATTTGCCAGTGTTTGGAAAGAAACCTTTAAAAACGATTTGGCGCCAAAGTTAGTGCCGAACATTTGATTTTGTATGATTGGTGTTTTTGTTACCGAATCATCGGTGACCATGAACTTCCCTCATTTCATCCGAATATCAGTTTACTTTGTAACGAATAATGGATTAGCACTGGGAGTGAAATTTTAGGAAATCTCAAATCTTAGAAGTAACGGGCCGAAACTTGGCCGTTTAGCCAGTCACCCGCCATACATGCTGTGATGCGTTCATTGTTTTTCTCGTTGTACCAGTACTGTTCAATTATTTAAGTGCAGCATTCATTTTCGCGAAATGCGTTTTTATCTCCTTCATTAACAGAAATTACTGGCGAATATTCAACAAATATAAAATTTTGTATAAAAGACTTTAGAAACGCGGAAAGTAGTTTACCAGCAAATTAAATTTTCTTTCATATAAAAGCACTATAGGCCTTCAAATTATTTTCTGTTTTATCGCGAAAATTCGGATCGTTTCCGACGAAAAGAAATTCCGAATTTTGGGAAAAGTCATTTTTTATTCAGATTTTAAATAGCTCTGATTTTTTTAGATTGTCAACTTTTGACCATATTTCTGAGATAAGGCAAATATATGAATTTTTAATTTCTGTGATTTTGAATACTTTTTTAGAAAAATTATACATTGTATAAGTTTTCATGTTTAACTTCAGGCAAAATTACCTGCTTAAAATGAGCATTGTGATAATGTTATTTTAATTTTTGTAATGACTGCAACATTTTATATAAGGTGAAATTCTCTTTGCTTAAATGTTTTTTTAGTCTGGGAATATTACAAAAACGTTTTTACATGCATGGACATTTGGCTACATAAATTTACAAGTTAAATATTTAACTTATTGAACTACATATATCATGTGTAAATGAGAAAAAAGTATCCTGTTGCACTTCCTGTCATGTCATTTGTGTCTTTAGTGAGAAAATCAAAAATGGAGATGCTTTGTGTTGTAATCACAAGCTACCTGAATATACAAACCATATTTCTCAGTGTGTAAAAACAGAAGATTAATATTTATGAACTGTATTTATAAACTCTGTGTGAATGTTTCTAAATTCTGTTTCTTAAGTTAATGATTTTGTGCCAAAATTAATAATTTAAATGTAATGCTGACTTGTATAATGCCATTATATGATTTATGAATTTAATGATGTAAATAAAATTAACTTTTTCATGGTTTCTAATTTTGTAGTTGGCTTACGTTTCATGTGTATTTATTACTTTAATCACATCATAATCTTAGTATTGAAATTTTAAATCTCATCTCCTCCATAAATGTTGCATAACCATTTGTTAAAAATTCCATGTCATTTGTGTATTCTTGGAATATTTTAGACAATTTTACATCTGATGTTAAAATTTTTTTGACTAGACCTGGATTTCCAGAACTGCGAGAAGTTCTCAAATCGTCTGTTAAAACTGAACCATGACGTTTGTAGATGTGATAACAGCCTTGAGGCTTTTTACTTCTATCACTGAATATGAGCATGAAAATAGATCTAAAAAGTATGAAATGCTATTTTACATTTAAGGTCTTGGTGAATTTTGTAGAAATTTCATACAAGACAAGTAATGTAAATATTTAACCCAATAGCTTTATAAAATAACAGTATTTTCAGTAAAGACTGCATCATCTTATATGATGCATGTGAGTCTTACTGTAATGCTTAGTAATGTTATGTATCTAGTCCCATCCCTTCTTCTGTATGATTTGATTCTTTTATTGGGCTTAGCATTGTGATCTCATTTCATCCTCACAGCATTGAGGTTGAAACATCAATTTGAAAATTGGATGAGTCATTGCACTTCACTAGTTGTGTTGCTCTCAGTTTTTGAATGCTTTAACATTCTGTATCAGGCAGCTAGCTCTCTGATGATGTTAAAGCTCCTATTTTAACATATTTCTCATCTTTGCAAGTTCACTTAATCATTCTTTGTTAGCAGTTGGTAATATCATAAAACAAGATAAAATTATTCATGGTGGTTATGTAACCTCCTTCTGTACAGTATATACTGTTACCAAGTAATTTAGAAAAAACTCATGTTCTCATTTCATATGATAATTACTACAGACTAAGATAAATCTTCTTTATTTTCTACTTGATTGGTGTTAATGTGTTACAGCCATTTCATATGCTGTTATCAGCCTGACCAAATGGTTAAAGTCTGCTGAATACTGGTTGTTTGCCTCAGGTGTGAACCCAGTCGATTGTTAACCTTGGCTTGAATAAAGTCCTGGCTCTTGTTGGTTTTCATAGTTTTACCCATGTGTCTTGTGAATTCAAGCCACTTTTTTGTAGAAAGCCCCACTTGGATGGCATCCTTTCCCTTAGGCATATGGCCCACCAGTGGCCAAGTGGTAAAGTCACTGAACACTGGTAGTGTGATATGAGAATCGAATTCTAGCTGCATTTTGTGGTTTTCCCTAAGTATAATGTGTATAGAAGCCAGTTTCTCTTAGAAAGTCCTCCATGAAGGCATCTTTCCTCTTGGGCAGATAGACCTAAGTACCATAATGATTTCCCGTAATTGAACCAATCCACTTAGGCATATAGCCCTTGTGTGCTGTGCTCTGCTTCCTACCATTCTGTTGTTAATAAAGTTTTTTTGGCATTTTGAAATTAAGGTGTCTAGTTACCATACAATAAATTTTTTGTATTACTTTCTCGTATAAAATTTTTCATATTACTTCATAATAGCCATTTCATTATGGGAGCACCTAATAGGTGACTATTGTTGCCTTCTATAAAGGGATCGATAATTCTCTATGCCTTCTCCGGAATTCAAACTCAAGCCCATCGCTACAACAGTCAGGTTCCCTAACCACTGTACCAGTTAGGTTCCGGCATTTTAAAATTAAGGTGTCTAGTTACCATACAATAAATTTTTTGTATTACTTTCTGATATAAAATTTTTCATATTACTTCATAATAGCTATATTAGCCTTGGCCGGAAGTAGTGGCCATTTCATTATGGAAGCACCTAGTAGGTGACTACCGTTGCCTCCTATGAAGGGATCAATAATTATCTCTGCCTTCTCCGGGATTCAAACTCAAAGCCCATCGCTACAACAGTCAGGTTCCCTAACCACTATACCAGTTAGGTGGCACACATTAGAATTTAAAAATTGGGAAAATGAGTTAAGTCAGTTAAGCACATATCTCTTGACATTTTGCAGTTTTCAAGAGTTTGCTCATAATAATATCTTGGATAACTTTTGTTTTTATCAGTTAATTTATAAATGCTTATTTTACCTAGGGAAAATCTATTCAGAAAATCATTTTAATTTATTGAAGTTAATATATATTTGGTCAGTTTTTCTAGAATAATGGTAAAGGACGTAAAAATGTCTGCTTATAAGCATAAGTTTACCATTGAGTTTTGCACATATCTAAAGAACATATATTCACTTACATTTTAGTAGCAAAAATTTAAAGATCTTGTTTGGGTGAGTAGATCCATCTTTTACTAGTGTTTTGAGTATTATGCATTCATAAGTGCTAAGCTCTTAACTAAGAGAGCTATTTTGGATGTCGAAAGAAACTAAATATTATTATTGGGCGAGTAACTGTAAATTCTGTATGAAATTTATCAAAAATAATGCATTGCTAATTAAGATGCACTGCAGAATTAAACTCATTTGAAGTTTTCAAAGCAGTTTACTCGTTTTGAAACTTGAAAGCAGTTATATATTGGGAATATTTTTTATATATGTATGTATATAGTGGTATTTTCATTTCATTCATTTGCATATTATTTGTATTTCATGCAAAAATATGTATCTGAAGTCTAAAAAGACAGTATTTCGGAGGGATGCCATTTTAAAACAAATAGTGTTAATTTGAACTATAATACTCAATTCATTTTGAGTGACAAACTAATGCATTCTTTTTCCTTAAAAGCAAATATTCTAATATATTGATATGAGTCAGATAAATCAGAAAATTTATTTTGGTTTATTTTTGAAAATACTTACTAAATTTAAGAAAAAAATTGCAGCAAATTGCTTTCCACAGAATATTGCTAATCTCTTAGGTAGGGAAAAGTTACTTATTTTGTATTTCATTCTGGTAAAATAAGTAATTATATGTAATTTTAATGTGATATTTTATCACTTGATTTCTTTAACATAGAATATGTCATAAATTAAATTTTGGATGCTTTTAGATCTTAAAAATAAGCAATCAATGGTCACTAAACTTGGTTTCACCTTGGCTTGAATTCTAGTGGCACTGCTGTTTGGTTTAGATGGAAAGCTATGAGACTTCTCAGTAACTATTCTTACAAAACCTTCAGGAGTACTCCAGCATGCGACTAAACCAAGTTGCAAAATATGATGTCTCGTAATTGCCTGCGATCCCTAGACTAGGATCTATATTGTGGTGTGTGTACATGTAATATTTGCAGCCATGGACTGACAAATACAGTGTGTTGGACACTTTGTGCAGGAGTTGTGTATCCTGTTGGAGAAACAAGTCATTATCAGCAAGTGTCCCAAAAATATAAGGTAACACTGAACAAAATGTGGTAAAGAAATTATCCTTCAAATAATCATAATGTGTCTTCCAGAGTATTTGGAAGTAGGAAGTTATATTAGCATATATTGTTTACTTGAATTTACCATTCATTTGTGTTTAAATATCAGTTGAGTGAAAAGCCTTTGGTATTCCTTCTTAAGTAATTTAATTTTTTCGCGTTTTATTGCTCTTCCTAATTTCTAGTAATTTTTTATAGCAAAACAGGTTTATTCTCTATGTTAATACTTCTTGGGAATGTGTAAAAGAGGTTTAATATTCTTTCTTCTGTAAAATGAGTGTACTAATAAGCACGTATGTAAAAGTGCTGAATACTGGTAGTTCAAATTGCCTTCCAGTGCATAATGTAAATATAAACTACTGTCTCATGACTACTCCTGGGAGGCATATCTCCCTTGGCAGATAACCTTCATGTGCCTTGTCATAATTAAAATCAATCCTTCAACAATCTATGAAGACAGTATCCTTTTATAGATTTTCCTCAGCATGGAAACATTTATGATGAAAATTGTTTTTATATATATATATATATATTCATAATATATATATATATATATTATGAATATATATTATATATATATATACTCACAAGGGGAATCTGTAACCATATTTGCATTCAAATTTTTGCTGTATACTTAAATATCCATATTTGTTAAATATCATTATATAATTTAGATACTATACTGTTAACAGCATATCAGTAATATTAGAACATTAAACAAAAACTGCTTCTGTTCTGCTTCATACAAAACTGTTTCAACTTTAAATTTAGAGGATTAAATATTATCTGTTTTACCATTGTGGGCTGTTTCTGTACACTGCTTCTTTTGAATATCACATTAGTTAAGAGTACTCTTTGCTGGTATAATACGTAATGGAATGATCTTAACTGAAGATATTGTTCTTTACTGTTTGAATACACTTCTAATATTTTAAGTGATCTGTTAGAAGTTTTCTGCTTATAGAAGTGAGGAATTTATGTTACGGTTGAGGGTTGTGAAAGAAAATCATATTTCACACCCATAATGGTTTGTACAAAAGCATCACATCTTTAGTTACATAAACAATGCTGTGAAAGACCTTCATTTGTTAGGATTTATGTTTCAAGAATTGATGGCTTGACACACTGTGTATGTATGGGGCTGTGTTAGGATTGTATGTCAAATTTTGACTGAAATTCCATTTTTTCTCTCATTAATGTTCAGCTGTTTAACAATTTCTTATTACAATTTCCTCATTTTCATGGTTGCATGGGCCTTTTCCTGGTTTTCCCCATGTGCAGCATGTATTCAAGCCAGTTCCCCTTAGAAAGTCTTTCACAAAGGTGTCTCTCCCCTTAGGCAGGTAGTCCTTGTGTGTTTTGCCATAATTAACACAACTCAAACTTGACCTTCTGTAAACCACACAAATTGATTCAATGCACTTGGTCATGAGAGCATAATCTCTTAAAACTTTCAGTTTGATGTCTAAGTTTTCATTAGTACAATCACTTCTAAATTTCTTTTCCGTCCTGTCGGTAAACCCCATGTCAGTTTTTGGTTGTCTGTAGAATTTTCTGAAGCCTGTGTTTTTGTTACAAACCAAAAATAAATGGGTAAAAGTTTAGGAGGGAGAACTGTAGAAATGTTTGTTCAAGTGGATTTTTTACTGCATTGCCCTATTGTTGTGATATGGGTTTAGGGGCCAGAATTACACTCTCTTTTTATTTAAAACAAACAGCAGTGAGGGTTGGAAACAGTGTTTGAACATAGATTCTTCCCTTTTTGTAAAAGTGAAGTATTTCTGAAGATTAGGTTATTTGATTACAGGAAAGCATGTTAGGGCTATCTGCTTGTATCAGTGGATATCTTTAAGGAAGACTTCACATACTTATGGAAGCACTTATGCAACCAACCTTTACAAAAGCACTCCCATGAAATACAGAAGTTCTTTAATTTGTATGTCAAAACTTTTCAATATTCTCATGCCTCTAAAATAAACTTATTGAATCTTAAAATATGTAAAACCTAAATATTAAAATAAAGAAAAATGTGATAAATATACATTGCCATTTTAACAGCATTATGCCCCCCGCCTCCCGTAACAAATATTGACAGAACTGTAATGAATTAGCACGGTCCCTTTATGTTCGTGAGACCTTGGGCAAATGCCCAGTGGGTCCATGTGTTAAGACGGCTCTGACACTTTATACATAACATACCGATATAGCATAGCTTCTAAGCAGAATGCACACCATCATGCTAAATTTATCACAAACATAAAGGAAACAAAAAAAAAATCCCATTAATACAGCTCCTAATGGTGCTGTAATTAATCTGAAGATGTTAAGATTTTTAAAATAAAAAGTGCAAAGTGAAATAAGATTTATTTCTTCAAGACCAAGTTAAAAAAATAATTGAAAGTGAGGGAGAGGAAATGTGGGATAAATTATGGTTCACCTGTGTCATTGTCACGCAGCACCAACAACAATGAAGGCCTATCAAATATTTTTAATTGGAAAACAAACTTTTTAGAAATAATTGTTGTAGAATTTAATAGTTCTGTTATACATTTGTGTTGGGTGTTTCATTTTTCCAAAGATGTGATTTTGTACGACTGCTTATGCCTCAAGTGACATAAAAGATATATATGCCAAATTTCAAGAAGATTGGATAATATTTAGAGATTGCACACATTGATCTCATTTATCTCTAACTAGTGAAAATTTGTAATATTAAAGTGCTCTTACTAAATACACTCTTGTCCATAAATTAAGGATAATGCAAAATCAGGCAAAGGAAGAGTTAGAAGCAAAACAAATTTAACTTATTTGTAAAGCTTATTTATTAAACAAGGTAAAGAGCAAAAAAAGATGCTATATGTTTGATATTAATAAAAAAATTAGCGATTTTTTTTCCTCCCTGGAGCAAATTGCAAAAAAAACCTATTTACAAAAAAACCTATATTACATGGTTGGTATGATTATTAATACATTGTATGTCTCCCAGACGATGCAGTACAGTCCATACAACGCCTAGGCATGCTGAGTATCAAATTATCGATCTGATCTTGGGGGATATTGCACCACTCAAAAAGCAATGCTCTCCGAAGTTCTGGTAGACATGCAGGAGGAGGTTGACGGGTGGTGTCATCCATAAACACAAATTGTGCACCCATGGCGCCCCGAAACAAACGTACATGTTGTTCCAGAATGACGTCCCGATAGATTTGGCTTGTCAGGTTCCAATTTGAACATGCAGGTCAGTTCTAGAACCCAGAATAATCACCCCAAACGAGCACTCCTGCACCACTGTAACGGTGTCGTTTAATGATGTTTTCTTGGTGGTAACGGGGTACCTGGAGCTCTCCATATGAAAGTCCGGTGAGAATCAGACTGCAAGCTAAACCTGGACTCGTCGGAAAACATCACACAAGCCCACTGTTGCGGTGTCCACAATGCATGCTCTCTACTCCAGGCTAACCGCAGGCGACAGTGAGTTAAGTGGAATGCATCTGACAGGCCTGCGAGCATATAGACCAATGTGTCCTAAGCGTCTGTACTCGGTATGTTTTGAAATTGTCGTACCAGTGGCTGAAGAGAGCCGACGAGACTGGTCTGAGGCTGAGCTCCGCCTGTTTCTTTTGGCAGTAACTGCCAAATACTGGTCCATATTTGGCGTTGTAACTCTGGGGCGACCTGTGCTGTAACGTCTACTCACATTACCATCATCTTGGAATCGTTGCCAAAGCCTGGAGATAACACTCTGGGCAATTCCAAGTTCGTCTGATACTTCCAGTTGCGTACGCCCACATTCCAGACGGCCGATAATTCTACCCTGTTAAAAAAATCATCCAAATGCGTCCTTTGTGTCATAAGTATTCCGTTATTGCACTGAAATGCTTATAAAGGGCCTGCCAACAATTTTACTTCTTTGCCTGTATTCCTTATATATCACTCTCGTCATTGTGACATACCATCGGTGTCATCTGGTTACTTCCTGGAATTTGCATATGATTCTTGAAGATGTCTGTAGTGATTTTGCAGGTGATATATTTATTTTAGAGTTCGATTTCCGCGTGACTCCGAATTATCCTTAATTTATGGACGTGAGTGTAAAAGCAAAAATAAGAATGAATATCTCCAGCTACTTCTTACTGAGTTTGGTTAATCAGTAGAAGTAAAATGTCAAAGGAAATTGAAAAGCGTACTTTGAAAATTTCGCTCATTTGGTCTTGCATTGGAGTAGCCTGTTGCTGTTAGTTGCCCATGGGAGTGTCAAAACTTTGGAAGGCAGAGTTGGAGTTCTAGTCACTGGCAAAGGTTTGGAGCATTTGCTTGGTGTACCTGTTGTCCAGAAAGGCATTGGTGAGCAGATTGATAAAGTAGTTCTTCAGGAAACTGACCAATTTAGGCTATACGACAATATCATCAGTATGTCTTTTGATACCACCACATCCAATACTGGACTGATCCAAAGGGCATGTACCAGAATTGAAAAGGAATTCAGAAGAATATTGTGGCTGGTCTGCTGTCATCACACCCATGAACCAATATTCAAAGCAGTGTGTGAGGAATGTTGTGGCATCCAGATTTTTCAGAAATTCTAAAGTCTGTGGCCTTCACTTGATAAGAAGTCGTATACGACAATGCTGGATGAACAAAGTCTCATTCGAAGCTTTCTAGAACAACAACAAGTGAAAATGTTTGACTACATCCAAAATGTCTTAAAAGATGCAAGTCAGCCAAAAGAAGACTACAAAGAGTTATTACAGCTCTCGCTCTTGTACCTAGGAGGTTGGTCTTAAAACAACTTCAGTTACATGATCCCAGGAGCTCTGCATCAAGTAAGGTGGATGGCAAAGGCAATATATGTGCTTAAAATTGTCCTCTTCACTAAACATTTGAATATTCCACAATGAGAATTGAAAGGAATGAAACAGGTTGCACATTTTGTCAGCCCAATATATGTTTGCTTTTGGGATGAGGCAGTGGTAAATCGGTGGTCTCCAAAGAATGATTTGGATATGCTGCAGCGTCTGAGCACTTAGCCAGAAGCAGATGTAAAAGAAAGTGCTCTCACATTTGTTAAGAAATGCCTTTGGTATCATTCAGTTGTTTTGGGTGTACGTATTGCTCAGGCTGATAGGGAAAAGATGACTTAAAATTTAGAAACTAAACCTGAAAGGAAAAGAAATTAGAGAGTAAAACCTAGTTTCTAAAGAAAAAGATCACAGCCATGTCATTACTAATAAAAAAAATATGCTTTATGAATTGTTTGGGATCCATGACATGACAGAATACTGCAGTGACTCTCTTAAGAAGCCATGTGAACACTCCTTAGATAGTCAATGATACTGCAGAAAGAGGAATTGCTTTGATAAAAAAGTTTCATGAGTTGGTCAGGGATGAAAAAAAATTCTTGTTTAGGATAGTTGAGAATTACAGAAAAGTTTTCACCAAGTGAACAAAAGAAGGAATTGCATAATTCAAAGTTAATGTAACGCATGTTTTGCCTATCTTAATACCGATTAATTTTAGTGTCCAGTTTTAATATTTTAAGTTTGTGGTTTCTAGTTTTCACAATAAAAGTAATTAATATTGAAAAATATTTTTTTTTTTTTTTTTTTTTTTTTTACCTTTTGCAAAATTGATCAAAGTGTGCAACCTCTAAATATTATCCACTCTTTCTTGAAATTCGGCATATATATCTTTTATGTCACTCAGACGAAAGGTGTAAGCAAAGTCTGCAAAAATTTTACTTTATTTTTTGCCTTAGAAAATTAAACACGCTAATATATATGTCTAGGGCACAAGTGTTTGAAAAATTAAGATTGCAGTGCAAAAACGCACTGTATTATCAGTTACTTGAATGTTGGAACAAACTCTCCACATTACTGAGACGGCTGTGTTATTTTTAACTTCAGTTAGCAATGAGTTTAAAAAAATATTCAAAAGTTAAAATATATATGCTTAACAGTGCAAAGTCCAAAATCCAGATCACCAGTAATCCCACCTTTTTATTGTATGCTTTACACTTGTGCACTTGATATTTTTCATAATGAAACAAGTGGAGAGTCTGTATTCTTAGTTTTAACTTTGGTACTAAATAAAAAACCTTAATCATTCCTGTCCCTGAAATGAACCCAGCAAATCATTATTTATTATATTTGGTTTTCAGTGCTGCATGAGTATCAACACATGTCAACTTGAGATGTGACTGCACCAATTTCTTAACAATTGTTTTAAATTTTAGTAACTGAATATCAAAGAGCATCATAACCTTTCATATTGACATTACTCTTGGTAATAATTACAGACTTCCACTAACTGCATTGCAAAGGGTTGAGGGTGTTGACAAGAGGAGTATAACCGAAATTTCTTTATGCGAAAAATAGAAATTGTAAATAATACTCATAGGACAAAAGATTACTTTTAATACTGTTTGAATTGAGAATAAGTGACTTGCTATTCAAATAAGCCTGATACCAATGGCAGTGCTGGTGGAGCTGCACCAGCTGGCAAAATTTTCAGAATTTAGAGAAGCACCAAGCAGAAAAATTCAGAGATGACTAAATTTATTAGGATTTAGGGAAGGCAATGGGATTCAAAATATAGGAGTCACAAAATTTTTAGAATGCAGGACAAGCAGAGACTGCACTGGGCCACAAGGTGTCTAGCTCCGGCCTAAGGTGAGACTTAAGAATGTGTGGTAAATTTTTATTTATTTAGGACTTATATAAGCATAATAAATAACTAAACTGCTATAATTTAGGTTTAACATCATTATCATGTGACAGAAGCAAGACAAAATTTAGCATATTAATACGTCTTTAATCGTCAATCTCATACATTTTTAATAATGTATAGTGTGCACTGGCTAAGTTTTATTTGTAGTGTGTGTAGGTATGTAGGTCAAATATTAGCCATGTTTGAGATATTTCGTTCGTGCTTGTACTTGGTTCTAACTTATATGTGATAGTTTGCAGGAGGTTGTACATCATTTTTTGTTGAATTACATCTTAATTTTAAAATGAGAATCTTATGACGTGGCATTTGCAATAACAATCGCAGTTTACAACTTAATAGTTCAGTTTAATGTGTTATTACAGTATCATCCCCCCCCAAAAGAAGGAAAATGTGAAAGGATGTATAATACATATTCCAATATGATTATGTTATCGAATGAATTGTAGTACTGAAAATCAGAAATATGACTTGTAGCATATCAGGTAAAAGGAACTGCCATTTTCTTGCTGATAGACTTAATGGTATAATGACTGATATAGAATGTTTAAAAAAAATTACTGTGTAGTTATCTTACAGCTTTGTACTGCTTGTATATTAAATCAGAGTCCTCCACCAAAATACTCATAAGGAACCAAATCGCAGTGTGACAGCTATTTAATTTTTACTTTTATATTGGTATAATTTTTTAAATTGGACTTACGAGTGGGGTAGTAGTGGGTGAACAGGTAAAGTCCCAAAACAGTTCGAGACCAATAATCTCAGTTAATATGGCGCATTTATAAACAAAAAAATACATCTCTGTATATGCAAGATTAATCAAAATGTGGCAACTGAACTGAGCAAACCAACTTTGACTGAACTGAGCAAACCAACCAACTTTAAAATTTATTTCTCAAAATTTTTGATTATTTGCATTATTCTTTTGAATATTGAAGATTGACCCTTAAAGTGAGACAGTTATTTAAATAGCACATAATAGAATTGTACAAGTAGTATGTCGGAGGTTATAACAAGAGTATTGTGGATAAGTGAAGAAAAAAAAAAACTGTCAGTGTCAGTTCGCATAAGTAGAAATACAGAGGGTGTTTAGACATTTTTAGAACAATTTCGAGTCCATTTTATTAATGTTAAAAGAATTTTTTTTTTAATGTTCGGTCTCGTAGCCTTTTTTCTGGACTATATAAGTCTGCAGTATGATTTTCATAATAGAAAGTCTATTCTTAAAATTTCCAGGACTATTGATTTCCATTCCTCTTCTGCTATTTTCCAGAGTCCATCAGTCACGGTGAGTTTGTGCTTAGAAAGAGCTCTATTTGAGCGACCAAAGGCACCATAGTCCATAAGTGAAACATCGGGACTTTCAGGAATGCTTTGAAAAGGCATATATGTAATACTTATGTCAGTCTTCATTTTCAAGGAATACAGTGTTAATTTGTAAAACATAACTTATTTGTTTGTCTTGATGAAGTTTTACTTTTTATAAAAGCCATCGGTATAAAGAAATGGAATTTTTTCTTTAAATATTGAATGTAAAACTTTCTCTTCATAAGTGCATTGAGTTGATGTTAGCATTTTCCTTCACTCTTCTTATTTTTAATTTCCCATTATAAGATAACCCTGCGACAATCTTAAACCCCATACTGAAACTTTCTTTGCATTGAAAGAACCAGGTTTGTACATTTTTTCTCTTCATTTTCGGTAAGAGACTTTTGTTGCAATTATTTAGGTAAACCCATGCTTCCTCAAGGGTCACAATGTATTTCCATTTATCTCCTTTGTATTTAGTTTTCATACAGGGTTATATGTTCTGTGTTGAACTATCCCTTGGCAAAAGCTGATAAACAATTATGCCTTTTAGCTTTTTTAATTTGTAATTTTAAATAAAATTATTTTATTTATTGTTGCTGCAGATGTATTTAAAGACCTTGCAATTTATATCTAAGTTAATGCATTTTCTTTTGTTACCAGTGAGACTTTAGAAATATTAGAAATACCTTTTTTAGATATTCATTCATGCATAAGTAGTGATTAATGGTTTTCCCTTTCCTATTAATAGCATTGTTTATGTAGTGCTTGGAAATTTTATAACATGCATTTATCAATGTTTTTGAATCATGGAATAGGAATATTTCTCTCCTGAAAGTGCTAACACACATCCTTCCACATCTAGTTTATATGTAGCATTTTGAAAGAAAATTAAATTTAAAAATAGCAGACAATATTTTTCACTTTCAAATAGTAAGCTGTTGCCAGAAATTTTTATTCCAAAGTGTTTGCTTTTTAAAATTCTTTATCGAAATCATTCTAAAAATGTATAAACACCCTCTGTAATTCTACTTCAGCAAATTTAAGCATGCTAAGAAGTAAAAAGCAAGTCAATAGCAAGGTTTGCTTTGCTTTAACCTGAATCAACATTTTGGTTAAAAGTTGCATGTTAATATTTTTTTTTTCATATCTAATATAAAAGTTAGTTTAAATGCAAGTTTTCATATTTTAAAATTTAAAGTAAAGTTAGCTAATACAATCAAATATTGTAAGTGGCAGAAATATTTAAAGTACTTGATTGTGTGTTTGCTTCTGACATCAGAAGTTCATGACAAAGGTTCATTTCAAATTCATGTCTTATGTTGATGTGTTTAAATAATTCTATGACTTTCCAAAGTATTCCTCTCCAAAACTTATGTTTCCAAGGGTTGTAGTTTGCTTAAAAAAAATTTGTGTGTGTGTGTGTGTTTATTTCCAAATTAAAATCAGCACTGCTTGGGAAATAATTTGAAAATGGATCAAAAACGCAATGTATATTTTCTCATTAACTGTATTAATTACTAAATGAAAAGTATTTTAATTAGATCATAGCATAATATTTAATGGGTATAGCCATAGCATCTTTAACTACAGTGAAAGAAGTATTGTGGGTGTGTCAACTTCTGAAGACAAATCTGTCATTGTAAAGTATGCGAAATGCGAAAAACATTTAGTGGATATCTTCTAAACTATCAGAATTTAAAAAAAAATTATTTTGTATATTGGTGAAGGCAGATTATGAAATTCTGTAATTTTATGTTTAAGGTAAGCATGTCTGTGCTGTCTTAGGAAATTGCTGTATATTTTGTAATTCTCGTAGAAACTACTAGAAGTAAAAATTTTTATACGAAATATAATTATATGCCAATATTTATTTTCTTCATTTCTTTTCCAGGTTGGTTCTTCCATAATTTGAGGCATCTGTTATAATGGCATCACCTACTCCTTCTCTCCCAGATTCCTCATTATTTGGATCTCCTCAGTTAGGGTCCTTTGGAGACCAAGCACAACCTGAAAACTTGGGCACTGAGTGCAGCCTTTGTCACGAAACATATACAGTTCCAAAAGTTCTACCTTGTTTACACACTTTCTGCCAACCTTGTCTTGAAAAGCTACAAGAAAACCACGATAAAATCCAGTGTCCCAAGTGTGAACAGGACTGTGCCCTTCCACCTCAAGGTATATCTGGACTTCTCTCTGATTACGCCATCAGCAACGTGCTTGAAACCTCTGCCTTAGAAGGTTCTCCCCTCTCTTGCACTGGTTGCAAGACAAAAGATACTCACGCTGTTGCTCGTTGTTTTGATTGTGCCAATTATTTGTGTGGAAATTGTGTCATGGCTCATCAGTATATGCATTGTTTTGAAGGGCATCATGTTGTCAATCTTAAAGAGCAGTCCAACAAAGATGACTTTAAAACAGATAAAGTATTGTGTTGTCCTCGACACAAGACAGAAACACTGAGATTCTTTTGTAGGACATGTAATACACCAATTTGTAAAGAATGCACGAACAGTGATCATCCAAAAGGTCTCCATGATTATGACTACATATCTGAAGTTGGTCCAAGGCAAGTTGAAATACTTGGGGAGATGCTTGAACAGAGCAAAGCCAAAACTAATGATTTAAGAAATGCTGCCAAATCTGTAGAACACTTTTCATCACGTCTACAAATGCAGTATCATAAAGCACAAGCAGAAATCAGTGACACTTTTAATTTTTATTGTTCTGTGTTGGAAGAACGTAAAGAAGAACTGATGAAAGAGCTTGAGGATCTGTACAATACTAAAATGGTTTCTTTAAGTTTAATGGGCACTAAAGTCCAAGAAATGGTAGAAAGGGTTCAACAAATGTCTCTGTTTGTTGATCGCATTATGAAATTCTCCAGCAATTCAGAAATTTTAATGTTTAAACAGCTTCTTGACTCTAAATTACAGAGCATTATTTCGTATAATCCTGAAGTCAATATGCAGTCTATAGATCTTGAGTTCCTGTCCAATTACCAGGCCATCCAAGTTGGTGTACGGAACACTTTTGGATATATTCGCCATAATTCTGAAGGTGCTCCAACTACCAAGCCACAACCAATTGCAAGGCCAAATGGTGTGGTTAATTCTGATCGTACCTATCAAAATGGGCATGTCTATGAATCAAACATCATATCTAAAAGATTTGGCTCTGCAAATAGCCTTGGACCATTTTCTACAAGTTTGAGTGATATCAGCCCATATGAAAAATGGTCTAGTGGTGCAACAGATTTATACCAGAATGGTACAGCTGACTCATTTCATCTGACTAGTGAACCAGTTATTGATTTATCATCCAAATTCATTTCTCCCAGCATGTATCCTCTAAAATCTCAAATTAAAAGGCAAAAAATGATTTATCATTGTAAGTTTGGAGAGTTTGGTGTTATGGAAGGACAATTTACTGAGCCTAGTGGTGTAGCAGTTAATGCCCAAAATGATATCATAGTAGCAGATACAAATAACCATAGAATTCAAATTTTTGATAAAGAAGGAAGATTTAAATTTCAGTTTGGAGAATGTGGAAAAAGAGATGGACAATTGTTATATCCTAATAGAGTTGCTGTTGTCAAAACATCTGGGGACATTATTGTTACAGAGAGAAGCCCTACTCATCAAATTCAAATATATAATCAATATGGACAGTTTGTTAGAAAATTTGGGGCTAATATTCTTCAGCATCCTCGTGGAGTGACTGTAGACATTAAAGGTCGAATAATTGTCGTTGAGTGCAAGGTTATGAGAGTGATAATCTTTGACCAACTTGGTAATGTCTTGCAGAAATTTGGTTGTTCTAAGCATTTAGAGTTTCCAAATGGAGTTGTAGTGAATGATAAGCAAGAAATTTTCATTAGTGATAACCGGGCACATTGTGTGAAAGTTTTTAACTATGATGGAGTATTCCTTCGTCAGATCGGAGGTGAGGGTCTTACTAACTATCCCATTGGTGTCTGTATTAATCAGAATGGTGAAATTTTAGTAGCTGACAATCACAACAACTTCAACATTACAATATTCACACAAGATGGACAGTTAGTGAATGCTTCTGAAAGTAAAGTTAAGCATGCCCAATGCTTCGATGTTGCTCTAATGGATGATGGCTCAGTTGTCCTTGCTAGCAAGGATTACCGCTTGTACATCTATCGTTATATGCAGATTCCAGGTCTAGGAATTTAAACTATGTGGAAATCATCTTTTATGAGTTGTTGTATTTGAAATGTTATACTCAATTATTGCCTTTTTGGAACTTTGGCAGCTGTTGCAAATGAAAAGAGAATAAATATGTGAAAGAAAGTTATTGGAAGGAAAATATGTGGCAGGGTTGATGTTTGAAAAAGCATTTTCGGTATTTTGTGCAAGATAGAACTGTATCCATTTAACTGCTTCAAATGCAATTGCTGGATGTATTAACAGTTTATGGAAAGTCTTGGAATTGGCTTGCATAGAAAAGAAAGTTGTTTTTTAAACCTGTATTTGTAAACTGTTGGTGTTATCTATATCCCCACCCTGAATTATTACTGCAAATGTAGTTTGCAGAATAAAATGTGAAGATGGCCAACAGTTTTTATGTGCACACCTGAATCCACATAGCAGCTGTCACTTGTTAGCGAAGGGGCACATAATACTCCAAGTAATTTTCTAGAAGTGTCCTCTTACTTGACAGGCATTGTTATGTTGGATTTGAGATTAAAATAGTTACTTTAAGATATACCATATTTTTTTGCAGTTGTCAGATGGTATTACTGGCCCTAGTCATAATAGTCAGCAGCTACTATTGAAGCTTCTTCCATTGCTTGTTCCCACAAATTTTTGTGCTATGTTGAAATATAACAATGTTTTAACTTATTTATTAATGGTAGAACATAACTTTTTAAGAAAACTGGTAAAGCCAAAGATGCATTGTAAAAAAAACTTTTTCCTGTGATCTCTTTGAAGATTGGGGCCACTTGTTGAAAACAGTTGTTGAACACTCTGCCAGCCTGAATTTTCTGCCTTAATAAAATGCTTGGACTACAGCATCTACCTTTGCCTTTGTGACCTGTCTCATGCACCAGGTCTGTTCTCTTCCAATACTGTGCAGGCATTTTTTTCTCCTGTACTGTCAATTTAGATGAACTTCCAGGTTTTATGAGTTATGTTTAACATGGGTGCCAATTTCCCTGTTAATTTTAGTGTTTATTAAATTTTGTGTTGACTTATTTATATTCACTGCTCGTTCTTATTACCTGCCGAACAGATTTTTAAGTACTCTAAGTGAAAAGTGTTGAAAACCGTTATATCAAGATCTGATAGTTGTATCTCGAGTCATGCAAACTTTTGCTTTGGCGAACTCAGTCTCTGTTGTATTCCAAATATTTGAGCATTTAACTTTTAACTAGTTAATTCTGAGCAATGAAAACAAGTTACCGTTGTGAATTTGATAGAATTAGTTTTGTTTATTGTTTAAAGTTTGTATGCTGAGGATCGCACTGATTAATTGATGGACCAAGTTAATGGATAAAACTGATCCTTTAAATAGCCAATGTGTGAAGATATTGTAGTGCGGCATGGTTTGTATTTGTAATTTTAGTTGTAATGTGTCTTGCCTATACTATACAATCATATATTAAAGTCGATGTTTACTCGTATGTTACTCTTAACGTGAAAATAGAAATTTGTATTTTTACACTGGTCTTTATAATACTGTTTAAGCATTGGCCAGTATGCCAGCAAATGCACCTTTTCTTTTCACCAAAGATCACTTGTTTTAGCACCATTAGTAGCAATAAGTGAGTTAGGATGTTTGCAATAAGGTGTTTTAAATTGTGTAATTTTTGCACATTTTGTGTTGGTATTTATTAAAAGTGCTTAATATAATGGCAGCAGACTTAAATTTTTTTTTTACTTATGGTTGTGTATTTGGCAGTTGATTTATTGTTTGTTGTTTGTTTCCAGCTTTAAGATTTAATATAATCTATCAACACTTTACATGTTTTTTAAAGATTCTACCTCGATGAGTTATGCAATAATTTGATTTTATGCAATCATTCCTTTTTTGTTATCACCTTTTTGGAGGTTCTTTTTTAATTGCTGGTTTTGCATGCTTGTTAGAAATGTTTCATCTTTGTCTTATATTGCTTTAATATAAATGATCTCAAATTACTTCGATACTTATATATTCTTAGTAATTGTAATTTTATTGCGATGTATTAAACTTAACTTATTTTTTAATGTTCTAATTGTTTATTATTGTAGTTTAATGTTTTTAACACATGATTTATTGACTCGTTAAGAGTGGTCTTATGTCTATGCTTAATGTTGCACTCAGAGGATATGTGTGAACATGTTCTTATTTTCCAAAAATGGAATTAGTAGTTTGCTGCATAAGTAATGTAGTATTGTAGTGCGCATTGTCACAACTTGTTTTTAAATATTTGAAATTTCACTATTGTTTCATTATGTAGCCACTGTAGTGCTCAATTATGTGGAACAAATTAACAGTGCTTTTTACACCATGTTTGAGCTATTTTCTGATGATGGTAATTTTTGTACACGTTTTACAGTAACGTATGTTGTAACAATGAAAAATCGAAGTTACATTAGCATCCCAAATTTTGGTGTTTTGAAATAGCATTTTTAAACTGTTGTTGTGCAGTGTTCATTTACACATGCATTAAAGTAATTTTTCTGCAGTAACAGCTAGTTGCATTGGATGTTCCATTTGGCACTGTTAAAATGACTGTCAGTGGTTTGTGCCAAGGGAAGCAATTTAGTTTTTAAAGTTTTGATTTGAGAATTTAATTTATTTTTTTGCACAAGGCTGACAAGTTAGTATCAAGAAAATATAAGAAATTAAATGCTGCTTGCACAATGTTAGAACTTATTTTTGTACACTATCGAGACTATTTTTTCTACATATTTTCTGGCCTCAGTTTTGTATTCACCTGCAGAACGTGATGGCCTTTTTTTGTCAGCCGCATGTGCAGGCTCAATTTTCATTGTTCTGAAATTTGACAGATATTTTGTGTTGAGTTAGTAGTTACGCTGTTTTGTTAATTTTTATTAAATTTACGTGTTGAAATCTAAATGTTAAACCTAATATATATTACATCATTAATCAACATATCTTGTAAAAGTGGTAGTGTTTGTATTGTATGTGTAGACAAATTATATACCCTGGATGTTTAGTCATTTCAGTCACAATGTGTGGCCAGGTTTTCTCCACTATGCAATGTTTCTCTTAAAATTTTTTGTTTTGTTTTTAGCCTTCAGAAAGAACAAAATGTATTTTGCCTTGGCCGATTTTTGATAATCGTGTTGAATATACAGATCTGTTAATTCTCGTGTTGGCTACATTTTAAGCTGCAGCCTGTTTTCCGTGGAGAAACCTGTTTTTCATGAAACATGTAGTTAAATATCCTATGAATGTATTTGTATTGAACACTTAAAACAAAAGTAAAATGAAGCTTAATATTTTAAAATTGCATGTTATAAATCATTGTGCATGTGTTGTGATTGATTGGATACATCTTTATAGTGGTACAAGAGCTTATTACACATTTTTAGTGTACATTCCATTTTTTTTAACTTTGTGAAATACAGTATTACATGTGAATTCTGCCATCACAAGTAATTTGAGCAAATACATAAAATTTGTACTTGTTTTATTCCTCTGCAGTTAATGTAAATATAGGCTTCCATAGCCCATAATGTCGCGTAAGGTGCTCATTATAATTTGCCCATCATCTGGTGCTTTAGAAGTGGCAGATTTAAAAATCTCTTTAAAAACCATTGGTAGGACTTGTAGGAAAGTATTTTTCATAAGCACTTCATATAGATTTGAAAATTTTGACAGCTTGGGTATCATATGAAACTAAATCAGTTTTTAAATCTTTTTACCTGGCTTTACCCTTCACACTCAACCCAAATATTTTTTTTATGAATTGTGGGATTGGATGCTGGCCTGAAACCAAAAGAAATGGCCTTGCTTTCTTATAACTAGTCAATAAAGTTATTAATTCTGTTAAATTCCTACTCAGGAGTGACTTGTTTTGTTGTTAAATCAACTGTTGATGTAATTTGTCTATTTATCTCGCATTCTTGCCACAAATCTTTGACGAAAAAATATTTGAGAAATGAATTTAAAAAAAGAAAAAAAAAAAACTTGTGCACATACTGATCAACTCAAGTGCCGTGGTGAGTGTTCTAACTACCACATCCTTTTTCTGAGAAGTCATTTTTTATTCATTTGTTTGTTTTAACTTATAACATTTGAATTTTCATGAAGTATGTTTTATTGTCTTTCATATGTTTGTTACTGTACTACTACTGCATTAAATAAAGTATTTTTTGTTTTGCTGAAAAGTTCACAGTGTCTTTAGCACTGGCCCACTTTTTAACTTTTTTCTACAGTTTTAGCTTACAGCACTATTAATAAAATGTGAAATGAATTTTCTTTTGTTTTTCTTTTATGTACAGTTTCATTCAGCTGTGATAGTAGAAAATTTTTAAGATATTAAAGTTATTAAATTTATAACTAAGCAAATTAGCTTCACAGTAAATAATAAATTTTATATAATTCACAAATATGTTTTTCAGAAATTCCAAACCCAAATATCAGCAAAAATATTCTTTGAATAACTTCTCACTACATAAAATTATATACTTAAATTTTTTTGCATATAAATTCAATATTACCAAAAGTAATTTGCAGACTTCCTGAAGTTTAATAAAGGATAAAATGGGTTTTTAAAGTTTTAATTTATATGAACTTAACAATTGGCACTTGTGAGCAATGATAGCTCAAAATAAAAATGCTACTTATTTTAGTTTCAAGATTATAACATTGCTTATTACATGCAAAGAGTTTTCCACAGATTACACTCAAATTTTAAGTTGTTTTAGAAACTTTAACATTGTAAAAACTTCATTAAAAAAATTAGCCGCAGTGGTAATCATGAAAACAGCACAAAAAAATTGCATGTTATATGGCCTGTGATCTGAATTATTTCATTACACAAAAGCATTTGCCTCTTGGAGTTAGAAATATCATTTGGCAACCTGTATTTCCAAACCAGATGTTTATGTCGATTTTTTGTTGTGGCATTGTATGAAAGGTCTTGGTATGCTTAGAAAACCAAGCGTGAAACTTTTCAATATTCTGAAATCCAAAGTGACAGTAATAAATTTTTACATTAAGGTGTATAAGGGGACAAAAAATTAGGAATAATAAATGTTCTTTCATTTTTGACTTTCCCAGTCTTTTCCAAATCAGAATGGTACTAATAAAAGTTTATCCCACATTAATAAGAGGAAAAGTAAATGAGCTTTACTTACCTAAATAACCGAGATATGTACTGGACAGAATCTGAAAGCAGGCAACATAATGGCAAATGCACTGTTGTTGCCATTCAGTAATTTTCTGAAACAGCGGTGAGCGTTATGAGAAACCTTGTAGCGCTGTCGATAAGCTCGATTCTTGCTTAATGAATTTACTTACTAAAATAACCTTTTAACAGACAATGAATGATTGTCAGATTTAGCCACAGATTCTTCATTTTTCAGATTCTGAGAGACGTTTACACTGAGTTAACTCCACTGCTTCACTGAAAGGGTAAAAAAAAAAAACTCCCTTTTTCTGAGATAAAGCTGAGTAGATATGCATTTTATTGTAAACTGACATAGCCTACGCCATAATGTCATACAAAATTTGAAAAGTGAAATATTTCTTCAATAAATGAAACTTTCTGTTAAAAAGCCGTCAAGTTGGAGCTCGATTATTGGGTATAGATTTGTGCTAGTATATACAGGCCTTTTACGTAATGGTGAATCGTAAAATTTATTAAATGTTCCCCATAGAACTGTGACTGAAAGGGCTCGCGTGACCAGCTTTGGGAACAACCTGTAACCAAATCCTTTTATTGTCTAGCGGCAACACACGCGTACTAAGTTCTTCTGAGGCACTATATCCTACTGCTGGGCAAGGTCGACTCCATCAGTTTATGCCATCTGGACCTATTCATGGCAATACTATTCCTGTTAAGTTGAACCTCTATCTTATGCTATCTTTGTTTAACTAATTTAGAAAATTGCATATGGCAACAGTGGACAATGTTTACATTTTCGTTTTGAGCAAAGCTGTATGTTTTAAGTGCGTTCTTTTTATGAGAGAGTGAGATAAATGGCTTCGAGTTGCATTTCATGTATATTAGATAATTAATGAGTATTATCTTACGCCATTTATATATTTTAAGTGCTGTATTGAGATAACGAAACTTCAGCTGTCAATTATTAGACTTGTAAATAAACTGTTTGTGTTGTAACGAGATGTTTCATTGAATAACTGTTTACACTCATTTCCATTACTGATTCTTCTGATGTTCGAAGTCAAAACGAGACATCATGGCGTCCGAGGACATGACGCGGCTGCTTTTTACGAGTGAGTGAAAAATATTTTTATATTTTGTTTTTACTCTTTATTCATTATGGAAACTGTATTGAAAGATAGAAAACAACTTAGAAGGTTGTTTACTCGAGCATGTAATTCTTTTGATGAGGAAGAAATTAACCTGAATTACGTTGAGAAAATTAATAAATTAAAGCTAATTGAAGAGAAAGCTTTATTAATGATAGCATGTGAAGAGAAATATAAACAACTGTTGTATTCTGAAAATACTTCCGATTCCGAAATAGAGAAAGTGGTAGATGAGTCAGAAACATATATTGATCGCTGGAGATCTTTTAAACAGAAGTTAGAAACATTAGTGGGTAAACAATTATCTTCTAAGAATGAAAGTTTGAATGTCATTTCGCAGCCGAACACTTTATTGCATTATCCAAAAATAAAATTACCTACTTTTGACGGTAATGTAAGAAATTGGCTCTACTTTTGGGGGCAATTCAAAAAAATTGATGAGGACATTAATATTGATTTTCACGATAAATTTTCGTATTTATCTCAAGCAATGGAAAAAGGCAGTCCTGCCGAAGAATTAATTAAGAGTTTTCCCCCAGGTGGTGATAG
>KK113914.1:247475-309811 GCA_000611955.2 Stegodyphus mimosarum
CTTCGAGTTGATTTCATGTATATTAGGTAATTAATGAGTATTATCTTACGCCATTTATATATTTTAAGTGCTGTATTGAGATAACGAAACTTCAGCTGTCAATTATTAGACTTGTAAATAAACTGTTTGTGTTGTAACGAGATGTTTCATTGAATAACTGTTTATACTCATTTCCATTACTGATTCTTCTGATGTTCGAAGTCAAAACGAGACAATTCCAATCTTCCCTATTTATGGTATTAATGTCATCCTCAACAGCATCAAGCCACCTAATTAGTGGCCTTCCTCGCTTTCTAGCTCCCATAGCTTTGGTAAATGGAAGTTTTACTGGGTTTGTGTCTGCAGTTCTATATAAATTACTCAACCATCGAATCCCGTGGCTTTTTATGATCTTGACAATATCAGGCTGTCTAAATTTTTGGTAGATTTCATGATTATACATTGATCTCCAAACACCATTTTCACAAACTGTGCCAAATATTTTTGTCAATATTTTAAGTTCAAATATCAGTAGTTTATTTTCAATTATTTTAGTCATTGCCCAGCAGTCACAGCCATATATTGTGCTGAGGTGAAACAGGTTTTCATATAAAGTTTAGTATTACGCAGATAAATCAAGATTTGAACTGATTTTTTTAAGTATGTGGATAGCATCTATTTGCAGTTAGGAGCCTGTTATTAATTTCCATAGGTAAGTCATTATTAGTAGTGACAATAGTTCAAGATGTAATTGTGCCCACGTTTTCAAACGTAGTCGTTCACAGTGAGTGGCGACAGATTAGTTGATTTATGGGCAATTTCTTAAAATTTTACCTTCATTTATGCTTAGGCTCAATTTTCTTGCCTCAGCTTCTAATAGAATAAATGATTCTACGACATACTTTCTGGGTCTACCCAGCCAAGATTTGTATTGTCTTATGGTAAACCAGCCCTTTATTCATAAGACCAGGAGCTCTAATAGCCTTCTCAAGAGACAGGTTAAAAAGAAAACAGGGCAGAGCATCACTCTGCTGTAGACCTCTGTCGGTGTATAAAACTTCAGATAAATAATTACCAGGTTTAACTCTACATTTTACCTTAAGTGTTGCTTTTGTTAGATTAATTAACTTAATCGTTAACCTTAGTTAATTATTTCACATTCCTTCATTGCCTCTATAGTTTTTGCCAAAACGCAGCTTTAAAGTCTATGTAAAGATAGCAGGTACCAATACTATACTCCCTTGTTTTCTCCAAAATGTGCTTCAGGGTATAAATTTAATCAGTAGTTAACCTTCCCCTAAGAAATCCACACTGGTACCATCCAATGACTTTTCAACATGTGGTAAAAAGTCTTGTAAAGAACATTTGAGAAAATTTTAAATATAGTAAGTATTCAAGAGAGTAATTCCGCGGTAGTTGCAACAGTCCTGACTATCACCTTTTTTAAGGATGGGACATTATGGAGTCCTCATCCCATTCAATGGACATCTGCTCCGATGTCCAAGCCCTGCAAACAATAGCATGTATAGCCTTAAACAGATCAGGTTTGTCAACTTTCAGCATTAATCCCATCAGGGCCCGCTGATCTGTTTCGATTAAGTTTCTTGATTGCAGATTCGATCTCAAAAAGACTTGGTAAATCAAGTTCTTGTTTATTAATATAGAGGAAATATAATTCTATTGTCTATATCTATAGTGTCTTTACCACGGAGTAAATCCTTAAAGTATTCCCTCCATCTTGCTAAGATCTCATTCTTTTCATTCAGGAGCACAATATATTTATTTTTACACCATATTCCATTTGGCGTGAAATCTTTCCTAATATTGTTTACCAGCTGAGATTATTATTGATACAGCTTCACAGCGATGGTATCTGTTACGAAGTACAGCTCAAGAAATGAACTATGAACCTCAGAATTGTGAATATTTGCAGCAATATATTTATTTTTACACCATATTCCATTTGGCGTGAAATCTTTCCTAATATTGTTTACCAGCTGAGAGTAATTTCTTGATTCTTTTTGGGACTTGAGCTTTTCAGTTTCCCTGTATTGCTCCTCAAGAAAAAGGCCTCTTTTTCTTTCTATGTAAAATCTGTTTCTGTGTTCTTAACTCCCTATATTCCTCCTCAACTTTTCCGGTATAATGCTTTTGAATCATTAATTTATAGGCAGTATTTTTCTTTGATGTAGCCAGTGCAGATTCCAAATCATACCAGTCCTTACTTCTATTCCTTTTCTTCTTTGGTATGGTTTTAGTTACAGAATTATATATTGTTTGCTTAAGTCTTTCCCAGCTGTAATCGTTGTTCTGTATAGTTGCCTCTGTACCGAGCAGATTACCTTTGAGCTTAGTTTTATATGCATTTAAAATATCAGGGTTTCGGAGTTTGTCAACAGCAAACCTCTTGCTTGGTTGTTCCCTCTTATGGTAGAAAAGTTTTTTAAGTCTACATCTAACATTAGATATCAGAAGGAAGTGGTCAGAATCCACGTTTGCTTCTTTATAGCATCGAACATCCAATAGGCTACTTCGATGTCTTAAATCAATAATAATATGGTCGGTTTTTGTTACAAGTCTTCCCATCCGGGGAACTCCACTTTGCCTTATGTATATTCCTGTGGTGAAACACTATACTACAAATTTGTAATTTATTTGCAACAGCAAAATTAGTCAAAAATCCTCCCTTAATATTATTTATCAGGTGCATGTTTTGTTCTCCAATGTTTGCTTTAACACTGCTGGCCCCCCAAATTGCAGGACCAAGAAAGACAAGAGATATCGCAACAAAATTTATTTAGTAGATAACATGTTGACCAAGTATCAAATGATTAAATTTATAGACTTCTGTGAAGTGTGGTTTCTTTCACAATCAGTAGCCGCCATTGTTGGAGATCACAGCTGCCACACGCCTCCGCATTGATTCAAAGAGACTTCGGATATGTTCTTGGGGTACAACAGACCGGGCAGCTTCCACCCGTTGCCAAAGTTAATCTGGTGTGGCAGCTTGGGATGTAATCTGGGTCAATCGTTCAGCAACTATGGACCACATGTTTTCTATCGGCGAAAGATCCGGAGAGCGAGCCGGCCAGGGTAGCAATTGTATATGGCGATTGACGAAGAACCGTTGGGCAATGCGTGCCACGTGTGGTCGCGCATTATCCTGTTGAAATGTGGCTGTGGGCAAAGCCTGAAGGTAAGGAAGGACAACTGACTCCAACACCTCGCAGATGTAGCGCTGGCTGTTTAAAGTACCGGCAATGCGTACTGAATGAGTGCGAGAGTGATATGCAATACCGCCCCATACATAATATCCGGTGAAAGGACCAGTGTGGCGGTGCATAACGCAGCTGTTCAGCATCCTCTCTCCACGGTGTTTCCAGACTTGAATCCGACCATCGTGGGGTTGCAGACAGAAGCGTGTCTCGTCAGTACAGACAATTTCATTCTATTCTGCCGTCTACATCCTTCTTTCATCGCACCATTGGCGGCGGAGACATCTGTGGTTCTGCATCAAGGGTAGACGAAGCAATGGACGTCTTGCGGACAGACCACTCTGCTGTAAACAGCGTCGAATGGTACGCGCAGACACTGGATGATGCGTTACAGACTGAATGAGCTGTGCTATGGTTCGTGATGTGACTGAGCGATCCGTCACTGCCATGCGCACAATGTTCCTGTCATCACGTGAAGTGGTATACTGAGGTAGATGCGATCGAACACGTCGGTCCGTCGTACCCTCCTGCATCCAACGATCACGTATCCGCATTACAGTTGTTTGGTTTTGTCCAACACGACTACCGATTTCCCTGAAAGATAATCCATACTCTCGGTAGGCCACTATCCTTCCTCTGTCGAACTCGGATACTTGATCAAAAGATGATCGTTTTTTGAAAAAACCACAAGAAAAATACAATTGCCGAACTTGAAATCGTCGAAAACTCCAAGCCTTAAATAGCGCTTTGAAGTGGTGCCACAGCCGCCAGTGATGTGCGTCTGCGCTGAAATTCTAATCATTTGCATATCTCACCTCTGCTAATGCATGTTGTAAATTTCATGTTATTTGCATGCTTCCTTCAGGGTGTTGCATTTACGGTGGCCAGCAGTGTACTATATTATCTTTCCCAACTTTTGCATTAAAGTGTCCAATCAGAAGTTTCATATCACTCTGCTGACAATCATCGAAGGCGTTTTCCAAAATGTCATAAAAATATTCTTTTACAGTGATATCAGCGAGTGCATGAGCACAAATAATGCTAATATTGTAATGCTTTCTCCTCAGGCGCAGCTTACAAAGTCTCTCATTAAAACAGGTTTATAATCAATTACTGATTCTTCATTCTCCTACTCGCAATAAGCCCTTTACCAAAATGATGCTAGTTATCCTGACAACTGTAATGCGCACAGTGTCTCCTCTTTTCAAAGATCCCCGGGCCAGTCCAGCGAATTTCCTGCAATGCCAGGAAATTAGTTTTGTACTCATCAAAAACATCAACAAGATTTCTCAATTCTATAAAGAGTTCTAATATTCCAGCTTCCAATAATCAAATCCATTTTCTTGCCACGTCGCTTGGGTGAGATCCATCCGGCATTAACTGCTTGAGATTTCTGGACAGGTAGATTTTACAAGGTAGAGTTGTCAACTTCCCAACCTAGAAGATCAGTCCCCTGATATAATCTCCAGGGGCAGGGTGCCCGTCTATACCCCTCGGACACTGGGTACCCATTTTAGTCGCCCCTTCCGACATGCGTGGGCTACATTGGGACTATTCTTTCACACCCAGTCATCACACGGGTGATACTAAGTTCAGATCTTGATTTACAAGAAAGTTGAGTTTTATAAACCCTTCCCTTTTAAAGCAACGTCGGTAATGAAACTGAGTTTTCTGTGGCTTAACGGAAAAAGTAACACATGTAGGTTCCATTATAATACGGTATATATGTGCATAATTTTTTTCCTCGGGTATTTCTGTTTTACCTTTTTTAATATAAGACTTAGGAATTACTGCTTTACAGAAAGAGCGTAAATTATATTGCAGATGTAAGGTTGTTCCAAATGAATTGGTCGGTTTTAAGGATGATTGAGAAAGAGTAAGAATACCTGTTCAGTCAAAGTAATCTTCATCTTCCTTGTTGCTAACGTGCGGCAAGGTCATTTATACCATGTTTTTAAAAATTCAGTTCTCTGGGAGTAATGAATTCTTCCACTGCCCAGTAAATGAATGCATCGTTGCATAAGCATTTCTTGGGAAAAAGGGTTCGAGTACCAGAAAATACAGTAATGTGTTGGGGAAGTGTCAGGATAGTATCGATGGAAGAGCACAGTTTTGTAAACAGAATTGTCGATTTGTTGTATAAAGAAATAAGTCTCCTCATCTGTACACAAATGTTGGTTGTTTAAGGCACAATATATCATATGCATTTGCCACATAGCTTCAAAATATCGCGTTGCATTTATCATTTCACCTCGTGGAAAGGATGAGTAGTGCATAATGCCAACAGAAGCCTACCTGTGCAGTTAAGCATCTTCTTTGGATGCGAAGGTACCTTTGGAGTCATTCCTAGGAGCGTCTTCCACTTATAACCACTAACATGTACGATTCGTGTAGACTAGTAGACTATTTACTTCCCATCTACAATGACAACTCTTTGCAAGAACCTTTCTTCTTAAGAGAGAAGACTACATCTTCAAACGCTGTGTAGTATTTTCATCAGAAAGCTCCGTAAGGACTCACTTGTCGAGCTTCCTTACTTTTCTGTTATTGCCCAATATCTTCAAACTGTTGAAAAATGTATATTTGGTGTTTGGGCAGCCTCTGGTAGAGTTTGTCGTTGAACTGGTTTGATTAAATTATTTAATGTATTCAATTCGATGCAGGAAGGATTGTGGACCACTGGTTCATTTTGTAGCCTCAAAATTCCTGGGCGAAATTTGCAAACCAACGGGGAATAGGTCTCATCGAGCGGAGTTGTTCTTGCATCGAATACTTTATTGACGTTGCTGCAGACTTTCTTAAGTTGAACTCGTATAGCCACCTTAAATAACTTTCTTTCTTCCCACCGACCGCGAGGCAGCCGATCCACTGGGGAAGTTAGCATACTGGCCAGGTAGCCCCGCTCACGGAATTAACTTTGCTATAAAAGTTCCTGGATTGAAGGCTTCCCAGGCCTATGTTTGGTGAAGGAGGAAATAAACTAATCTGTTCCAGTTCTTTCAAAAGTCCACATAACACACTTTGGTGCGTATTGTGCTCAAGACGAGTTCTGGGGGGGGGTGTAAAACAAATACTGGAAGAGTCAGTAGTGCAATGTAGTCAGTAGGAAGAAGGGTGCAATACGGGTGAGGAGAACAATTTCACTTTCATGTGTACAGAGTTATGCAAATAGGATGGTTACAACTTATGTACTGTTAGTAGGCATCCACAGCTTGAACAATAAATGAGTACTGTGGATAGTTAAAATACAGATTTAATTGAGTTACAGTCAGCTAAATAGTGCACTAATCATGACTAATGACCTTAAATGACTGTGTTCCATTATTGACTTGATAGTATTTAGTGTTTAACAGTATGGTGCATGAACTATTATTTTAGCATAAAAAATATACTCTGTAAAAAAGCTTTTTAGACATAGAGGAAAATATTCCGCAATTTAAATATTTTTACCACTTGTTTTATTACATTTTACATACATAAATAACGCGCAAAACCACAGAAAGTGTGTGAAATACAGGAGCACTCATCTGATTTATACAAATGTACCACTAAACTTTTGAGTGAATGCATGATATTGCAAAACAGCAACAGAATTTTATACATTCTGCGTTAGTGATGGATACAATTGTCATTTTTCTATTTCTACTACACATATAATAGTAAGATAAATTTTGAAACAGCAAAAGTCATGTCACTTCTAATATATATCTCGAATATAATTTATATAACTTGGTAATACTAGGCTCAACGCCATCAACTGCTTATACAAATAAGACATCTGGTGAACGTCTATGAAATTAATAAAGAGCTGCATAACAAGAATGCATATGAACGTTTAAGTAGGAATCGGCCATTATGAATAAAGAAAAGATTGTGTTATTCGGAATGGCAACATCAGAAAGAAAAGAACGTTGGTTATTCAAAACATAGGAACAGAGCAGGTGTTATCAGCGAACGGAGGTAGACGTTGAGTGCTGCTTACCGTAATTGTAATTCATCGTGATTCTAATTAATCTTTTATCGGTTAATTTCCTTTGTTATATTAATAAAACATGTTATTCGTTTTGTAAGAAAGTCTGGATGAATCTTTTATCATTTGGCGTATCTATGATTTCTTCGGAGGGTCTTCCACGAAATGGGGAATAGAACTATTTGTCCGTTAGCCGATGTTCTCAAAGAAGAAGAAAGTTTTTACGTTTACTAAACGCATCCTCCCAAATCCTTCACGAATCTCCTATAATAGGTGCAAAGCCCTAGAAAGCTCCTCAGCTGGTGGACATTTTCGGGACGTCTCCAATCTTTAACTGCTGACACTTTTTTAGAATCTTAGAATCCGTGCGCACACCTTCAGCAGAGATGACATGTCCGAGGTAAGTCACTTCCTGTTTGAATAATTTGCATTTAGCGGGACTCAACTTCAGATTGGCTTCTTTCAATTTCTGAAGCACCTTTCTAAGATTTTCCAAATGTTCTTCGAAACTCTTCCCGACGATGATGTCATCCCGGTATATCAGACAGGCTTCGTATGAAAGACCTTTTAAAACAGTCTCCATTAGACGTTCGAATGTAGCCGAAGCATTACATAGTCCAAACGGCATCATCTTGAACTGCCAAAGTCCTTGGCCTGTAGTAAATGCCGTCTTTTCTCGGTTCTCAGGATGCATTTCTACCTGCCAATATTCACTCTTTAAATCAAGCGTCGAGAACCACTTGCTTCCAGAAAGAGTATCCAGAATGTCGTCAATTCTAGGAAGAGGGTAACTGTCTTTCTTTGTGACCTCGTTCAACCGGCGATAGTCAACGCAAAGTATGGTTGACCCGACTTTCTTTTTCACCAGGACGATGGGAGATGCTCAGGGACTTGCTGAAGGCTCGATGACATTGCTTTATTGCACGTCCTTTAAAAATGTTCGCACCTCTTCCTGCTTCGAAATCGGCAGACGTCTTGGATGTTGCTTGATTGGTGGATGATCACCAGTATCGATTCTATGTTGAGTCAAACTGGTTCGACCCACGTCAGAAGACGAGCGGAAGAAAACATCTTGAAGATCTCTAATGCCACGCTCGGCAGCATTCTTTTCTTCATCGTTTAATTGTGCATTCTGCAACAACTCCGATATAATGTTGTCTGAAGACACGATTTTTGAGATGTTACTTTTTCTTTCAACGCTGGTTACTGGAGTACATTCTGCAACCACTTCACCTTTCTTAATAACTCTCGCCTTATCAGTTACATTGGCAACTCTCACCGGAATAACGATCTCCGATAGGTCGACGAGTGCTGAGGCTATTAATACTCCTTTAGGGTTATTACAATTCTTGGGATATTCCATGATGCCGTAGCGGAAATTTCTATTTTCGGCTATGGATTCAGGAAGTAAAATTTCTGTTCTTGCCGATATTGTGATGTCGTCTTGAGCTATCATTTTGTGGATAGATATCACTCCTTCATCATTAATCCCGAATAAAGTTATGTCCTCAGAGGCAGAATGCAGTTCGTTATTTTTAAAGTCCAAGGAAAAATTGTATTTCCTTAGAAAGTCCATTCCGAGTATGCAAGAATCTGTAATTTCTGCTACATATGCCTTGTGATGGTAAGCGACACTTCCAAACGTGATGTTAATGTTTAATTTCCCTTCTATATCGATCTTCTCCCCTGACACAGTCTGGAGGGTAACGCAGGGCGGCGTCCAGATAAGTTTACCTTCGAGTTGTTGAACCAAATCTTTTCGAATGATGGTAACATTGGCTCCCGTGTCGATCGTCATGTCACAAGGAATTCCATTGATTTGTCCCATGATGAAAATTCCGTTATTGCTCACTGCAGAAATCTGAAGCGCTTTAAAATGGAGCTTTTCATTATCTGGCAACCTCCGCCCTGCGAGATGGCCACGAATTAGTTTCCCTCCTTCTTGATAGGCGCGGTCTTAACATCCGTGCCCTGGGGTGTTCTGCAGTTTCTTCAATTGTGCCCTTCAGCACCGCAGTTCCAGCACTTTACGAACGGTTTCTTGTCACCAGTATTCCGTGTCAAAGCATTCACCTTTCTGGTTAAATCGCCTAGGCGAGCAGTCATTGGATCCACCGGTCCTTGTATGTGAGCAGCTCTGATTGGGTGGCGGTCTCTACGAGTGGCTTGCTGTGTTGCCTCGAATTTCATGGCGTACACCAGAGCACTTTTTAAGTCCTTCACATCAGCCATTCGCAGTGCTTTCTGTATTTCAGGATCCCGGATGCCGTCGATGAAGTATTGCAGGGACAGGATTTCTCTTGCTTCTGTCGGGCACTCCGAAAAGGTGAGGTGGGACAGCCTTTCGACATCCGTGGCGAGCTCCTGGAGTGTTTCCGTAGGCTTCTGTTGACGGGATTTTTAACTGAAGCCTGCTATAATCCTTTAAACACTTCTCTCCAAAACGCAGCTCCAGTGCGCCGGACAGAGCTTTGAAATCTAGCCTTTTGTTTTCGGGAAGAGTCTGAAGGATATCCGCTGCGTCTGCTCTCAAAGGAGCGGCGAGATGACAGGCCTTAGCTTGTGAATCCCATCCATTAGCTTCCGCACTATAGAAAATTGTGTCTTATACACTTGCCAGGAGGTCTTCCCAGCATATGTCGACAACTTCAATGAGGGACGAGCAGGCATTGGTAAGAATTTAAAACCATCACTATTGCTCCCTGCCGTCGCTACGAATTTCTTTAAATTGTCAACTTCTTTGGCAGCTGCAGAAACCCTGTCATCAATTTGTTGTTCGATTTGGTGTTGCACGACAGAGTCCCTTCCTTCGATGCATTGCTCCACGGCAGAAACTTTTCCTTCTATTCTTCTTTTACAGAATCAACTCTTTCTTCTATTTGTTCTTTTACAGAAGAAACTTCTTTTTCGATGTGTTCAACTTTATTTACAACACCGTCAATTCTGCCTTCCATAGCTTCGAATTTGTTTTCTATTATACAGGGAATCTCTTCTTTAACAACTTTCATTTCATCTTTAACAAATGCTTGACCAGCTTTCCTCTCCTCTTGACAAGCTTCCATCTTTTCTTTATCGGATTCTTGGCCAGCTTTAATTTCGTCTTTAAATTCAGCAAATGCTGCCATAAACTACCTTAATTGTTCTTCCATTGTTGGTGCAAGTGGCAACAGAGGATGCGAGGAATTGCATTGAAACTTTGCGTCGGTATTTCATGCAAGAGGGAAATGAAGGCGTTCACGTGCAATCCGTCAAGAGAATGCGTTAGATCACATTAGATAAGTTCTTCAAATGTTGACTGGAACTTGATAAGAACTTGTTTTTTATTGTACTTCGCATGTTGAGTATCGTAGAAATCGTTTCTTAGAATTTGTTTCTAAATTAATTTTCTCAATGAAACGAGTCGACTTTAGTACTTGTTTGCACATGTATGTTCGCCATTTGTGTGAACCGCACAATAAAGATCATAATTAAATTTTAGTACATGATTTACATGTACATTTACTGTTTGCTACATATAGCACGTCCCGTCTTGCAACACAGGACATGTTCGTATAGTCGAACCAGCCGGTTATTAGGACCAAAACGATCGCTTCCCGATGTGGTCCGATTAAGCAAAATCGACTGTATATCCTGCCTGTACGCGGAGAAAGTAGCTCAAAGATTAACTTGAGAGCGACCGATAGAGTCGACTGCTGTACTTTAGTGCTTTGCCGTGAAACTATCTTCACTGTTATAGCCTGAAAGCTGTGTTGCATATTGTTTCAGCGTGTTTATCGTAGTTCTTCGACGACTGTAAAAGTGTGTTTGGAACTGTCCTGTGTAAGGCCGGCGAATAAACTGTGTTTTGCTTCTTCATCAAGTGTTATCATCAATTACTCCAAATTCACGAATCCGTAGAACGCAACAGTATTATTAGTACATCTACTTAAATATGCTTTTTAATACGTTGTTATCTTTAGTAAGACGAACCTTTGCCTTGTCTGTGCCAAATGTATGCGGAATGCTTACGGTTGTTTTATAGATACACGTTGTTTTACACTACGTAATCTTCTCGTAGTTATGCCCTCGTGATTCTTAGAGTAACCCGAGGTGTTATTGTGCGCACTGAAATCTCTTCAGATTATTTGAACCAGACATTTATTCCAGATGATCTATGGAATCTAATGCATTTATGATGTTGCCTGTTGAAGGAGAATAAATTGAACAGAGAACAATTTGTGTTTTCATAACTTCGAAGAGAACTGGGCAATGATCTCTTTCTGTCTGGAGGGCCAGAGGGATTGGTAAGGATTCTAGCAGATTAGAGCGGCTTTCCGAAATTACTCTTGTTGGTAGTTCTTGCGCTGAAAGATATTTTCAGGACAGATAGAAGCTGGTAGTAAAACACCTGATTTACAATACCACTCTTCGATAAGCAAAACATCTCTTCTTTTCAACACCATATTGTCTGTGTGCCTGTTGCCTTCACTTTTTAGATTAACTTTCAGACATTTTAATGGTTGAAGATCTCAACGAGAGGCCTTGTTAATCACGCCCTTATTGGTATTGCTTACTTACCTGTGTTAGCTCAACACAACTTCTGTAGCTGTAGGACGATGTGGTGCACAAAAGATGACAGCCGTTGTTGCTGCCGGTACCACAGTTGAAGTCCGAACAATTGATGCACTTGGGCCCTTTGGAGCAATGTTGCGCGGCCCGAACAGTTTGGCTGCGTGCCATCTGATGTAAAAGCATGGATGTTGCGTAAGCTTGTGGAAGGTGGTAGGCGTTCATTTCGAGATATATTTAACTTGTTCCTTTAATCTTAAGAATTTTAGCAGACGATTTGTTAAGACTAAGCTCCAAGGCAACAGCTGCTTCAATCTTCCATTGCTGCATATAAGTCGAGATATTATGGAAGCATCGGTTGTTTGATATAAAGGAGTCCCGAGACTTTCTCTGCTGTGAAGATAGTTCTGAGCTTGTTGAGATCTGCTACAGACTTACGCTTGAGTGCTGGACCTCGCTTTTGTATTAGCTTGAACTGTGCTTATATTTACGCCGATTTTAAAGAAAGGAATTTTTCTGCTAATCACACTTTAAGTTTTGAGTTTCTTCTTTCTTTTTCTGCATAAAGAAGAAGCCTGGGCTTTGGCTTTGATGCTTCGCTTAATATCTGAGAATAAATGTTTTTTTTTTGCAATTATTGTTGGTCTATTAATGTCAGTTCTGTGTTAACTGCAATCTCTGTCAGAGAAAGAGGCTTGTTTGGGCCTGGGAAGGCTGGGAAAAATGGTTTGAATGTCTTTCCAAGTGGAGCAAGTATTGACTTGAGTTTCTTTTACTGCAGATACCAACATACACTGTTCAGTAAGCTTTAATTTTCTCTTGGAAAGTATAAATATCAAAATCACTCATAACTGCATATCTTAAGTTTCGAATTCACAAAGAGAGGAAAAAATGCCCAATTAGCTAAAATTCTATTTGTATGTAAGGTTTTAGTTAAACTAACAAAGTTTTATTTTAATTTAAATCTTTCTATCTCTTCTCAGTTTCAACTTCCCGTCAGAAGAAGCGCGCGTTTTCAGCTTATGCTAATTTTGAAGTAGAGCCAATGACTACTTAAACCAGAGGTTGAAACCTCTCAGTGTGAGAGAGCTTTTAGTCTCAGATCACGGTCATTCTGTTCGACGTTCGCCTGACCAGCTAGCAGCTAAATTATAAGCCATAGTGCTTGCTACGTGATTGCTTATTGAAATAAATCCAAGTGCGCTAGTATTAGTAATTCTTGCTACGCACCATTTACTTAGAGGCCAACTCCGCGATTAGCTCTGTGAGCAAAGATTAATTAAATTTCTATTTAGCTTTAGTTTAAATTTATCTGATTGTTCATTTAGGCCCAAGTGTGGTCTTTTACTTTCTGTATCCCTCTCGAGTTGGGAAGTGATTTGTAAATAATATTGATTAAATAAAAGAGGATTTTAAATCCCTTTCAAGTGCAGTTATTCTTAAGCACAATATCTACAACCAGAGCATAGCTGCATTCAGCTCCCTGTTCCAGACCAGGACTTAAGAGACTTTTCAGCTGTTCAGGAAGATGTTTGCCAAAACTACGCACAGAACACTCAGTCCTGACACTGGCTCCCGAAGAAAAATAAGAGGATGGCCTGAAAGACGAGAAGACGAACCTGAGATACCTGCTGCACCTGTCCAGAATCCTGAGATAGCACCTCCTGGCCTAGAAGGATTTGGTTATATCGTACAAACCATGCGAGCAGCCATGAAGCCAGCGGCAAGTTTTGACGGCAAGACAGCCGTAATTAATTTCCTGGAAAAGCTAGACTCCCACTTCATGCTATATCCAGTTCACGAATTTCAGAAAGTCGCTCTTGCTACCAGCACTTTGAAGGGCCAAGCGCTAAGTTGGTTCAAGTGCATTGGAAAGAATCTCTTGGGGGAACCAGGAAGCCCCACATACACGTACGAAAATTTCAAAAAATTCCTTGGTGAAAGCATTTCCTGTAGTACGAGATCGAGCCAGACTGGAGGCGGAACTTTTTAGTCGATATCAAGAAAAAATAGAAGATTTGTCAAATTTTATTTTGAGAAAAATTCAAGTTTTCAAGCTTTTGTATGGAAGTCGCCCGGATCCTGAAGTTATTCAAATTATACTTCCTAGGCTACTGCCCCAAGTTCAAGATTTCATCGAACTAAGAAATCCAACAACATTAGACAGATTATTTGAGCTCGCGGTACAATTTGAAAGCCGAAGAACAGCCGACAACGAACGACGACGCCAATTTGAGCGAAGAAGTCAGTGGAGTTCGCCAAGACCGCAGCAAAAGCAAAATCAAAGTTACGGGAATAAGGCGAAGCAATGGCCGAAGAAAGATGTGTCTCCTAAAGCGAGCGGCGAACGAAGGGAATTTAATAGAAGAACAAGCAAAGATTCCGAGGGCAACCAGAAGAAAAAGAATTTAAACTAAGAGGGATTTCTTCGAGGAAGGTGAAGAAGTCCGAAGCAGCGCAAAACCCTTCCAAAATCAATTTAAACACCGTGGTCGTTAAGAATTTGAGTTTGCCGAAGATTGAAGTTCTAATCAACAACATACCGGCGACAGCCCTCTTGGATACAGGAGCCCAAAGCAGCTTCGTATCGGAAAGATTCTTTAAGAAGCACTTTCGACGTTACAGAATTTTTAGTGCAAGAGACACGGATGTCATAGCGGCCCAAGGAGAAAAATGTAGCTGTTTAGGAAAAGTACCATTGTTCGTGCGTATCAACAACGAACAGGTAAGAATCCTGTTTTATATTGTGCGTAACCTGCAGACTTGTATTATTCTAGGTGTGGACTTTTTTAGTTTGGCAGAAGCAAAAATTGATTTCAAGGGGGGAGAACTAACATTAAATATGAAGCCAATTGAAGCGAAGAATGATAAGCCCCCGCAGCTGGACTTGGAACATTTACAAGCAGAGGAAAAAGAGAAAATCCAAGGTCTGGTAAGTCACTTTGCGAATTTATTTAGTGATGTACCAGGCTTTACGCAGGTGGTGAACCACGACATTGACACGGGGGACGCTCAGCCAGTTAGGCAAAAGCCATATAGATATGATAGGACAAAAGAAGAAATAATTGAACATCATATTAAAGAGATGTTAAAGAATAAAATCATCACGCCAATTTCTAGCAGTTATGCTAGCCCCGTTGTCCTGTGTAAGAAAAATAATGATTACCCGATTACGCACCCGAAGCGGTGGCGTTTTGCTATAGATTATCGCAAGTTAAATTCAGTTACAAAATATCCTGTATATCCGTTGCCGATAATTGAAGAAATTATTCGAAATATTTCGTCTACAAAATACATGACTACATTAGATCTCACGAGTGGCTATTTTCAGATTGGGGTAAAACCCGAGGACGTACACAAAACCGCGTTCATAACGAAATCTGGTACGTACGCATTTCTTAGAATGCCGTTCGGATTATCCGGCGCGCCGGCAACGTTCCAAAGATGTATGGACATCGTCTTAAGACCAGTCCTTGGTAAAAGCACTTTCATATATTTAGACGATATTATAATTACGAGTAGTACTCTAGAACAACACTTACAAGATTTAAGAAAAGTATTTTCATTGTTAAACGAAGCTGGTTTAAAGATAAATGCGTCTAAATGTAAATTTGCCGCAAAAGAGTTACGTTATTTAGGATTTAAAATTTCCCAAAAGGGAATCGAAACGGATCAGTCAAAAATAGTAGCCATTAGAAATTATCCTGTTCCTAAAACAGCGAAGAAATTATCGTCGTTTCTCGGGATGTGTTCATATTACCGGGCTTTCATTAAAGACTTTGCAAAAATAGCTGAGCCACTGCTAAAGTTGAAAAGAAAAAAAGCTAGGTTTTCGTGGTCAGCAGAAGCCAACTTGGCGTTTCAAAAATTGAAAGACGCATTGACTCAAGCTCCCGTCTTAAAATTTCCAGAAGGGGATAAAGGATTAGAGATTTCAGCGGACGCTTCAGATTTCGCGATTGGTGCAGTGCTTTCCCAAAATGGTCAGCCCGTGGCTTTTTTCAGCCGAACATTAAATGAAACCCAAAGAAACTATTCCGCAACAGAGAGAGAAACTCTCGCAGTGTTAGCATCAGTACAGAAATTTCGTGTGTTCTTTGGAAGTTCTCCAGTAACTGTATATACCGACCACGCGGCGGTCACTAGACTCTATTCTGGAAAAAATTTATCACCCAGATTAATAAGGTGGGCTCTCAAATTACAGGAATATAACCTAATAATTAAACATACGCCGGGAAAGGAAAATGTTGTGGCAGATGCTTTAAGCAGAATTAACTTAGATGAAAATGGAAGTGTAATTAAGATAGCCATGTTAACATCCAAAGTATTAGATTCTCGTGAAACAGTAATAGCCGAACTCAAAAAAGATCCGGAGTTCAAAAATATATACAATTATTTGGCCGACCCTGAGAATTTCAATCATCCGGATATTGTGCCGATAAGAAATAGGGCCGAAAATTACGAATTAATTGACGGACTGTTATTCTATACGAAAGCTACTAATGAGAATCATGAATATAGACCGGTTATCCCAGCTAGCATGAGGTTGAATGTATTAGAAGAGTTGCATGATTGTGCCATTTCGGCTCATTTAGGTATAAGAAAAACTGTTCAGAGAGTTCGCGAGGCAGTTTTCTTTCCAGAACTGCAAAAGTTTACTAGGGCGTATGTCCAGTCGTGCCCAACATGTCAATTAAATAATTATGTTAATTTCCGCCCGGCCGGGTTCCTAAATAGTATTAAATCAGAATTCCCAAATCAAATAATAGGCATCGATTTACTTGGACCTTACCCTCGAAGTAAAGTTAACAAAAGCCGATATCTTTTAGTTATAGTGGATCATTTTAGCAAATGGTTAGAGTTGATTCCGTTAAAACGCGCGTCTGCAAAAATTGTAGTAGATTCAATTCTAAATAAGTATATTTTAAAATACGGGGCGCCCCTAAAAGTTATTTCCGATAATGGTCCCCAGTTTGTTAGTAATATTTTTGAGGAAATGTGTGCAAAACTGGGCATACGTCATCTAAAGATGGTCCCGTATCGTCCGCAGTCAAACATAGCGGAACGGGTTAATAGAAATGTAGTGAAAATAATTCGAAGTTACGTGAAGAATTATCACTCTACCTGGGATAGCCATATAAATGAATTTGCATTTGCCCTTAGGACCGCCAAACACGATACTACACAAAAAACACCCGCTGAACTGTTTCTTGGAAGAAAAATTTTGACACCCTTAGATAAACTTTTCTTTGTCCAGGAAAGGGCAGAAGAATTTAAAATGAGTGACATTAAAAATTTGATACGAGAAGCGACGGGAAATATAGAAATGTCCCAGAGAAAACAAAAATTATATTATGACGAAAAGCGAAGAGGGGTCAAGTACAATGTGGGAGATGAAGTACTAAAAATCAAGCATAACTTGTCAAATGCCCCAGAAGAAAAGGTGGGAAAATGTTTTCCGCGTTTTGAAGGCCCTTTTATAATTGAGAAAGTTACACAGGCAGTTGTTATAGTAAAAAGAAATGATGGGCAAAGAATTACTGCGAATGTGGACCAGATTAAGCCATTTTATAATCGAAACAAAATGGCAGTATTTAAAGATTTTTTTCAGGATCCGAGCCAACGTATTCGCACGGAAGATGTACTTCAGCGAAAACAGCAGGAACCAGCTACAATGGCATCAAAAAGTCAGAAAAAGAAAGCTCCCCCTCAACAAAGTAGAACAAATAAGAACCAAAAATGTGGATTTAAAAGGAAGACTGACGATGCAGGTGAGCAGACCTACGAACGGACCTATGAGCAGACCAAGAGACGAAAGCAGAATGGGCAAGGAAAGCCCAAAGTAGCCAAGAGAAGTGCGGAAACATCGGAGAGGTGCCTGAGAAGCAAGCAGCCTCGGTTGCAGCCTGAGGATCAACGTCTCGAATGCAGCAGGAACCAGTAGCAGCGCCGAACGAGGGCCCAGGAGCGAAGGGCCCAGTCTAGCAAACGCCCAGCAGAGCAACTTCCTCCCCAGCGCAAGTACCCCAGAATGGAAAAAGGGATTTCCAAAAGGAAGAGGAAGGAGCAACAAGCGGAAAATGGTCAACAACCAAAGTCAAGGAGACTGGCCCAAGCTTCAACTTACCCAACTTTCAAGGATTGGGCCAAGAAAAGGATGGCTGACCACAACAAGATAAGTAGTATTTCTTATTCCAAAGTTTAGTTAATTTTCGAGTGTACTGCAAGTTGCAGGGTCGATTTTACCTCAAGCGAGGTTGAGTTTTACGCCAAGTGGGTGATAAAGACTTATCTTGAAAGAAAAATGTTTTTGTTTAAAAATTGTAATTCTGCAAAGACTTAAAATTACTTAGTGTTTGTAAAGTAGATTCTGAAGCATTGTAAATGGATTGATTTTGTAAAAGCAATGAATTGCTGGAAAAAAAATGTTAACTAAATCATTTTGTATTATACTTTGCCGAAAGACTTGTAAAATTTCTAGAATGCAAAGTCGGAAAATGGAAGAACACTATTTAGTCTATGGACTATTATTTCAGTGTAATGTGATATTTCAGGAAAGTACCTTGAGAAAAGAATAGGAAGCACTTGTTGTAAACTTAGAATTTTAACCTACATTTGTATTTCATGATTGCTATGAAATTGTTAAAGTTTCATAAAATGTAACAAAATATTATGCTAGCAATGCACGTTAGGTGCAAAGCCAATGTGAATGAAGCATTCTATGTGCAAACTGCGAATTGTATGCATGAAAAGTTAGAGTAAATTTAGAATGCAAGTGTTAAATAGGCTCTCCACCAAATACACTTAAAGTGTTAAACATAAAGCTAGCGAGAACCTCAGGTTTAGCTGGTTATAGGGCGTCATTTGAGGTCTCGTATATCAAGTTCTAACTAATGTTAGTCGATCGTAGGTGGGAGATTTAAACACCCCCGAACACAGAAAAACCCGCAATAGCGGTTTGCTTTTCATCCAACACCGGTGAGAGCATTGGGGGAAGAATTTAATTGTGCTTGAATGATAATGTGTGTGTGCGAATTTACACGGGTAAGAATAAAGAATGTTACCTAGAAATTACTGTTATTATGTTATACTAAAATTCCTTTCCTTCCAGATTTTGCTGGAAGGAGTAAGACTTAGATGAAAAAAAAATTTGAAGACTTATGCACCAAGCAAGTTTCGTCTGGAAATATTTTTCGCCAACGGATATTGCCTTGTAAGGGTTGGCCTAAGTTTAGACGAGTTAAATTTTGACTATTTGTTTAGAATTGCGAGTTTCAACATGGTCCGTTTGGACCACAGTAGTTTAACTACCGCAATTCTGGCGGGAAGTATGTAAGGTTTTAGTTAAATTAACAAAGTTTTATTTGAATTTAAATCTTTCTATCTCTTCTCAGTTTCAACTTCCCGTCAGAAGAAGCGCGCGTTTTCAGCTCATGCTAATTTTGAAGTGGAGCCAATGACTATTTAAACCAGAGGTAGAAACCTCTCAGTGTGAGAGAGCTTTTAGTCTCAGATCACGGTCATTCTGTTCGACGTTCGCCTGACCAGCTAGCAGCTAAATTATAAGCCATAGTGCTTGCTACGTGATTGCTTATTGAAATAAATCCAAGCGTGCTAGTATTAGTAATTCTTGCCACGCACCATTTAGTTAGAGGCCAACTCCGCGATTAGCTCTGTGAGCAAAGATTAATTAAATTTCTATTTGTTCATTTAGGCCCAAGTGTGGTCTTTTACTTTCTGTATCCCTCTCGAGTTGGCAAGTGATTTGTAAATAATATTGATTTAATAAAAGAGGATTTTAAATCCCTTTCAAGTGCAGTTATTCTTAAGCACAGTATCTATAACCAGAACATAGCTGCATTCAGCTCTCTGTTCCAGACCAGGACTTAGAGACTTTTCAGCTGTTCACGAAGGTGTTTGCCAAAACTACGCACAGAACACTCAGTCCTGACATGTATTGTTGACTGAAACTCTAAGTAAGGCGGCATATCTAGATCGGAATGAACGCAGATTGAGCTAAGTACTGATTACACTATACTTGTAAATAAATGTCGTAATGAAAGGCTAAAATAAAAGACCTGAAACCATTAATATTCAGCTACACAAAATAAGCTAAATAACATAATCTGTGAACATGCGAAACTAAATATACTATTGTCTTAGTCATAAGTACATTTACAAGCGTGCTAAATCCTAGCGCATGGGCTCTGTGGGGATAGAGACGTTGGGTTGCACAAAATGCCTGCATATGTCGCCAGAACCAAAACAATGTTGAAGAAGCCAAGCAAGTCAAAATCTTTTATAATAAACTATAATGTAAAAGTTAAATTAGAAATGAAGATAACAGAGAATCAATACAAATTTGGGATCTAAATAAAGATATTTTGAACACATACCTAAATATTAAATTGCGATGTTGATATGTCATCCGATGCAACTAGGATAGACGAGATTGAAGAGGGATAGACAAGAAAACTAAGATAAACTTAAGTAATTTAGCCAATGAGCACAAACTTTCACTCACACCCCAAATGCGCATGATCTGCAGAGTCTTTTGTACACAACCTCTCAGTTATAGTCATCTTAGGATAGTATATCCAGGAGTTGTTAAGGAATCCGGTTCTTGTAAGAGAACCGTTGCTATACCTTTTTGCTTTCCTTCATGGCTCATGCTTCTCTAAACAATAGAGTTTGGAGGACGAAATAGCATTTTAGTTAACGATTTGCCATCTGATTATAGGAATTAAAAATTTAATTCGAAATTTTGGAGGAATTTAAGTTGTTTCTTTCAATAATATAACACTTAACGTCGTAGAAACATTTATTCCGGCTGCTGTTCGTGAAATGGGCTCAGCGTATGAAAACGACATTTCCTGGCTTACGGCTAAAAGCTTCTTTAGCAGTTCTGTGTGGTTGAAACCAAAGAAAAACTGAAAAAAATTAAATAAAGCACACGCACATAAAAAAGGTCTTTTGTTTTCCGTCTCAGGAATATTCACTTTCTTGATTTCTTCTCAACTATCTCCGCTATTTTATAAAAGGCCTTTTGTATTATTAACTGGAAAGTGCATGACGTTTTATAACCTTAACTCTGAAGTTCTTAAAGTGCAGCAGAGAAAGCCCTAAGATATAAAGGTAATTTAAGGCAATTAAATTAATTTAACTAAGACATAAGGTTTCCCTAATGAAATCTTCCTTTTTAATGTAATGTGAAAAATAAAAGCTTACAGAAACGTTACACATATTTACTAAACAGGGGAGGAAAGTCTTAATATTAAAAAAAATCATGTTTACATCTTATATGGTTATGAGAAACTGAACTGCTAGAAAATCATTCTTTACTGTAGTTACGATATAATAAATTCCGCAAAAGTGCTTTTATCGTTTTATAATAAGGTAATTGCAGTCTTATTCTCGATTTTAAAAATCAAGTTTGAAGCTCCAATCTTGCTCCAATGAACGTTACATTTCTTGCCAAATCGTGATCTGTCTCCCTCACATGCTTCAATAAAGTCATAGGGACTAACAGATTCAAATGACTGCTAATCTTAAATGTAAGCAGCCAACCCTTGAATTTTCTTTTCGTTATAGTTTTCTCTCAATAGCAGTGGGAGATTTCATATAGAAAGTATGTTGTCGAAAAGGAAGACAGTATCCGCAAAATATCTTGAATGGGATCATAAGATAAGATTTATAAATTTATGATGAATTCATCTGTTTCCATTATCGTAAAGGATATTTCGAGCATCATTGATTTCTGTCATAGTTTTATATTGAGCGTGACTAACAATGAAACTGTTTGCTTTCGGACAATTTCTAGTTTTAAGTTGTTATGCCAAACAAAATTTAAATAGGGAATATCAATCAAGAGAGGTCAAAGCGAAATAAAGGACACCCTCTCAGAAATGCTGCTGTTGAAAGACCCCAGTCTTCTGTATTTATTAATAAACTCTGATAATCTCGAACTCAGATTTTTCGAAAGTTGATTTGGGTTATTGGTTGACCATCTTGTAAACTCCTATGAAATAAAAATTTTACGCTTGGAAAGAAGAGTTGCTGTGATAGTTTTTGTTAAACGCGCCTTTATGAACAGAAGTGACCGTAAAGTGATTGGATATTTGACCTGAAGAAATATTAACTTGAACAAATATAGTATTCCCTGTTGGAATGAAACATGCTTTGCAAAGCATTAAAATTACGGGATGTTTAGCAGCTGATTTTTTTAGGCTCTTTGCTTGCCCTAGAACAGTACCGGAAGTGACTCTTCTTGTAAGAAGTGAAGAATTTTTTACTGTTTCAGCGAAACTTTAATTGCATCTTCTCCCAATCAATGAAATTCAGCCTTACTGCGGCCCAAGTCTAATTATTATATCCCCTATGCTCAAGAGGAGTCTACATATCCAATTGTATTCGTGCAGCCATCTCGACGGCAGAAGCACTAACAAGGAAGGTCTTCCAACCTTGAACTCTCACCTTTCATCGAGAAATACAGTGTAGTAAAATAATTAAACGCTAATATAATGTAGATAAAGAGAAAAAAAGTTTTTAACCGCAAATGGCAAACTTTCTGAGGAATTTGATCACCTATGACAAACTTTCGGTAGAAATTTAAAATTTCCTTGAAATCTCTAAAAACAAAGCCGCATCGCCAAACATAGTAGACGTGTACATTTTCAGTTTTATATTCATTCTAATTTAGAAAGTAGATTTTTATAATATTATGTATTTTTAAATGAGCAAAGGATTTTCAGTTTTCCCATAATTTCAATGATTTATTGTAAACGCTTAATCAGTTTTCGAATAAAATTACAATCTGCACTTACTTGAATCTAACTGGATCGCAGAAAATTATATACAAGCATAATTTAAAAATCATTTCTCAAGCAAACCAGAGGGACTGTTGCCAAAGCCTTAAAGTCTGGCTGCTTCTTTAAGAGAAGACAGTTCTGATACCTAACAAGCGCTCCGAGCCAAAAAACTTTAAGATAACGCTTTAGTTAATGTATTAGCATTGCGGTTTGGAGAAACGTTTCTAAAGGAATACTGTCGACTGCAACTTAAGATCCGGCTACAGAAGGCAGGAGAGACTTTTTAAGAACTAGCAACTGACAGCGAAAAATTAACTCAGCTAGCATTTCGAGTGAAATTGAAGGCATACTGACTCTTCGAAATTTTGTGAATGCTATTAAGGATCCCGATATACAGCACGCACTGAGGATAGTTGATGATAAAGATCTGAAGAGTGCTCTAGCGCATGAAATGAGAGCACGTACTGCATAGAATGTCAGTCGAAAAGATCGTTGGCTTGTAAGGAATGTCAGCAGTACGGAGGATGCATGGTTGAAAGCGGTGATGGAGCTGACCAAAAGACTGAAAAGACCAAAGACATAAAATGAAATGCTGGAATTGTAATAAAGAAGGACATTTACGGAAACAACGCCGTGAACCTATAATTCAAAAAGCTCAAACGAGCTGTAGTAATGGAATAAAGTGCTGAAGCTATTACAATAAGGGACATTAACGAAACCAGAGTCCTCTGGGTATCTAAGCTAAAATCTTAAAAAGGAACAGAAATTACTAAAAGCAGAAACTCAATTGTCTTTATTCTGTAGGTATTTTCAGTTCATGGTGGAAATCACCGACTCTAAGTTGAAGGAAAAATAAATGGATCCCCTTAGCGCATGACAGTAGACGTCGGAGCGAACGTGATTTTTCTGCGAGCTGATACAGCTTGGCGTTTGAATGGGTGCCATGTGTATACGGCTCTATCCTTAAATTTACGCACTGCGTACGTCAGTGTACGGGAAAATGAACGCGCATATCAGGTTCGCATGCAGCGTATATGAGCATATAGTCAGTGTAGCTAATGCAACAGATACATGCATCCTTGGATTTGACTTTTTAAAATATTTAAAGTAATATAGATTTTATTTGAACGTAAAAAATAATGAGCTGCGCAATGAAGAATTACCAATATCTGGAGTGGATGAAAATGTAGTAAGCTGCAACAGAATAATTGCTCACTAGAAAATTATTATCCTTCCAAGAACGAAATGCATCATTAGCGGTACTGTGAAAACTCTTGAAAAGCTGCGTGTGGGAATTACCAATTCTCCCCCCCCCCAAAAAAAGTCAATAAACGCGTTCAAAGAGAGTTAAATTGAGTCTGCCTTAGTGGACTTAACAACGAAAGGATGTGTTCCAATCAGGGTCGTTAACATGAGTTAAAGGTGGTTTGCATTTCAAATTTCTTTATGAAATTTTCTAAAAGGAAATATTTAAATGTTTGTTAAGTCCCCTTGGAATAGTGCTATCTTACAACAAAAATTTTTCTATTCTTCATAAAACTTGAGAACTGTCTGTTCTTTGCCTTGTAAGCGCAAATTTAAATCATTGAAATGACTAGTAATATCTCCTAAGAATTTTGATTTAGGAAGCCAATTTTTATCTTTAAGCTGAGTGAAACTTTCACCTATTTCATTCATGAATATTTCAATTGAACCAATGCATTCCACAAAGTGATTTAGAACCTTTCCTCTGCTTAACTAGTGAACTTCAGTGCCCATTAATAAATCACTGTATTCACATTCAGTTTCTTCTAAAAATGTCTTAAAGTTTCTGTGATTCAAGGCAGAACGAGCTCTAATTGTGTAAATAATTTTAATCACTACACTCATTACTTCATTTATCTGTCTCGAGGAGGCTTTTGCACGTGAATTTCTTCATGAATTATACAGTGGAATGAAAGTAGTGGTCTTCCAGGTTCCTTCTGCAGTAGGTTTACACAGCCAGCATGTTTTCCTAACATTGCTGGTCCTCCACCAGTTGTGACTGGTATATTTTTTATTGAAATCAAAAATTATCATAATATAATTACAAATAATTATAAATAATTTTTTATTCAAATCAAAAACACTTTCATTTTCGAATTTAATGAATTCTTGAACTTCCTTTAAAATGTCAATACCTTTCGTAGTATCTAACATTTGTGAAAGTACACACAACTCTTCATGAATAACTGGAGAATAATAGCTCCATAACGAGCAACTATTGCAAGGCCTTGCAACATTATTTATGTCAGCACTTTCATTCACAGACAAAATAACAACTTGACTACTCAAGAAATCATTTTGTGACTTAGTAGTAAAATCTTTTGACATACGAATAATAAGATGTTGTACGGTTCGAGCAGATAAAGGCATTTCTTTTATTTTATTCAAGATTTCGTTTTTGTTTTGGAAGTCACTGAACAACCTTTCAGCACAGTAAAAAAAAATTCCTTTAAAAGCATCACCATCTGTAAAAGGTTTACCATGCTTAATTAATCCAAGTGATACAATAAAACATGCGTTTGTTGAATGTATTGAACTCTTGTTTGAACTAATAAAACTGTGAGTAGCCCCTTTCTGTTAATTAAAATTCTGTTCGATGAATGTATTTCAATTTGTCTTCAGGACCCACTTTTGAAAGAGATGTACTATGTTTGGAGAAGTAATGCTACTGAACATTGTATATGCAAGCAGTTATATTGTAGCCACAGACTGTACATGAAAGACGTACGCTGAGTTGAACACATCGATATTCTTTTTCCCATGTAGCTTGAAACTGCCTTTTTGGTTTTTGACGTACTCATAATAATTATGAGGTAAGACTTTTATTTACTCAAAATGATGCCAAAGTACTTCGTTAACTAAGAAAAAATAGTGCAGTTAATTTAAATGTATGATACATAATCAATACAGAATGTATACTACTACTGTGCATAGTTCATCTCCATGAAGTTAGTGTTTTAAAAAGTTAAGAGTTAAACGTATCATTAATCCTCTTTTTGCTTATCTCTAGTTCTCTAATCCCCTTTTTATTCTCTAGCTATTAAAAAAGCATTATGCACCCACAATACTGGATTTCTGCCTGATACTTTCTTTGCAGTCGACCAGGTATGAGCCTGAATAAAGAGTCGAGTAATATTGATTAGGCTGCGGTATGCATAATTAAAATGCCACAAAAGCTATTGCACATAATTTTGCTTTTAAAATTGATCAGCAGAAGTTGGGAAAAAGAAAGAATAAAGAAAATTATCTAACAAATAAAAATAAAAAAGAAAGCATAGTATAATAAAAAATCATCGACACTTTTTGAAAAAAATATACGCATATCAATTTAATGTATAATATAACAAAATAGTATTTCAGCAATAAATGTAAGTAAATAACTGAAAATAAAAACTATATTAAACTTAACATTTTCTTTTAACAATAATAGTTACGCAGCTCAACTGGCTGATATCTCAAGGTCAACTAATAAGACATCATGCACCAAATCTCTGATGTAATATGTTTAGCACATTTTTATACATGTGCGCGCTGCGTAATAATAGTATTTATCACATTTTGCAACACTTCACAATACAAATACACTAGACGCTTTCGATTTGGGCATGAAAATAGCCGACAATAGCCATCTATCCAATGCAGCAGCTGGCGATCGCCAGGTTGATAAATGAAACGGAAAAGCCGAAAGAGCTTTTCACCACTGTAGTAATAGATGCCGGCTTGCTAGCACAACCACTTGGTGTTTTCATGACGTTCCATCGTCAAGTCCAATGAGATCTGTCTCGTTCAAGTCAAACTACGTATACTGCTTTTCATTTGTTGCGCTTGTCTCGAAGAGTAAAGCCACCTGCCGACGGCTGTTTCACCAAATCGAAAGCACCCATTTTAATTTGTTGGCAAGAATACCTACCAATCGTGATAATTAAGAATTCTTTACTGGGACACTAAGATTTTCCTAGTGTGTCACTAACCGCAGGTCATAAGTTGCCGACCATTGCTCTAATCCTTGGCCATTACCAATCGTCTTAGCTAGGAAAAAAGACAATTTTGTGTTGATTATAGGTGTCTAAATGGCATCACAAAGAGACAGTTAATATTTTGCATAGAGTTGCCTACACGGTAGAAGGGATAAATAGTTTGTCGTTTTGGAATTGAAAAGCGATTACTCGAAAATGGAGATCGATCGTGAAGTTCAGGAGAAGGCTGCATTTATTATCGATCAAGGACTGGCAGTTTAAAATAATGACCTTTTAGTTTATAAAACACTCTAGCAATATTTGAACGTCTAATGGAGACAGAACTATCATATGAAGCATATCTTGTGCATCTCGACGACGTTAACAATGGGACGCAATTTTGAAAAACATTTGGGAAATATCAGAAAATAGCTGCAGAAGCTCAGAGAAGCTACTTTCGAAATGTAAACTATCTTACCGAAAAAGTAGCTATTTTTGTCATATTATCTCATTAGAAAGTACGCATAGATCCTGAGGAAATCAAAGCTTCTCATGACTGATGTTATCCTCAGGACTTTCACCAGTTAAGAAGAGTTTTAGGCTTCTGCACTTATTAACGAAGATTTGTTAAGAGTTTCTCTAAAATATGAAGGCCTTTACATCGCTTAACAGAAACAAAGCAAACGTTTTTGTTCACTGATGAATGTGAACAAGTATTTAAATTCCTGAAGGACGCTTTCCCTCCGGCTAATTTACTAGCTTATCTCCATTCTAAATATGACTTCATTCTTGACACAGACACCAGCATTGAAGAGATATTTTTCTTAAAAAATTGACTGCCGAGATCATGATACTACTTATTTTAGTAAAACTCTCTCAAAGAAGAAAAGAAAAAACTGTATCACTAGACAAGAACTGTTAGTCATTATAAAGTCAGTAAAACATTTCCATCACTTAAGCTGAAATTCTGGTTGTGGACTGACCATGCCTCATTAAGTTAACAGTTTAGATTAAACATTTAGGTGAATAAAAGTGACTAGATGCACACAGCGGCTGCAGGATTATGACATGGAAATTCGACGTGGCAGAGGAAATTCGCATGTGAATGCTGATGCACTTACAGGAAAACCTTCTGCACCAAAATGCAAACAGTGTTCGAAAGCCTAGGTAAAATATTGCTCTTAAGTCTCAGTGGCCAGTTAAATTCCCACATTAGACACATACATGGAGAAGGAAGAAATAAGCGATAAGCGACGGAGGACGTGGGCACTATCCCTTTACCATAACGGTTAATCAGTACAGCACCACGTCCACCTTTATCCAAAGCAGGCTAGTAGAGGGAGGCGTCACACAGGCGCCTCGCACAAGATGCTCAGATCCAATACCTAGTCCATCCAGAGGGCATTCGCGCTGACCAAAGTGCCCCCCGAAAAATCACCCTCTCCAACTGCCCGGGCCAGTATTTATTGATTAATCAATTAATAAATATACTGGGCGAAACAAGGGCATGGAGATACATCAAATCACACAGGCCCCTCGCACAAGATCCAGCACCTAGTCCATCCAGAGGGCATTCGCGCTGACCAAAGTGCCCCCGGGCAGTCACCCTCTCCAACTGCAGTATATTAATAAATATACTGGGCGAAACAAGGGCATGGAGCTACATCAAGATATACATATTACATTGGCTTACTTGTTACTCAGGATATCAGATATGCTACAGAATGGGTGACATTTATATAGTTTTAGACTGCTTAGGCTTGGCCTGTTCATAACGCACATAAATAAACATGAATATACATCAACATACATTAAACACACATTAACATTATACATACACTGGTGTTCAAAAATTAAGGACGAAATCGAAACATCAGCATATCAGCTGAACGAAGAGGCAGAGCGGACAGAAAGACCAATCAGGTGATGTACGGTAGCGCATGCGCAGATATGCAGGTAGACGTAATGGGGGAGTGTCTGAGTAGTATAAAGCATGTTGTCCGTGTAGGATCAGTATTTCTGGCAAAGAGATTGCACGCCGTATAGCAGTTAAAATCACACGGAGTTGCTGCCTCAGCGAGAAATGGCGAATAATCAATCTGTTAGACGACATCTGGATGTTTTTACCCGAGGTCGAATCATTAGGAAGTTAGAGGAAGCCCGCAGTGTGACAAGTGTGGCTGCAGAGTACGGAATTGCTCACAGCATCGTTTCACGACTTTGAGGAAGGAAGAAATAGGAAACAGCCAAATGAAACATCCTGAATTGAGACCATTAATGGAATTAGTGGACTGGAGACGAAATTCCCACCTGGCAAGAAATGGCGCTTTAATTCGATGATAAAAAACTGTTGGGCTTTATTTGGTTCCCTTCACCTGCGAGATAGAGTTCACTGTTGCAAATAGGACACTGATGAAGGAAAGACTTTTAGATAGCACTTCATCTTACCAAGCTCTCGAGTCTCTAGTGTTGTGTCACAGCTTCAGTAACCCCTTAGGAGGGCATGATGATATAACAAGACATTTATTCAAGTACATGGCCAAAACAGATGTAGAACGTTGTACAAATACTGTGATGGTGGTAATGGATGAAATCTGGAATGTAAAATTAACTCAAAGCCTTCGAATATTTGGAAGTCTAAGATTCATAAACTCCATTTCAGCTCCCTAAAAGCACCACTGACAAACACATCTAACAGTTATCATCCTATAAATTGCGAAATATTTCATAATGAAAGACATCCTACATATCTGGGATTTATTTTTTATCCTCAGATCAGACAAATACCTGATCAGATACAGACAAATACCTGATCTAAGCGAAAAAATATAAAAGGAGACCTAACATAATGAAGTATATCTTTGCCTGAGATTGGGGAGAGAGGATTCTGATATGTTGTTGTCTTCATATATTACATGTATTAAATTAGTTTTAGAACGCACCTTTACTAGTCTCAATCTACGGTTCTTCAATTATAGAACTCAAAACCGTACCTGATATTTTCTTATTAATTGGCACAAAAATTAAAGAATAAAGAATGTTGTCCTCTTTAGTTATGCACGAAAAATTATTTTCTTTGTGCAGATGTAAAATAAATCTTATGTGAAACCTTCAATGATCAAACCTTCAATTCTTCAATGATCCTGCGCGAGCCCAATCGAAGTTGTTTTGAAGGTATATTCCACACAAGGGAAGTCTTTGGGAAGGAGGAGAGGACTTTTGGCCCCAACTAAAAATTTTTCATTTGGCATTACGTCTCGACAAATGACTTTTAGGGTACATCCACTGATGATATTCAGATTCATATTAACGGTAGCAAAGACGAAGATTTTTGGGATTGAACTTTATGAAATTCACTTCACTTGCTAGATGAAGTTCTCTGCCGTAAATGAGAGCTCCACAATGGAAAGAATTTCAGATGACAATTTATTTTATTAAAATCTTGAGTCCCAAATACTTTGTCAGAACTTCTCAGGAGCCTTACTGACGATTATTTTGGTGTAAAATAATGTTCCATAATGTTCAGTAACGTTTCTTCTGGGATAAGGTCAAAGAAGACGTAGAAAATAGGTGTGAATCCTGTGATGTAATTGGAGCTCGAAAAATTCCGTAAACACGTACATGAGGGAAGAATAGAGTGCTGCAGTACTAGAGCTGTATTCGAATGAATTTACTTAGATATTCTCGTACCTTTACTCCAGACAACTAAGGGTAGCATGTATATCTTACCTGTAATGGACTACCCTAGTAAATGACCGAAAGCTTATGCCATCCTGAATAAAGGAGCTTTAACCATTGCAGAAGTGTTAATTGACAACTGGATTTCACGAATTGGAGTGCTTTTTCTTATTCATTCTTACCAAGGAATAAACTTCACTTCTGAATGAGTAGGCCTAACAATCCTGCAGTGTATTGCTGTATTAATTATGTAAATAAAATGTACATATGTGTTTGTGGACGTCTCTTGCCTCTAGATTAATTGGAGTAAAAGAACATCGTTCAAAAATAAAACGAAGATCATCTTTACAACTGTGCTAAAAACTTTTCGGTTTTTCTTAACTGAGAAGTTTTCGGCTGCTCTTTGAAACAGATAAAAAAATTTTCAAATATCTGCCTTCTTATTTTTATTATTTTACTGAATTGCTTTGTTTTTGTTCCAAATCGTTTTGAAAGGTTAGGTTAGGTTAGGTTATTCAATTATGGCAAAGCACACGAGGGCTATCTGCCTAAGGGGAGGGATGCCTTCGTGGAGGACTTTCTAAGGGAAACTGGCTCGTATACACGTTACACATGGGGAAAACCACGAAAATGCCCATGCAGCCAGCCCGTTCGCGGGATTCGAACCTCGGACCGAACTACCAGTGTTCAGCGTCTTTACCGCTCGGCCGCTGGTGGGCCTTGTCTTGAAAGAACCATGTAGATTTCTTGGTATAGAAAAGAATCAAATTACTTCTTTATATCCACAGTCGTGCGGCATGGTGGGGAGATTTCAGCGGCCATTTCTTTCTATTCGTATTCCATAGCCAGCAGGACTAGGACTAAACACTGCCGTATCTCTGGTAGTCTACAGGAGTGCCGTTCATGAGAACACTCTATTTCTCCATCGCAAATAATATTTGATCGTAAAATATGTCTGCAATGTAATCTATTCTTCCGACAACCACCAGACGGAACTTCTTCGTCTGAAAACTACTTCGAAAATCTGCAGGCGCGTTGAGAAGACGTTCATTGTTTCGCGAGGGAAAGAATTCGTTTCACGAGCGACCGAGAGTGCGAATACAAGATATGATTTGAAGTCTGCGGAGATTGGAGGATTCAGGACAGGAGATCAAGTCTGGTTGTGGAACCCCGAGCGTCACTGAAAGATTAAGCTGCAGATATCGTGGAAAAGGAATTTCTGTGTTATCAAGCAACTGAGTGACATATTGAGGCGTATTCAAAGAACTCTTCTTTTAAGCTTAAAGTATCACACTACGATAAACTTCCCCTTATTATGGTAATAACAGTTAGTTGTCCCTGGTCTTGGGGACAGCTCTCTGCCCGGTATGTGCAGTTATTAAGGATGGGTCGTAAATATCTGTAAATATTTAAATCCTTTTAATGGCAATGTTGTTTTTCTGTATTTTTGTAATACTATGCGTTGATTTATTTATCTAGTTATTTACTAATCTGTAACCTTTAGGGTGATAATTGTAGGGTTCATTTTGCATTTGTGGCCACATGTTTTGTATATTATGTATTCATTTGTAGAATTATTTATCTTTGAAGTTTAATGGTGCTTAAATTGCAAAAGCAGCGCAAGTAGACCCGAGATAAGAGCAAATGTGCCACTCACTAGTCTTGGCGACAAATTTTCTAGAAGTTTCTTGAAGCGTGTGCTATACCAGACCCTTATCCATGTTGCACTATATAAATACGGCTCCGAGAGCTCGAATATTGTTGTTCTTATTGTTTAGCTGTGAGGTTGAGCGATTTAAAAAGCGTCAACTGAATTGTGACGTTCACCTTCACAGGTGTTGACGACCACAGTCCTTGTCAAACGTTCACCTTCAGAACTTCGAAACTTGCTCCAACAATGAGCCTAAGAACTGCATTGCCACGAATGCATGAACCACGAATTAATGAATCTAGTAACGAACTATGTTTTTGCAGACACATCATATGTACGTGTAATATATATGGTTTTACAGAAGCACAAAACGCAGCCTTTTCTCTTTCCTCTCTAAGTTTAGCTTTTAAACAGGTAAACTTAGATCAATAAGGTATCTAAGTGTTGGAGCCCTTAGTGTTGGAGCGTTTCATCGGTGTCACCCAAATGCACGATTAAGGAGGGGGGGACATGCCTACAGCACGAAGGATATTCCGATCTACTAAAGCCATCTGCGTGAAATATACTGGTTATCATAAACTATGGAAAAATCACAAAAATCGCGATTACTAAAAAAGTTACATGTAGAATTTTGTGAAACTTACCCACACTATAAAACACATAGTAAGGTATCACATAACATAAAAAAAATTACAAGACAATTATGGTAGTTTAGAAATTAGCCCGTGTATGAAATGAACAAATCGAAAGTGTCAGTTTGCTATCGGAAAAGTACCTTCAATATCGAATATGATCTCCTATAGAAGCCATACAGCACATACAGCGATGTGTCATGCTTTCAATTATACGGTCTATCAATTCCATAGGAAGCGAGAACCACTGCTCTTGCAAAGCAGTTGTAAGTGCGGCAAGGGTCTGAGAGGGCGGCTTGAGAGCAGCTAGATGTCTTCCTAAAGCATCCCGAACGTGCTCGATAGGATTCAAGTTCGGGGATCGAGCTGGCCACTCCATGCGCATATTTGTTTCCTGTTGAAGATAATCATCTACGATGCTAGCCCTGTGTGGTCTTGCGTTGTCGTCCTGTAACAGGAAAGCATCACCTATTGCCCCGGCATATGGGCGCACATAAGCATCAAGGATGTCATCTCTATAAAGCTGAGCATTCACGGTTCGACTTGGGAACACGTGGAGGTCTGTGCATCCACCTAAAGAGATGCCACCCCAAACACAGACACTGCCTCTTCCGTATGCATCTTTTTCACAGATGTTTGACAGATGATAACGGCTTCCAGGTTCTCTCTATATCAAATAACGCCTACTATCGCTTTCTAGACTAAACCGTAAAGAGAACAGCCCTCCATTGATCAGCCGTCCAGTGGACATGTTGTCGTGCCCACTGCAAACGGTCCCTCCTATGGCGTGACGTGAGCGGCACGCAAATGGCTGGTCCCCTCGCATACAGACCACTTTTGTGAAGCCTTATACGCACAGTTGACGTTGACACCAACCTTCCGGTGGCTGCAGCAAGGGAGGATCTAAGAGGAGTCGGAGTAACGGTTCTGTTCCTGCGTGCACATAATGTCAAATATCGGTCATCGGTGCTCGTCGTAGCAATTGGAAGTCCTTGGCTGAACCTCCTAGATGCCGAATCTGTGGTTTGAAATTGCCTTTAAAGTCTATGAACAACAGAAGGACTCACATTTAGCCATCCGGCCACTTCTGTTTGACTTTGTCCTACCTCTAGTCTCCCAATGGCTCTCTATCGTAGTTCTGCACGCAAATGATGCCTGGAGGTCATTATTACGAATTGGCTATCTCAGATTTCTGATGTCACTATCACAGTGAAATATGTGGGATTGCTCTCAAACATGAACTTTTATGCTCGTCACAGATGACGTATTCCGAGTGCAGCGCCACTAATTTGCATATTGCAGTTTTACTCAGCTACTGTTACTTGGCAACATATTCAAATTTTACACGGTTTGGCTTACTTTTTGAGAGAGTTATCGCTATTTTTGTGATTTTTTCTTAGTTTATGATAATCAGTGTATGTTTTCCTCCTCTCAAATACATCAAAGAAATATCGGCACATTATCGCCAAATATGCAGTCAGACTGAAGAAATCGGGCATTCCAGCCGAAGCTTGTAGGTGTTTGGTTACTTGTACCTGTTTCGTTTAGTGGGGAGCACTTTCGGATGAAATGACACTATTTTCTTTGTCGGCTGATCTGACAGTAGCTGAAACGGAAAATCACACTTCGCGCCTTCTGAAGAAGGCATGAAAGATTCCCGTTTTAAAAAACTGAGGGGGTCACTATTACATTCTATTTTCTGAAGCCAAATTTTAGCCGAAGTAAATGAAATAAGGTTTAAATTGCTTGCATTCGTGCGTTAAGTTTTACTCGCTAGAAGTACTGTTTTAAAATATTTTAAGATTTTATATCTGAATACGCGTAGAGATTTTAAAAAGATTTTGTCATGTGAAATATCAATTTTATAGAAATCTGAATTACTTCTCTGTATTTTTCAGCATATAAATATTATTTAAACAAATCGTGAGGATGAATCAAACTGAAGTATTGCAACGAAGTCAGTATTTAAATAGTTTGCTTTTCAATATATTGATGGAATTTAATTAATATGAAGCTTTTATTCAGATAATCGATTTTTTGTTATTTAATTTTTTATGTTATTTAGCCAAAACCTTTCCTTCGTTGCACTTCAATAGATACATTGCTCATTTTACTGATTGACGTATTTATTAATTTCGAAGTCAAGCAACAAAAATCAGCGTTATATTTACAATTTTCACAGGTTATTTTACCTTAATGATGAAACACCCCTTTTTGATCATAAGATCACTTCGTGATCAGGCGGGTTGGGGTGTTTTCAGCAAACGTACCTTAATGATGTATTTATACTTAGGGCGTCTTCGGTCTTTAAGTAGGTTTTTGGCCGATGTCATCAGTTCTAAGCAGATTTTAGCAAAAAAATATCTCTTAAATACAAATATCTATTTATAAATGAGTAGAAGAAACTTACAATGCATAAATAAACGAAAATCGCTAAAAATCTAAAAAATATATGATAATAATAAGATCATGCAGTCTCTTGAACACAAATGACAGAATCCCATTTTTTTGTTTACCGTATCTTTCAGCAGTGATTATACTGTTAAAAATAATTTCCATTTCTGTAAAAAAATTAATAAAAAATGCAAAATGCATTCTTTTAGATTAAACTGAACAATGAAATTTTATTTCATATGCCTAACCATAGAACCCATTCCTGTTTCAATAAAAATAAATTATGGAAATTAAAATTTAAAACATATAATTAAATTAATAAGCCTAATTTTATTTGACTTAAAATGAACCAGCAAGCAGCTTTTCTCTTTGCTCATCTTAGCATTTTGCATTTTCCTACTTCTTACATTCCCTTCTGTTTTTCTAAATGGTTTACTATTCTAAAATCACTATAAATACTTCGTGAAAGATCATCCATTTTCTATTCCTAGTATGAATAAGTTATTTCCCAATAAAAGAGGAAATGTTTATTTTACTAAAATTGATTTTTCTCAGACTTCAACTTTTAGTAAAAAATAAACCTTCTGAAGTTGAAATCATTATAACGCACAAAAGGCACTCGGACGATAAAATGCTTGTAATAGTAAATGAAAATTCCTGAATTAATATATTAATCAAATTAGATGAGTTTGTCTGTATTTTGACGACACCCTCATGAAGTCAATGTCTTTGAAAGAACTTGCAGATAGATTGTGAAGAGATATCACCTTACAAACTGAGATAATTTCTGTGATTATTCTTTTATTATTAAACAGATACATATAGAGAGACACTGAGACTGGAGGTTATCAAAGAATAAGGTTTTGCAGTAGTTTTAAACGCTGCAAAGTATTTTCTGCCTCCTTGCCGCGGGCCTTCGTGGTGTAAATGTAAGCACGTCCGCCAAGCAATCCGACGACAGAACTGTACGTTTTTCAAATGTTGTTTTCTTATAAAAACCCTAAAACTCTCCAAATGACGCCCGAGCTAAAATGGGGTGAACGATAATTCGTCGCCACCAGGATTTGACGACTGGGTCTGCGGCTGCCTCGTCATCCATTAAAAGGAGAGAATCTAAGGTATTTCTTCCTCATAACCGCCTGCCTTTCGTTGTGCAAGCCGTATTGGAAGCACATTTGACTAGCAGTTGGGATGCCAACACTTCAAGTCGCGATAAGGGCAATGCTCATTTTTCATGTTTCTTGTTTCGAAAAACCTAATGACTCTGCAAGGTTAAATAAGAAAAATATTTATTATCATATTTAATAAAGTTTTGCTACGTATAATAAATGTATTGTTTCAATTCTAAAATTATATCATGCGCAGAAAAAGGGATAGCTTTTGAAATTTGCCTATTGTATAAATGCTATGGGCTGAACAATATTATTAAAGGAAGTAGTAAGTACGACATTACTAAAGACAAAAGCATATAAATCTATAATTTATTATAGATTAATATACTTGGAAAATTAGTTAATATAAATTCATCTCTTTAAGAAGTATTAGAGTATGAAAAATTTACCGTTCCATCACAAAACTATCACATACTTAAAAAATGAATTTTCTATTAATATATAGCGTTGGTATCATCTGTTCTTAATAGCAAAAATTAGAAGTGGTTGTAGAGTCATTAGGATTTTTGAAGACGGAAACACGAAAAATGAACAATACCCTCGCCGAGAATCGAAGCAATACGCGCCGAGTATGCTACCGTTACACTATGAAGGCATGCAAAAAGAAGGGAGAAAATACTCCCCTTTTTAAAGGGCGATTAGGAATTAGGGGACTCAATCGCCAAATCCTGGTGATGAAGAATCCTCATCCACGAACTTTTTAGTTCGGGCGCCACTGTAGAGTCATTTGGATTTTTGATGTAGCAAACACGAAAAACGAGCAATGCTCTCGCCGGAACTCGAACCTTGATCTACGCGCCGAGTGTGCTACCGTTATACCACGAAGGCATGCAGAAAGGAGGGAGAAAATGTATTATAAAACACAGGAACTAGTGAAATTATAAATTACACCAGTTAGCGATATTATTAATGTGATTTAGCGACCATCTGTTTTTGCAAGTATTTGACTAAAGCCTGAATTTAGATTGAGAAATCCATATTTTTAAATGTCGCAATAAAGATTATTCTGAACCAAAATGCACAATATAATGCTTTAGAAACATCTTCTAATTAACTAGAGTTATGATATAAAAGTTTATGAAAATTATGACATAAATATAAATTGCCTGATTATAACACACCAGTATACGAGTTCTAATATGAAGCAAAAAAATGCAATAAAAAATACAGGAAATGGATTAACAGAAAACCAAATATACCTATATACATATATTGTACAGAGTTAAAAGCTGTTTTCATTAGTTATGGTAATGATGCAGAAGGTCATAATTATCAACTGGATATACCAATGTTCGAATTATATCAGTTAAAGAATATACTGAAAAACAGTTACCAAACTCTAGGAGTAATAAATGCATTGAAAGGTAGCGTAAAATTCCAAAAGTTTAGAAAAACGTACTAAAAATATATCTCATATCAAAAACATGTTGTTGTCGCTTATGCTCACTTGTTTGACGTAGTCAGCCCAAGCCCACGAAAATTCCTTTTGGTAAGGAGCCGTTGACAACAGCCTTCAGCACCATTCAGATGACAGTACGATTTAGTTCAGTTCCGCCCCCCAATTTTGATGGAGAGCACCCTGCGCAGGGGGGGATCCGAGGGTCTCCCGCCCCTCTTCCCTTCCACCAAACCACACGAGAAGACATTCGGCTCCCCGCATATTTAGGGTGCCGCCATGCCGCACCGATACTGTATATTTACAAACATCCATGCCTTCTCCAGGATTCGAACACGGGCCTTTCGGCACGGCAGTCAGCGAAGCTAACCACTATACCAGTTGAGCGGCAATATCAAAACACTGAGTCTGTAAGAAGTTACATTTAATTTTTAAAAATCATCAGTGAGAAGGGGGGAATAAATGTAAATAACAGCTTAATAAGACACTTATTACAATAACGTTGATTTGAATTTAGAGCTGTTTAGCAAACTGAAATTTTAGACTTAATAAACTTGAATTTTAAAATTAAAGGAGAACTACTTACAAAAATTTGTAAATATGAAATAAGTGAAAGCCATTCTACTTAGAAGATTTGCTAATATCTACCTAAACAGGAAGAATAATACAAACTGCTGTTATGAGTTAATATTTCTGTGTATTATGTGGAGCTACTAGCATCTTGTCTTAGGAACACAAGAATGTAGAAAAGAATATATTAAGCTTAACAATTCTGAATGAGTAGGCCTAACAATCCTGCAGTTTATTGTTGTATTAATTATGTAAATAAAATGTACATATGTGTTTGTGGGCGCCTCTTGTCTCTAGATTAAGTGGAATAAAAGAACGTCGTTCAAAAATAAAACGAAGATCATCTTTACAACTGTGCTAAAAACTTTTCGGTTTTTCTTAACTGAGAAGTTTTCGGCTGCTCTTTGAAACAGATAAAAAAATTTTAAAATATCTGTTTTTTTATTTTTATTATTTTACTGAATTGTTTTGTTTTTGTTCCAAATCGTCTTCTTGTTAGATTGTTAACCACTAGTTTTCTAGATTATAAGCTCTTCCTGTTAGATTGTTAACCACAAATTTTGATTTAATTATTATATCTTGAATGAAGAAAAAGTATATAATAATAAAGTGATGGAAATGACATTTCAAAACTAAAATCCAGCGCGCAACTGAGATTGTTAAATCAATGTAATTAAACAAATATATAAATACCTTCCAGCATGTTTTTGTCAAAAGCAAGACAAATATGTACTAAAATTATACAAAATATAATACTATTGTGAGGAAAAGAAGAAGGATAACTGCAGAAACGTTAGGCTCTAACGTTTCTGGTAATTTTTAGGTAGGTGGTGATCTAAAAGAGTTCAAATGAAAAAAGCATAAATTAACCAATTAATAATGTAGCTAATTGAAGAAATTCGAATAAGACTCGGCAAGGGGCGTTTATCTTTCATCAGCTAACATCGAGCAGTCCTTCAAAAAAAGCATTTCTGTCCTTCCTTATTTCTAAAACCATTCTTTTGTATATTTTAATTAATTATTCCTTTGTATATTTTAATTAATTATAATTAATTTAGAAGTCAAACATCAAATCAGCGTTATATTTGCAAATTTCCCAGGACTAGTTTCGATCGTTTTACTACCGAACCACTACCTCAGCTGCCAAAGTGCAAATGAACTAAATAAAATACGACGATAAGATACGATAAGAAGGGCTGGACAGAAGTTAAGCTACTGGCGCCATCTATTGATGAAACGAGAAAACTAAAACATAATTTCTTTAATGGCTGAAGGTAAAGATGTATTGGAATTAGGGTCGTTAACTAGAACAGAAAGATTTTTTTAATGTGAAAAGCCTCTAGAAAATCAAATTCACCAATGGAGGATTTTTTAAAAATAATTTTGGCTGCCGGAAATTGGAAAGTGCAATTTTCGGGCCAATAGCGCTGGGCAACAGAGGACATCTGTGTTTCCTTTTTCCTAACATATGCCTCATGTTCTTTAACACGAAATTTTAAGGCTCTCTTAGTTTGACGAACATAAATTAAACCACATTGGCAAGGAATCCTGTAAATACCCTGTCGCGGTATTCTCAGCTCGTTCATAATTCGTAATTTATTATACACCTTCAAAAATTTACTTTTAATATAGGTAATGGAGTATTCCAGTCTGCTTTCATAGCCTAAATTTCTTCTTGCTACAACTTTGCAGGTAATAACACCGGCGTTAATAACCCCAAAGGATCAAACATTGTTTGTGTTAGGGACAAAAGCTAAACAACATAGTTTTAATTTCAATGTTAAGATTATCTTCTTTTCTGTCCCACATGATCCCTAAAACTAGGTACCGGGTTCTCTGCTGAAATCTTTCAGAACTGGCTCAACATGTTCTTCTACTGGACCATAGGTCCACATACATTAAGTCCATTTTCGCTTCCTCTAGTATCTTCGTAGAACATTTCACAAAGTTCACAAGTTCTTTTTCATCGTCTACAGAAGTCATACAGTTGTCAACATAGAACGATTTATGTAATTTATGGGCAATGGAACTCTGCTCCTCAGGTACTTGCAACACATGAACTGAAATAACTGCCCCTAGTAGGAAAGGACTATCCCTTACTCCAAAAACTATCCTTGTATGGCGGAGAACCTCCACTACATTATCTTCCTCCTACCATAAAAATCTTAAAAAAAATCCCTGCCTGCTTTTCGTAATTCTATCTGCAAAAGTACACACGGATATCGGAGATAACGTCGATGCATTTTTCTCTAACTCTCAACAAAATTGAAGGTATTTCTTCTAAGAAATTTGTCTTTTAACCATACAATCCTTTAGGGAAGGTGATCTGTTAGCTTTACAGGAAGCGTCAAAAACAGATCTTATCTTAGTGGTGACACTGTCTGGTTTGAATACGAGATGTGCTAAGTAGTGCCTTTTAGAAAGAGTTTTATGTTTTCGTGTAACACTGAACAACCTTTTTTTTTGGTACATGGCGATTTGAGAGAAGCTCTACGTTATGACTTAACCAAGGTAACCCTACACAACAACGACCGTCTTCATTTCTTGTAAGAGAACTCGAAAACTGTTCATTTGCTATTTATTCCTCAGCAGCGTTAGTTAAGTTTTGATTAGCATCTAATATTCCTATCGTCTTTAAACTCCAAAGATCGGAGATGTTGAAATCGTGGACCGCTAAAACTGCACACAAGGTTGAAGCATCTTTAGTCTTGTGATTAACAAATTCTTTAGATGCACCACAAACCGACAATTTTTTGACAATCTGCTCTCACATCCGATAACCAAATACGATTTCGTTTTAATTCTTTTAATATTGGACACTTGGACACCCGTGGTATATCCCTATATATTACATTTTCATCTAAAAATTCAAATTATAAATTTGGACATTTATTCGACTAGCCGAACATAATTTTAGCCGATATATGTTATGTAACTTTGGTTCTGTTCGGGCACCCCTAAATAAAATAATAGCAATATTTTCTTGGGCAATGATTGATAACCCCAACTCTTCTACTAACGAATTCAGAATATATGACTTCTGGGAACCACAATCCCAGAGTACTCTAACATTTTTTATAGCCCCTGACACCAGATATTCTTATCCACAAAGTCACTTAGGCTACCTCTTTTGTACAAGTTTGCGCTGCTGTACCTGCATGTATATTATTTGCCACCAGTTTCTCGGTTGGGGATTCCACTTTATTATTTATTTCCGGTCATAAATAAATTGAATATGTTTTACCACAAGAGAAACGCTTAACAAAGTGTTTACAGAACTTTGCCATATGATTTGGCTCTAAACATTCCAAACAACATTTCTTTTCTTTAGAAATCCTGTCATTAAGAGATGATGAATGCGCATCGTAACAATTTTTACTGTCATGCATTTCATTACAAAAAAAATACAAGCATAATTCTTAGTTGTAAGAAAACCTGTGGCAGTAGGGACATTTATCTCTTTCTTCAATTTAAATTTACCTTTTGGTTTATCATGATATCTTTCTTTACGATTAGCCTATCGAATCCCTTACATGCCAACTTTAATCTGTCTTCCTCCTCTACTTCAGGCTTCAAAAATGTCATTAAATTGGTAAAGCGATAAGATCAGTTCTTTCTGACTGGTTAAAGAGCAAACTCCTTTGCCACGCCTTAAAACATCCTCCGTGAGACACGATTCCACCATTGGAAACAACCTTGATGTATTTGCGTTCGATTTCAAACCCAAAGATTCTAAGGCTGTCAGCTGAGCTTCATTTTTATCACAAGATTTATCAAGAGGTAATTCATCCTCGTTATCTACCTTAACATTAGAAATGATTACAGTTAATGATTTAATTAATTCTCTAACATAGACTTCTACTAATAACTCAGGTTTCCCAAAACATCCCTTTAAAGCTAAAACAGCTTTATCATAATTTTCCAAAGTCACGGGATAGCTTTCAATAAACTCTTTAGCACTCGATCCGGGCTTCATACACTGAACCAAATATGAAAATTTGTCACTCTCACACAAATCAGAGTCAGTGCGAATTTTCTCAAACTGCGAACAAAATGGAAGCCAATTTATCAATTCTCCATCAAATTTCTTTAGTTTAATTTTTGGAAGCCTGTATTGTTTAATCTTATTACAACAAATACAAACACCGTCACTTGGCTTCGTTTCTAAATTCACTCCCTCTAAAATTTGTAATTTTTCATTAATGTGGCTAGTCACTCTTATATAATCATCAGAATACTTTTCACGATTTTCAGTTTCGCTTGCTACATCTTCCTGTGTAGTTTTCCCATCTTCAGTTCACAAACAAGAATTCTATCATCTAGTTTTTTTATGTCTGAATGTATATTTTGTAACTTCGTGAATCTATCGCGTACTAAGTTTAAAGAAAAATTTTCTTTTACCAATTCCGGTTTTAAAACATTAGTAGTTTGCGTATAAGAAGTGCGCAAACCTGCACGTTTAAGCTTTAAAGCCTCTAAACTTTCCATAATGATCTTTTTAATCAAACTAGAACACTTAAATTTAAATCAAAATTGAATATTTTTAAATCAAAATAGAATGCTTAACTTTCAGGCCGAAACATAATCCTTAAACAGTTCTGGTCCTGTCGTGGACGCCACAAAATGTTAGGTTAATTGCCTGAGGATATAAAATAATAAAACAGGAACTAATGCGTATTTTGCGCTTCTGACTAAACTTAAAATAATTCCTAACAGTTAAGACTTGGCATGCAGTCTGCCAAACCTCAGCAGGTTCATAATATAAAACAAGCAAAAAAGTACACTTTCTTTCACCCACTCTAGGTATTAAGCATTCCAAACTAATAGAGATAAAAAATTTGTGACTCACTTGGACAGCATTTGGATTCCTCTTGAAGCTATCTTCTGAGCGAGGAAACAGACGAAAGACAAAGCAATACTACAAATCATTATGAACTCGGCATAAACATTTTTACTTCGGTTACACAAAACTATACAGAATGTCTACAATTTTTTCAAATTTCTGCCAGCCAGCAACTAACTGGCATTCCGTTTCACCCGCTGCGCCTCTCTCGCGGAATCGTAGCAAAAACATCAAAATATTTTCTCTTAAGTTGCTTGCGCTATCTGTTGGCTTCTTTTTTTATTTCAAATACAAGTCGATTTCTTAATAAGCAAACATGAATATTATTTTTAAAAATATATAAAACAATTATACTACTTGTAACATTTAGTAACAATAATATAATTAATATGTAAGTTAAAGAAATGTAACATAAAGAATAATATACCTATTTCAATAGAGCTTTTACCTGTAAGATCAAGATTAAAGCTTAATAAGTGTACTTTAGATGACCATCAAGTGTGTCATCTCTTGATAATTTCAAGAATCTCTCTCTATGGTTTCTTAACACTTTCAGTTCTCACTACAGTTTCAAATCTTGAAGTACATAATATCAACCGGTACGATTTTGAAAATCTCTGTACCTACCCTAAAAATCTCTTCCACTAAAAGAAATTAAGACAATCTTCTTAATTTTCCACACCTCTTTCCAATTATTCTTGTTGTAATGGACTATATGAAATGGAAAGATTTTCTTAATAGCACACTTTTTCCTAACTACATTCAGTTTCAAAATTCTATTCTTTCTACAAATTAATGGAATGCCTATGGGAACTAAATTTGTAACCTTTACTTGTTTACTAAATATAAGGTAGTGCAAAGCAAATCCTAAATGTATTAAATTGTAAAGAAGCGAATGATAAATACGAGCTGAAGCTTAGCGTTGATCATTCGAGTCTAGATAAAAATTGCCATCATCAGCAACAAATAGATCTCTTAATTAGTCATACGAATCGTGGCTAGTACAAATCATCAGCAGAATGGTTCAAATAAATTTACATCACGCTAAAGCTGCAGCAAACCAGTTATACGTTAGAGCTATTGAAAGAGAGTATAAAATAGCCCTACTACAAGAACCTCATGTTGTGGACAATAAAGTTCAGGGAATCCCGCTGAAATTTCGTATTTTCAGTGATGATAAAAATTATCGTCAAGTGTCAATTGTTCTGTTAGATAAAACTCTAGCAATGCTTTTGTATGCCTCTTCAAATATTGTGGCAATTAAAAGGATAATTAATAATAAAAACACTGTTCTTATTTCGGTGTATTGTCCTCCAAGTGATGTTTTGAATGATGAGGTGCATGGTATGAATAGTGTTATTGACGTGAATGAGTACTCTGAAATAATTATGTGTAGCGATTTTAATGCCAGGAATCCCCTATGGGGACCTAAGAAGTGACTCAAGAAGTGAGGCCATTATTGAGTTTCGTTCGATGAATAACTTGAATGTAGTTCTGATAGCCTGGCTACGTTTTCCGGTGCCAGAGGTGAAAGTTGGATAGATCTGGCTATTGTTAAATCTTCATTTTTTCTGAACTGGTCAGTTTATATCTCATGTACATCGTTATACTGAGAGTGATCTTTTGTATAACTCTTTTAGAGAGAAGACTTGTGTGAAAGATTTTATATGTGGAATTTGAATTGGTTAGATTTTCGCACAGAATTGGATAGCTTTACTAGGCAAGTCTCTGAATAAAACTTGGAAAATATATCTGATTTAAATCTTTATATTAAAGATCTTATAAATTCAATAGTGAATATTTTCAAGAAAAATAAAAAGAGGAATATGTAAAACAAAATATTGTTTTCGGGAGATAAGCGTATTGGTGGTCTGAAAAATTAGCTGTGTTACGCAGTCAAGCTCCACTCTACAGAAGAAAAGTACAAAGATGTACTCATAATCAAATAGAGAGAAATATGTTAAAGATTCGATATAAAAAGAAATTAGCTGAATATAAACGAAAGGTTAACATGAGCAAGAAACGCACTAGGGAACTATTATATGATATACTGAATATTAATCAACCTTTTGGTATTTTTTATCATGTTGCTGCTAATAAATATAAACCAACCCTACAGATCGCCTCTTTGAAATATAAAGATGGACTAAAAATATAGAAGAGACTGCAAATTATCTCCTACAATATCACTTTTCTTGTGACAATATTCAGGATGATTTATCAATTCATCATCAGATTAGACTAGATTGTAGGTCACCTCCGTATACGATAAATTATTATGATTTTACTGTATATGGCGTAGAGTTTACTTTTAAAATGTTGAATAAAGGCAGAGCTGGTCTTCCTATGGAGATTATTTTAGAAATTTTTTAATGTAAAACTGAAATTCACTGAAATTTTCTCCTAAGGAACACTGGATCTGTATATTGGAGTTGTTACATTTAAACACAGAGGATAATAACATAAAATTACGCAAAGTTACATAACACAAACCTGTTCAGCACACTCATTACAATATTGAATCACTTAAATACAATAGAGTTGATACTTCGGAGATCGTGTAACCAGAATTTTCACATTTTTGTATAATAAGACAAACATATGGGATTTGATTTTGCTAATATATTGGAATGCCTGGTTCTTATTATGTGAGGATATTTGTTGCAGGTAAGACTCTACTGAGCTCAGACCTCTCAGTCCAAACTCCAAAGTTCATAGATTTTCCTTAATTTCACGATTAACTAAACCCTTAATTTATAACCCTTAATTTCACGATTTTTGGATACAGGTGGCCTTGAGATATCACCACGCTTTTGAATTTAAGGTCTAGATTAATGGGTTTCCGGATGTGCAAGTCACTTGTAAGAGGACAGAGGAATACGTAATGGTCTGCATCTCCTTTGACTCCACAGAGACGCAATTGTCGCTATTGGAGAGGTTCCTCTGCAGAGGCATTAGGTTATTTTGAAGCAGGAGACATAATAAATGAATGACCAATGCCCTCGCCGAAACTCGAACCTGGACTCTCGAATACGCGTCGAGTGTGCTACCGTTGCACCACGAAAACATGCAGAAAGTGGGGAGAAAACTCCTTATATACTCCCCCTTTTAAAAAGCGACTAAGGATTAGGGGATCCGTCAGTCACCAAAACTTGGTGGTGAAGAATCATCAACCACCACTTTTTCTTAGTTCGGGCTCCACTGTAGAGTCATTGGGTTTTTTTGAAGCAGGAGATGTGAAGAATGAACAATGCCCTCGGCGGGACCTCGAACTTGGGATCTCTCGAATACGCGCCAAGTGTGCTACCGCTACACCACGAAGGCATACAGAAAGGAGGAAGAGTTGCCGCTTTGCCCTTTGATTCAAGTTATGGTTATTTCAGCATTGAGAACTTTAGACATTTGATTAATTTCACCGGCCAGGTTAGAACGGTTGTCTGGATTTCGCATGGAGAGTATGGCTGCTTGGCTATCTGACTTAATAGACATTTTGGCGAAATCATTTATTGACGCAAGGTTGATGGCAGCTTTTATGACTGAGAGTTCCGCTTGATGTGTGCTATTGGAGTTGTTTAAGTACCCTTTCCATTTTATTTCACACTCCAGATGTTTTTGTATTGGAAAGAATGCTGCTCATCGATTGCTTGAAGATGTAGCGGCATAATGCTTGCCAAGACATTTAGGGCTGAGCGGAATGTCCGTCACTGAGCTTGATACTCTGAGTTTGATACATTGGGCTGGATACAATGTGCTTAATACATTGTGTGTGTCAGACACAATGCCAACAAATTACTGCCTGTTCCATTTCCAACGATCTATGTGATACATTTCCAACAATGAGACAGACTTACAGCGAGCACTTATGGACTTTTTTGCATCCAAGATCCCCAAGTTTTATTGCCAGGGAACTGGAAAAGGATGGATTATGCTAATGCGGATTACTTTGAGGCCTAATGCTTTTGGTTTTTTTTTTATGATCATGAATACCGAGAACTGATTACCGTGTATATAAGACTGCCCCAATTAAATTATGAATTACAAAACTCTAAATTTGAGTTTCATGATGCTATTAAATAACCTATAGAAATTTCAGAAAATTTTCATAAATGTATTAAAATGACTGCTGCATGCATGTGTGCTTTCTGAGATTTATTGGTTGAAGCACTCTAGGATATGATCCTACAAAATGTTTTCTGTTGATATTATAAGAAATTGTAAACATCACACGTGCTTTACAAGTGACTGTTTCTTATTTATTTCCTGCAGTTAAAGGTTTCAAGTTACAAAAATTGGTACTTCTTTGTTATAGCGGCCCTCAATCATATTTGGCGATTTTAGATTTGCCCCAAGATCTGAGCTATAATTTTGATAAGCTCGTGAAGCGCGAATGTAAAAATAAATTGCGCAATATATAATAATAACAATAATACTCACGTCTTTCTTCTTCTTATTATTATTTTATCGCATGTAATTGTTCCAGTCAACCACAAGCACTTCTATACATATTAAGCTCTTTGTTATACCATTTCATGAACGTCAACTCCTCTGCCCAAGAATACATAAATCTAATAGAAATCACAAACGATATTCTGGAACCGATGAGCCAATCTCCAACACGGAGGCCCTTCTTCTTTTTGCAATTTTTAACATTGGACCTCCAAATGGTTTCGTCGTTAACATAAAGTTTCATTTTGTGGTCATTTTCGGATACTCATTTGTAAGGTAAAAGACCTCTTTCTTGAAAAAATGATATGGCATCAACCTTATTACTTGGTAAATTAGATTGTTAATATGATATTCAGAAAAAAAAAGGAAAAGGATTTTTTTTTAAATAAACAATGCGAATTCGAAAACCTCATCAAAAATGAAAATATAAGAACACGCGGCGAAAGCAAAGACGCAGCAGGGTGCTAATATACGATTAAGTTGCTAAAGGATAAGAACCTGCAGCCAGATTTTCGTGCAATTTCTCCGTTGATTGGCGATTCAATCTCGGGAGCCGCTATTACAAGAAAATACCGAAAAATTTTATTGATGCACACTGCACAAAAAAGGGGGGGCACAGTTCTGTATCTCCCGTTCTACTGGGCCGACTGACAAAATTCAAACTGCGTTCTTCATGACCCGAAAGCGCGACTTAGGATATGCATTAGATTTATGAATAGCGTTGTTCTAATATACGTATTTTGACATAAAATCGAACTTTTTCTGAAACGACATGCCAGTTTTTTTCCATATTTCGATTCTACGACTAAAATTATGCCAAACTACCAAATTTTGTAAAAATCGAGAGAGTAGTTTTTAAAAAATTAGCTCCCAAAATTTTCAATTCTCCTCAATGTTAATTGAACTTGGTATATATTTATTAATATCTCTTTTTTTATTAAACTTACTTGATTCCTTCTTCACATTTCGAAATTTAGGTTTATTCCAAATAAAATTCGCCAAATTTTTATGATTTATTTTAAAAATTTATATAAATTTTTCGAAAAACATTTTGAATTACAATCTATAAAATTTTTACCGTCATCTTAAAGTAGATGTATTTCTAAGCATACCTGCAAAAAATTAGAGTTTTTTATTCAAAATTTCCTAAGATATACGTGAACTTACATATTTGCGTGCATTGAAATTCGGCATGCTTCTTAAAAGCGATAATAACACAAATGTCGTTAACGCACTTTTGTTAAAATTACTTGAAAGTATGAATAACTTTTTTTTCGCTAGTCTGCAATGAAAAAAAGAAAAGGAAAAAAGGTTGCTATAAATTAAGAAGTTTGCCAAGTAAATTATTCTTCGTGAAAACTGAAAAAAAATACGCCAAGATAAAGTTTTGAATTTCTCCGTAAATTTCGCACCAAATTTTACTAAATTTAATATTTAGGCATAATTTGAGTCGTAGAATCGAAATAGGGAAAAACATTGGCCTGTCATTTCAGAAAAGTCCGATTTTGTGTCAAAATACCTATGTTAGAATGATACTATATATAAATCTAATATATATTCTAATCGCTCTTTCGAGATATGAAAAACGCAATTTGAATTTTGACAATCGGCCCTGTAAAACGGAAGATATAGAACTGTCCCCCCCTTTTTTTGCGCAGTGTACATACTGTGTCTATATAAGCATAATGATGTAAGTTCAGAAGTCGAGAAGTCCTTGCTAAGAAATTCAGAAGTCCTTGTTATTAAATTCGGAAAAATAATGATTAAAATATATATCATCATTTGACAGGTCATAGGAGTAGCTTCATGGTCTTAAATCAAATTTGCAAAGCAGAATACAAGTGTTATAATTTACTAAGGTCCGCTTAAGTGTATGTCTGTGCAACATTCAGTGTAAAATATTTCTGAAGTGTTTAAGCTTCTTACGTAGCAGTTGAACAAAATTTTTCTATGATGATTTAAATGTGCTCTTCATTAAGGCTTTGAGATCATAATTTTAAGATTATGCTTTTACTCTAAACTTATTTTACACTTGTGGGGATTTGCTTATTTAAATCTAAAGTTCTAACTTAGAACCTCACGAACACTAACAAACGAATGATCGCTTAAGAGTGTGAACAAAATACGTAAGACAAGAAGGGTTCACTGCCCTTTATTTTTCAGAATATTTACAATCAGTTCCTATTTGGAACTTTACACACAAAGCCTCCACTCGAGCTTGAACTTAAATAATAATGAATTTAAATTAAAGTAAGCTTAACTAAAGCTATCTGAAGGGTATAGCCGAAGCTATCTGAAATATACGTAGTTGGCCCCTAAATATTAATTTAATCGGCGAAGCCAAGCAAGGGCCATGGCCGAACGTAGTAACTAAGAGAGAACGTAGCCAAGAGCAATCGCGCCCTAGTTAGGAAATCAGACTCTCCCTCTCGAAGTTCGAGTCGAGTCGCATGGTGCTGGCACCAGGGTGCCTGGGCCGAAGGCCCTACCCTTCATCGAATATCATTAGTAGGTTTCTAACAATATGTATACAAAAAATAGCTTACATAGCAAGGAAAATGTGCACTTTTGGTGTGACAAAATTGAGGTATAAAGGTTACAAAAGACAATTGAATACAATAGTTCATCTATAGAAACACAGGAGAGAGAGCAGCAGATACAAAGAGGCACATTAAATACAGAGGAGATCGAATTATGGCATACAATCGTTGAGTATCGCCATGGGGCGATGGAAATTATTATCGTCATACTATACAAGGTGATATCATAACTATACAAGGTGATGGAGGGATTATTTAAATTATCCCCCTCGAAGTCGGTAAAACATCGACTTAAATAGTACTCTTACTTATTTGCATTTACTGTGTTTCTGAATTTACATTCTGGCAGGAAATTGTAAGCTGAAATTAGAATAAGATAGGAAAGATACAAAACTTAAAATAACTGTTAATAAACTTAGGCTAAACCTTACATTTTCCGCTGCCAGAATTTAACTACTCGAAGGATAAGGTCTCAAAACGACCTTGTTTAAGAGTGTAAATTCTACACAAAAGGCTTTAATATCAAAGTTTAAACTTCTAGAAATTCTGCTTTCTTGAATGAATTTCATCATTAAACCTTTCTTGTTTATGGCCAACTTTACAAAAATATCTAAAGCTAGATTAAAACTAAGAAAAATACACATTCACAATTTGAATAGGTTTTACAAACACCTACTTCGTCTTTAGTCAGATGTCCGTCTTGGTCCTTCCAAATTATCTGGAAAGAAAGAGTATTAGATTTATGCTTCACAACAATTTCCTTTTACTGAAATTATTTTGCCCCTCAAACAGCTTTCATTCACACAAGATTTAAATCTGCTTCCCCCTACGCTCTCCAGAAATTGTTCTGAGTGAGAGGAGGTTTTTATATTGTATTTCCGCGAAGACATACTACCACTATCTAACGCTAAGAGTTGTTATAAACTCAACTTTCCAGACCTCAGAAGACTTCTTAAACGCAAAACTAGAACTAATGTTCTAAAATAGAGCTTAATTTTAAAATTTTTAAATGAAGCCTGGAGAGCCTAACTTTAAGCACATTCACTCTATACTTTCATCCAATTCATCACTTATACAAGGTATTTAGAGTCATACTTGACTAAAACTTACATTTGTACAAGTTTAACTTTTATAATATTTTAAAAGTTGACATTAGCATTTCAACATTCAATAGAACATTTTCATTTTACATCATTCGTTATAGTTGCTATACAAAATTCACAAAGCTTGGCTGCAATCTTTAAGTTAACCCAATCGAAGTCTTTCGACTAAACGTATTCACAAATTAATTCGTCGCAACTTGAGAATTCTCAAAAGTAAGTAAAGGGTGTCTTAAAATTAACACAAGATTTGAATTTGGCGCCATTTTTGCATTAAGTTGTTGGCAACCCTGAAAAAAGAACAGTTTGAAAGCCGAGAGTTTAGCGTTAGTGAAAATGGAGCGTTATACGATACAATAACGTGTCTTCATTATTAAACAATCTTTTAAAAATAATGAAATTTTGGCGGCCGCAGTTAGAAAAAATTTTATACAAAATATGGTAAAAATAGTGTTTTAACCTCATCAACTGTGAAAAGATTAATTGAAAAATTCGTGGAGACTGGATCAGTTGGAGATGCTAAACACACCGGTCGGCCAAAAACAAGCCGTTCAAATGTCAATATTGAAACAGTGAGTGAGAGTGTTGGTGAAAACTCAGGAACATCAATTCGGCGTCATGGACAAGAATTGCAAATTTCAAGAAGCTCTCTACAACGTATACACACAAAAGATCTGTGTTTTCATGCTTACAAAATTCAATTAACACAACAACTGGAGTCTAATGACCATGAACAGCGAAGAGAATTCGTGGAATGGATTAGTAATCATCAAAAAGTGGATGCTGGTTTTTCGAGCAAAATAATCTTAAGCGATGAAGCACATTTTCATCTCGATGGCTTTGTTAATCGCTAAAATTGCTGTGTTTGGGGTTCCGAGAATCCACGTGTCATTAGCGAAAAACAAATGCACCCTCAACGTGTCACTGTTTGGTGCGGATTTTGGGCAGGAGACCATAATTTTTTGAGAATGAGGCCGGTCAAGCAGCAACTGTTAATGGTGCTTGATATCTCGACATGATAACACAGTTCTTTCTCCCGAAATTGCATGATATTGATGTGGCCAATGTGTGGTTTCAACAAGACGGTGCCACATGCCATACAGCCCCCCAATGAAACAATTCAATTACTGCATGAGACATTTCCTGATAGTGTAATCTCTCGTTTCGGTGGTCAGAATTGGCCCCCTAGATCATATGATTTAACACCATGAGATTTCTTTTTATGGGATTATTTGAAGTCAAAGGCCTATGTCAACAATCCCACAATCACACCTGCATTACAAGAGAAAATTAAACGCTGCATCAACGAAATTCAGCCACAATTATGCAGAAAGGTCATGAAAAATTTCGACGAAAGGGTGCGTATGTGCCAGCAAAGCCGTGGAGGCTATTTGCCCGATGTGTTATTCCATAATTACCCTATCCTATGTACTTTATGATTAATTTAAAAAATAAATATCTAAAGACTAAAAGCTCTCTTTTATATTGAGTTCCAATCTTGCTTTAATTTTAGAACACCCTTTATTTACAAAATAAATTTTCGCCAACTTGCGAATTCAAAAACCTTTTCCGTTTAACAGATGGTTACAACTACATTCTCGCAAACTTGCGAATTCAAGTTCTTGCTTTAAACAGTATTTAGCAACTTTAAATACATGACATAAATCGAACTTTCAATACAAAATAGAAAACAAGGAAAATTTTCACTTATCTTTTTGGTTTCTATATTCCTGCTTTCTCTTGGCGCAAAATTGTTGCCATGTTTGAGATTTCAAGCTTTGGATTCTCAGTCGTCTCGGGCGGCTGATATTCATTTCCGGACCCTCTTTTCTTTTCATTCCGCGGGCGTTGAATCGGCCTACTTTTCTTGTCGGCCGAGGATTCTGGAATTCTGGCTTCCTCTTTGCTTTGTAGTTCCCGGATCTTGCTTCGGAATCTTTTAAAACTCTCTTGGATTTTCTGGGTTCCTGAAAAGGAACAGAGCTTGCATCGTCGGGTTGTTTTCTTTTCATACATTTCGGCTGCCATATTCTTGTGGTTTTTCTCGAGGTCATTGGCTTCGGTTCTGTAGTTGCACGTTTTCTTTGCTTATCTTCCAAGAACCTTTTCCGCTTTCCCCTCGGCCCTGGCTTCTGTTGAAGTGTAACTTTTGTCTGTTTCGTATTCTTCATTCTGGCGGAGCCTGAACCTTGTTGCTGTTGCGTTCGTTTCGCAATCCTTTTTACAGCCTTATCGGCTTTTCTTTTTGTTGCTGGGGAGTTCCTTGCTGGGCGACGGCGAAATCAATATTATTGGTGCGATCCCAGGAGCCTTCAATTAATCTTTTAGGACTAGAAAATCCGTACGACTATAGTATGGTTTCAACTGGTCGATGTTAGCAATAGTTTGTTGTCCATTTTCTGCTTTTAAATAAACCGTAGAAAATTTAATTTTCTCTATGATAAAAGAGCCCTTAAATCTGGGCTCAAATTTAGCTACCCTATTTTCGGGTGCAGATGACAAGGATTGCTTTACTTTTAGCTCTTTTTGGCCTATGGTATATTTTACGTCGCGTCTCTTTCTATCGTAACATAATTTTTGTTTTGACCTCTCCGCATCAGAATGTTTGATGGCTTCATTAATAATTTTCTGAATATCATTCAATTTAAATTCTTTCTGTCTCTGTTGAACGAAAAATAGTTTATCCAGAGACGTTAAAATTTTTCTTCCTAGGAATAATTCTGGTTTTTTTTTTTTTGTGTAGTATCATGTTTTGCTGTTCTCAAGGCAAAGCCTAATTCATCGACGCAGCTGTCTCAACGGTCATGATAATTCTTAGCATATCCCTGAATAATTTTAACTATATTCTTATTTACGCGTTCCGCAATATTTGATTGTGGTATATAAGGTACCATTTTTAGATCGCGTATGCCAAGGCCTACGCACAGGTTTTCAAATAAATTACTTACGAATTGCCTACCATTATCTGATATTACTTTTACTGTAGCCCCGCGTTTTAAAATATATTTATTTAGAAACGAATCTGCTACTATTTTTGCTGAAGCCCGTTTAAGGGGAATCATTTCCACCCATTTTGAGAAATGATCCACAATGGTTAACAAGTATCTGTTTTTATTAATCTTTGTTCTAGGGTAGGGACCAAGCAAATCAATGCCAAACAATTCATTTGGGAAAGTGGTTTTATGCTATTTAAATACACACCCGGGTTGTAATTAACGACGTTAATTAATTGACACATGTGACATGACCTGACATACTCCGTCACAACTTTGTATAACTGCGGAAAATACACCGCTTCGCGGACCCTTTGCAGGATTTTCCTAACACCAAGATGAGCTCCTAATTTCGAGTCATGGAACTCCTTTAGAATACTTAAGCGTAGACTTATTGGTCCAACCGGCCGCAATTCTTGATTATCGTTGGTTGTTTTCGTGTAAAAAGGCAATTTATCTATAATTTCATAATGGGCCGCCCTATTCCGAATAGCCGTTAAGTCTACATGTTCAAAATTTTAGAGATCTTTAAGATAGGCGTAAATGTCTTTAAATTCTGGGTCAGTTTTTAACTCGGCGATTATTGTGTCTCGGGATTCAACTATTTCGCAGTTAGCATCGTACATTTAATTGTATTTCCGTCTTCATCGATCCTTATTCTTGAAAATGCATCTGCAACTACATTTTCTTTTCCCGGCGTGTGTTTTATTATTAAATTAAACTCCGGCAGTTTTAGTGTCCGACGTATGAGCCCGGACGAAAGATTTTTACCGGAGTATAGGCGACCAACTGCCGCGTGATCTGAATACACAGTTATTAGGGCACTCCAAAAGTACACACGAAATTTTTACACCGATAGTAGGACCGCGAGAGTTTTCCGCTCAGTTGCAGTATAATTTCGCTGAGTTTTATTAAGCGTCTTGCTAAAAAAAAGCTACTAGCTGCCCATTTTGGGAAAGAAATGCGCCAACTGCGTAGTCTAACGCGTCCGCTGCAATCTCCAAATTTTGATCCCCTTCCGGGAATTTAAGAACAGGGGCGTTAATTAAGGCGTGTTTCAATTCTTCAAACGCCGTGTTCGCCTCCGCTGTCCATGTGAACCTAGTCTTTTTTCGTTTAAGTACCAACAAAGATTCAATTATCTTTGCAAAATCTTTAATGAATACTCTATAATAGGAACACATCTCCAGGAAGGATGGTAACTTCTTAGCCGTATTTGGCGGTGGGTACCTTTTGATCGCTAAAATGTTAGAGTTGTCAGTTTCTATACCGTTTTTGGAGACTTTTATAGCCGAGGTACCTCAATTCCTTGGCGACAAATTCGCACTTTTTAGGATTAATTTTCAGGCCTTCTTCATTTAACAATGTAAAAACTTCCTCTTAGTGTTTAAAGTGTTCCTCTACGGTTTCGCTCGTTACAATAATATCATCGAGATAAATGACTGTACTTTTTCCCAAGACTGGCCTTAAAACGATATCCATAACTTTTTGAAATGTAGCCGGAGCTCCGTTTAAGCCAAACGGCATTCTCAAAAAGGCATACACGTCTGACTTTGTAATAAAAGCTGTCTTTCCGACATTCTCGGCTTTTACTGCAATTTGACAATAGCCTTACGTCAGGTGTAAGGTTGTCATATATTTAGGTGACCGAATTTTTCTTATAATTTCATCTATTATCGGTAGGGGATATGTGGGGTATTTCGTTATACTATTTAATTTTCTGTAGTCAACTGCGAATCTCCACGCGTTCGGATCTACAGGTGCCAGTCCATTCTTCTTTCTACATAAAGCTACAGGACTGGCATAGGGGCTAGTACTTGGCGTAATTATTTTGTTCTGGAGCATTTTCCTAATGTGTTGCTCGATAATGTCTTCCTTCACACGATCATAACGGTGCGGTTTGGAAACAACTGGGGGCTCATTACCAGTATCAATCGCGTGAGATACAATCTGGCACAAGCCATGCTTCTCGTCAAACACTTTAGCAAAATTTCTTACCAATTGTTGAATTTTTTCTTTTTCTCCTTCTTCAAGGTGATTCAGCTCAAGTTCCGGCATAGCGGCTTGTTCAACTTCCATTTTATCCATCTTGACCTGTCAGGTCGAATCTTTGAAATTAATTTTTGCGCTAGCTGCGCGTAAGAAATCAACCCCCAATATGACTGCGGTTAATAAATTTTTTACCACGAGAAAGTTTATTTTCTGAACTTCATTTTTTATTTGAACATGCAGCCCCACTTTCCCAAACAGATAAACTGTTTGCCTTGGGCAACAATCACGCGTTGTCCCGTTGTCTTAAACAGTCTGTAACGACGAAAATGCTTTTTAAAAAAGTCCTGCGACGGGAAGCTGCATTGAGCCCGGTATCCAGTCAGGCGGTCTTAGGAACGTCGTTTAGTAGTATTTGGATTTCTGGCAAGGCCAAATTTTGTACGATTACCGTATTCAGTTTGATTTCTGAGGGATTTACCTTCTCACACAGTGACTGCACCCTCCTTCTAGTCACCGTGACTAGTTTAAATTCTTTTTTTCACCCCCTTGGTCCAACTGCTTTTTATTTCCCCACGCGTTGGTCTGGCCGGCTTCGCTACTTTCCCCTCTTGTTAATAGGAATTCTGCTGACCTTGAGGTTTCGTCTGAACGTGAAACCTTGAGAACTGAGTAAAATTCTTAGCACGCGCATTTTCGGCCGCTCGCCTACTCTGAAATTTAACAGCTAGTTCGAATAAGCTTTCCAGCGTTTGCGGATTTCTAACTTCAAGAAAATCTTGAATTGACGGAAGCAACCGTGGCAAAATTATTTCGATGATTTCATTGTCAGGCCTTTTCCCATATAATAATTTGACAGTATGAATCTTCCTTAAGATGAAATCTGTTAACTCGTCAACATTAGTTTGGTATTTACTGAATAATTATGATTCGAGTCTTGCGCGGTCTTTTATAACTGGGAATGCTTTCAACAAGGAATTCCCTTGGCCAGACCAAATTTTCCCACGTATACGTATCGGATTCTGGATCCCCCAACAAATTCTTGCCAATATTTTTGTACAAGCTGAGGGCTTGACCTTTTAAGGCTGCTGAGGGCTTGACCGTAGCGATGATAATTCTTTGCGGCTGATTCACAGGATATAACGTTAACTGTAACTCCAGCTGTTCTAGGAAGGTCATTACGGATCGTCTTCCGTCAAAAGTTGCTATTGGCTTCATCGCCGCTCTCATCGTTTCCAAGATAAATCCAAATCCCTCCATGGGGTTTGGCTGTGCCTGAGCGAACTGAAAGGTACGAGGGGTCAACGAGAAATCTTCGCTACCTAGCGGCATGGTTCGCCAAGAAAACTTTCGGGCGCTTACTTATTTAAACCTAAAGTTCTAACCCACGAACCCCTTAGAACCCCACGAACACTAACAATGTAAACAAGCGAATAATCGCTTAAGTGTGTGAACAAAACACTTAAGACTTAAGAAGGATTCAGTGCCCCTTATTTTTCAGAATATTTACAATCAGTTCCTATTTCATTCACCAGTACTTCATGCTCTTAAATTAAATTTGCAAAGCAGAATACAAGTGTTATAATTTACTAAGGTCCGCTTAAGTGTATGTCTGTGCAACATTCAGTGTAAAATATTTCTGAAGTGTTTAAGCTTCTTACGTAGCAGTTGAACAAAATTTTTCTATGATGATTTAAATGTGCTCTTCATTAAGGCTTTGAGATCATAATTTTAAGATTATGCTTTTACTCTAAACTTATTTTACACTTGTGGGGATTTGCTTATTTAAATCTAAAGTTCTAACTTAGAACCTCACGAACACTAACAAACGAATGATCGCTTAAGAGCGTGAACAAAATGCGTAAGACAAGAAGGGTTCACTGCCCTTTATTTTTCAGAATATTTACAATCAGTTCCTATTTGGAACTTTACACACAAAGCCTCCACTCGAGCTTGAACTTAAATAATAATGAATTTAAATTAAAGTAAGCTTAACTAAAGCTATCTGAAGGGTCTAGCCGAAGCTATTAGAAATCTACGTAGTTGAGCCCTAAATATTAAGTTAATCGGCGAAGCCAAGCAAGGGCCTAAGGTATGGCCGAGCGCAGTAACTAAGAGAGAACGCTGCCAAAGGTAACCGCTCGCTAATCAGGAAATCAGACTCTCTCTCTCTCTCTCGAAGTCGGTAAAACATTGACTTAAATAGTACTCTTACTTATTTGCATTTACTGCGTTTCTGAATTTACATTCTGGCAGGAAATTGTAAGCTGAAATTAGAATAAAATACGAAAGATACAAAACTTAAAAAATAACTGTTAATAAACTTAGGCTAAAGCCACCACACTAAATGTTTACATTTCTACATACATGTTACAAAGAGGTACGTTTGCTCCGCAAAAAAAAATGGAATTTGCTTTTGAATAAATAGAAAAATTTGAATAGCTTTGTAAAATTTTATTTAATCTATAGGTACATAAATATTCAAATTTATCATGCTTCATAATACATTTTAACGTAACGTAAATAAAAAATTATCATAAATGAAAGTTGAAAAATCTTTATTGTATAAAGCCTTGTGCTGAAAATATTTCAAGTAAAACTTCTGTTTGGTGGGGAAGGGATAAGCTAAACTTTACAGAACCTGGGAAACACTTCTACAGAATCTGCAATTTTAAAGGTAAGTGCGAGGGCATGTGAATGAAAATAAAATTTATGCATGGAATAATTTGCTTTTTTATATACACTCTTATACAAAAAAAAAACGACACACTGACAAGATATAAAGCAAATTGGACACAAATTGATATGTATACAGGTTTCGATCGAAAATGCAAAATTTTACATTTTGACTGCCAATGAATGAACTGTTGTCGCTACAGCGCAACTGGCAGTAAATTTAAGAGGAGAAATTACGATTCCAAGTCATAAATTCTTCACGAATTTCATTCCGTGTACTCTGGTAGACAGTAACTATGCCTCACATACATGTGCGCGAACGATATGCGCAGAAGTCAGAATTTGAGAGAGGTCGTGTAGTTGGGCTCAAAGAAGCCGGTTGGTCTTATCGGCGAATACCTCAACATTTGAGCAAGAGCGATGCCATTACTAGACGATGTTGGCAGGAATGGGTGAACCATGGCCGCACACAGCGTCAAGAAGGAAGCGGTAGGCCTAGAGAAACGACAGAACGTGAAGACCGAGCAATCGTCAGAACGGCACTCACAGCCCCAGATGCATCATTATCATCGATTATTCGTGCAACTAGTGGTTCAATGACCGCAAGGACCATTCATAGACGGCTCACAGAAAGGGTCACTGTCACGGTCAGTGAGGTCACGGCGCCGTTTGCGCCGACTACCATTGACCTCTCTATAGAATGTCAAGCCCGTTTGCAGTCGTGTCGGGCTCATTCACACTGGAATGTCACTAACTGGAGTAGAATAGTCTTCAGTGATGAGACCCGCTTTGACCTGAGCCGCGATGAACAGCGAAGGAGAGTCTGGAGACGCCCTAGACAGCAGTGTGATACCAACCTGATTGTCTTCCGGCAGACAGGCCGACAACCAGGAGTTATGGTCTGGGGTGCCATTTCATTTCATAGTAGGACCCTTTTGGTTGTCATCCGTCGCAACCTTACAGCACAGCGGTACGTTGACGAAGTTCTAAGGCCTGTTGTTATGTCACGCCACCCTGGGCTTACATTTCAGCAAGATAATGCCCGTCCCCATACTGCACATGTTTCTACTGCTTGCCTCAGTGCTTGCTGAACATTACCTTGGCCAGGAACGTCGCCGGATCTCTCTCCTTGTGAGCACGTTTGAAGCATTATGGGCAGGGCCCTCCAACCAGCTCGGGATGTTGACGATCTAATGCACCAGTTGGACAGAGTTTGGCACGATACCCTCAAGAGAACATCCGCAACTTCTATTAATCGATGCCAAGCCGAATAACTGTTTGCATAAGGGCCAGAGGTGGAGAAACGCGTTACTGAGTGTTTCACTTTGTGAAGCTCTATCACTTCAATAAATCATCCAATTTTTCTCAAACTCGCTTCTACCGATTTTCGTCCCATTCGGCTAACTCCTTCTTGGTGTGTCGTATTTTTTTTTTGTGCGTGTGTGTGTCTAAGAGTGTATAATAGTAATCAGCTAAATATCTGTTAATTACAAGAAACAATGTAGTAATTGAAATTGTACATTAGAAACAATGTACAATTTCAATTTATCATGAGAAAAAAATTTCTCTTTTGAGTTTAAATACTGGAAAGCTTTAATCTATTTTCAGCTACGTATGTCTGTGGAATAGCAAATCAATATGAGATAAAAGCTGTAATTTGGTCTTACTGTTTAAAGGTTATTGTCAGGACAAACTGTAATAAATCATTAGAATTCAGTTATTAGTCCAAAGGAGCTTTGTCCGTGAAGGACTACTGTTTTCGTTTTGCGATTTTGAGTCGGTTCACTCTGAATGCCCGTTTCAGTTTTCAAATTGTTGCCACTAAATATTATCGCCCTGTGTTATATTTAAAGAAATTAAATAATGAAGAATCTGCATAAATGTATGTACGTTTCTCGCAGTGTGATAAAGCGACTATACCTAGAGCAATCCAATTTTGAGTGACGTAATCCTTCTGCGAATATGGGTATCTGGAAGCCCAAATTTGAAATTTGGAATTTGTTTTATTATCGATTTCATACTTTGTAGAACTTTAACGAAGTTTTGATTAACAAACTCAAAGATTTCAAAGTGAGCAATGGCAACGTTTTACAGGAAAAACATTATCATCTCCAGCGCGTGAAATTCTGAAGATATGCTCAATTTAAAATTATTTTGAGATATTTTTCTTGAACTGAATTTTGTGGTTTAAGTGCGAAGAACATGATATTTAATAAATAAAGGTAACACACAAAATATTAAAAAAACGCCCCTTTGGACGTAATTTAAAATCTGAAGCCTTTCAGATTTTTTTATTTTATTTATTTATTTTATAATGTGATAAAACTAATATTAAACAAGAAAGCTGCTTGTTTACAGATTTCACATGAGGATGTAAAAAAAAAAACTCAAGAAATTTGCATTAAAATTATTTAAGAAAGTTTCACGAGTATTTTAAATCTGCTTTTCTAATGCACAAGGTATATTTAGTAAAATTAAACGGCAAACGTAATAATAATAATAATCAATGCAATTTAATTTACAGGTGAAGGTATATGTATGTCAGACATGAAATTTTATTGAAATTCAACTGTTGCAATGAGCAGTTATATTTTAGCTTTTTTGTATGGGTGTGTAAAGCATTCAGTAGTGTAAAAATAAATATTTGCATACATACTAATATATTGCAAATATGTATGTTGATGATACATATTATATACTTTCATTCTCTCAAAACTGAATCATGATCTTATGCAAATAAACCAGTTTGCTGTGGTAGATAAATTGTCAATAATTATTACTATAGGTATGCTTATTTGCATAAGCAATTTTAAAATTATTGACAGTTTTAGAATTTTGAAATCATAGCAGTAATAAATAAAAAAATTCCAGAAGAAGTCATAGCTATAGCAGTAGCTGAATATAAAATACCAGAATATAAGGCAGCAAAAAATAGCTAATATAAAATTTTATGCCTGAGCTCTCAAGTAAATTCATGTACTTTACTGTTAATTGCTCACGTAGTTGTAGTTAATGGTAAACATAATTATAATAATGGTTTAAGTATTTCCTGTCTGTGGTGTAATATATTCCCACTTTATATTTAACGTATTCCCAATTCATGGTTTAAGATATCCCTAATTTTAGTCCAACATTCCGCATTCACAGTTCAAAGCATTGCCAATTTATGTTTCAATATATTACCTAATAATGGTTCAACCAAAACACCAAATAAGGGTTCAATGTTTCATCATCTTTTGGTTGTAACTTTTTCAGTATTATAATTTGGGGAAATCTCGAACCAAGTTTTTAACAGTGTAATGGACTCACGAGGGCCACAGAAACAGACATGTGGAATCAGAATGCCTCCTACTGACGTACGCCTGAGACAACAGATACCTTATCTGCATCGCTGTTAGGTATCGCGCAGACAAAGTACATACTGTGGGTCAGAAAACTGTTTGTGTTGCACAGCACCAAGTATCGGCGTGTGTAGTGAGACAACATCTGTAATGACATGGACTATCAACAAAAAATGTCGTTGCTTCGGCGGGGTTCTTAATGTTTCAAATCAGGAATAAGCGTTTACAGTGAAGCTATGGTCAGCAACGCAAATATAAGCATCAATGACCTGACATAATCTGCATATGCTTACAGGAACAGTTAAAAGTAAGGCGAACAATCATACCGTTATAATAAATCACCAGGCATTGTTTCCCCTTATTAGTCTTCTTTGAAAGCTTCTGTAAGAGTTAGATGTGACCGCATCAGAACTCT
>KK113914.1:309855-331383 GCA_000611955.2 Stegodyphus mimosarum
TATTTCAAAGTGTTTGTTCCATGCCACAGAACCAGCTCTGCAATCTTCAGTTGCCCATTGTGCACATCCTAGGTAATGAGATTTTGATCTTTTGTGCAAGCGAATTATATAAACACATCAGAAATGGATAATAGTGACCGCCCGGTGGCGAAGTGGCTAGCGCGTCTCGCAGCTACACCACAGCTCCGGGGCTGACCACTTGCCCAGAGCATATGCTTCATGCTATAACAAATGCACTCCGGGGCCCAAAAGGTCAAGAAATCAGGAACAGGGCACTGCAGGCCGTGGCCCACTAGGGCTGTTACGCTACTGAGTTTAGTTTTTTTAGTTTAGAAGTAGATAATAGTACTAGACTAAACTAGCGGGGTTTGTTACAGGGTTATTAGTCTTTCCATCAGTTATCACGCTTCATTATCCATCGCTTCAGCACGGCCGTAGCAACGAAATAAATACTCATTGGAAGCCCATCGTCATACAGAACAGCACTGAATTCATGGTATGAGTGCTACTGTGGGCACATTCGGTATCTCTAGACCGCCTAGCCTGCATTTTGGACAGCCGTTGTTTCCTTACTAATGTTTTACTGCTTTTAGCTTCGGAGTTTCTGTCGCCTAACCTTTCAAAGGACAATGCGAGATCCACGCTGACTGCCCTGTTCTATGTTTCCTCAGTAAACAGTACAGACGTGCTTTTCAGACGCATTCTCAAAATCTTTCATCAGCTTCATTAGGGTCTATGGCTGCAGAAAGACTTTCAATACTATAGTCACCATCTAATACACGGAGGAATTCTCGCATCAGATTGAAGCCACATAGACCGCAATGCCATAGATATCCAATGTACATTCATCTCCATGCCCAGCAATACATAGCAGTTGCTATTATTACCACAAAAAGTGCTCGGGATTTCTGCATGTTCTGAACCTCAACATTAGTTTGATATCGTGATCGTTTCAGATTTCTATAATATTAGAATTTATAAAATAAATAAGATTTTAGTAAAAGCTTTCCTTCATGCTATAGCAATTTCTATGGCCCGCGGAATATTATTTGATGGTACAATTGGCTACAATGATTCCTCCTAAATTTAGTCTGTTTAAAGCTTAACAAAATGCGTTGCATCGAAAAAGTCTTAATCTACACTCACGTTTGTGAAAATTGCAACACCATGAAGGACTTACGCGAGTGAGCTGAAATTTTCAGGAAATGCAAAGTAGCGCATGATATGCAAATGATTAGAATTGCAAATCCGTAGCGCATGCGTATGCTGAGCAGCGCCCTCTGAACGGCTGATGGATCCGAATAAATAGACGGCTGTAGCGAGGCGTGTATGGTTATCGGTGGTTATCTGCTAGTGGTAAACGTTAACTCAATCTGTACTTATGCCTCGTCGACGAAAGAGAGCGAGATTCGAACAACTTACAGAGTTTGAACGAGGGAGAATCATCGGCCTTCGTGAAGCTGGATTGTCGTATCGTGCAGTAGCCTCTCGTGTGCAGCGTAACAGCAGCACAGTGATGCGCGTTTGGAAGCAGTGGACGGACGAGTGTCGGACAACTCGGAAATCCGGGAGTGGACCCCGAAATGTGACGTCAGCTCGCGATGATAGACACCTGGTCCGCATGGCGCGGACGGACCGTACAGCTTCCTCTAGACAATTGGCAGCACTGTGGTCAATAGCTACAGGTGTTTCATTGTGTGCTTCATCAATTCGTAGACGTCTGCTGCAGTGTGGACTGCGCGCACGGACTCCTTTATACAGGATCCCCCTAACGCACGACCATCGCCGCCTGCGGCTACAATGGGCCAATCAGCATAGAGACTGGCGTGCTGATTGGCAGCATGTCGTGTTTTCTGACGAATCCCGCTTTAATTTGTGGTACCATGATGGCCGCATTCGTGTCAGACGCTATGCCGGTGAACGCCACCTTCCGGAGTGCATTATCGAACGCCACAGTGGACGAACACCCGGAGTTATGGTCTGGGGCGCCATAGCATATCATAGACGATCTCAATTGCTACGAATTGTGGGCAATCTGAACAGCAACCGGTATATCCGTGAAGTTCTACAGCCCGAAGCTGTTCCCTTCCTTCAAAGCTTGCCAGGCGCTGTATTTCAACAGGACAATGCCCGCCCTCATACTGCTCGGATTGTTAAATCCTTCTTTGCAGCGCAACAGGTACAGCTTCTTCCTTGGCCTGCGTGTTCCCCGGATATGTCGCTAATTGAACATGTGTGGGATGTCATTGGTCGGCGTCTTGCTCGTGATCCTCGTCCTGTTGCGTCTGCAGACGAACTTTGGGTACGCGTACAAACGATATGGAATGCTCTTCCTCAGTCAGACATTCAAACTTTGTTTGACTCCATGCCACGTCGTGTAGCAGCACTTATTGCGGCGCGTGGTGGCCACACAAAATACTGATTCTGATCTCTTGTTCTTGTTTGTTTGCTTTGAACATTTAATCATTTATTTGTACCACTACCACTCAACTGTGTATTAAATTGCATTCAATTATGACGATTCCTTCTTGGTGTTGCAATTTTCACAAACGTGAGTGTAGATAGCAATAATCAGCATAAACATCAAATTTAAAAATATCTTTTTTTCAAAATGCTTCGTGCCATGTGAATTTGAAAGGGATACATAATCTTTTATACTCTTAATCCTAAAGCGAATATTTCATTTGGAAGCGAAGCTGAAATATTGTCATGTTCGTATAATGTCTTGTTATTTTAATAAAGGATAGATGTACTTTTCTTGTATATAGGCACATGCATATAAAAAGAAAGTCAAAAATCAAATGATTGGCTATTACTCAGTAGTTAGTATTTCTTCGTGTTGATATTTATTTGGACGATTGCTTCAATGCGCGGAAGCTTTTCCAACTCATTGTAAAGATTGGAGTCTTGCTTCAACGTCAAAGCCGTAAACCCACAACTCATAACTATCTTTTTATGAAATCTTCATCCTCAGTTAGATGATAAACGTTTCTAGCAAACTGCAGTGCGAAAGTGTTTCCAATCATTCAACATATATGGGATGAAATGCGCAATACTTCAACGCGTTTCCAGTTTCTCAGTCAAAATATGATGATATTATCCAACTAAAATATTTCAATCATCAAGTGAACAGGTGAATGCAGGGCGTACACCCAGACGGCATTTTATTACAAATCGGGTATCGTCCGGTATCTGAAACTGTCTATATGAGTACACCCTCCCGGCGACCAATTGGGAGTTTTCAACCATCAGGGATTTCCAATACAATCAGTCGCCCATTTCGATGCCTGATTTCAGAATTTGGATCAGATGTATTTCATCAGTTCATATCGATGGGCGCTCTGGACGAAAATGATCATTGGTTGATTCTCGGCCATTTTGTATCGCTTAAATCATTCATAATGCAGCAATCAAAATAAATCTCTGTAAATTTCTTTTCAAGTTTAAAGAAAAATCTTGTATCAATACTCTATTCAAGTAACAGATACGGTTTGAAAATCTTGACAAGTGCATACACGCAGAGCTTAAAATGCCCTTAAAATGCCGGCAAATGAAAGGTGTTTTTTCAAAGTCACTGAATCTCAACAGTGTCCGAGTAGTTAAGACCGCTGAATATTAGTAGTTCAACATGGTTTGTATTCAAGCCCAGGCAAACAGGCTGGCTTCATGTTTGGTTTTCTTGGTTTCCCCATGTGTAACTTGAACATGAGCCAGTTTTCATTAAAAAGTCCTCCACGAAGGCATCCTTTTTCTTAGGCAGATAGTCCTCATAGCTTTGCCATATTCACATAACCAAGCCAAGGACAATGACATGAAATACATTGGTGGGTTCTTTAAAAATTCCGGAACGCTTTTGATTGCTTTTGTTTATTTGATTATGTCAAATCACGCGAGGGCTATCTGCCTAAGGGAAGGCTTGCCTTCGTGGAGAACTTTCTAAGAGAAACTCGCTCGTTATCCACGTTGCACATGGAGAAAACCACGAAAATGCTCATACAGCTAATCCGTTCGCCAAAATTCAAACATGAATGTGAGCTACCATTGTTCAACAATTTTACCGTTTGGCCACTGGTGGGCTTCGAACCTTTTGAATAGACCTTGTAGATCAGTCGTCAAAAATGTATGAGGAAAAAAAATCTTATAAAAGTTTTTTTTTTTTTAACTAAAAAATGTTTCTCCTTTATGTTAGATTTAAGCTCCTTCAGCTTTCTCTGGGTAGCCCTATATCGTGTAGGAACTCTTTCTTTTGTACATTTATTGATTTTTACGGCAAGTTTGAACTAATGTTTCAAACTTTAATCTAAAAAAAGAATATCATGACTTAAAGCCTTTCTGAAACGTTAACTACGTGTTTACGTGTTTTAAAACACGTAGATAGCAACATATATATTGTTACGGATTTTGTATTTATTTAGAATTGTAATTAAAATTGTTTTATTTTCTCGTGGAACGCAGTGCGTGACGAATTGTAAGAAAAAGCTGAGCCGGAAAAGTAAAAATACAGCAGCGCGTGCATTTAATATTTAATAAATAGATATCTCGTAATTTTCGATATCCATAAGAATCGGGAAAATACCAGAATGATCTCGTGATGATTAAAAAGCTTATAAAAGCTGAATTAAAACATCTCAGCTCAGTTACTTTTGTTTTAAGCGAACTGTTGTTGTTGACTTAATGCTGTTACTGATTGTAGCGAATTCGCTGTGAGATCGAATTAGTTTCCCTGTATTTTGAATTTGAGTTTTATTTAAAGCTGTAGTAGTTTAAAATATAACTACTGTGAGATATTGCGATATTGTGCGAATATCTCTGAAGAAATATTTCATAAATTTGTTTTATTTCCTGTGAAAAGAATAAATTTTATTAACTTTTACCGATTTGTTCATTCAATCCATTCCGAACCCGTTCGCACGCAACAATATTATAATTTGTGGAAAAACTCAAATTATAGTATATATATTGTTACATGTTTAAGAATGCCCCTAGAATAATTGATTTTTCGTTACTGTTTCATTACTGTTTGTAATATACCTCCAGATCTGATCTAAAATGTTTTCATTTGAAGCCTATTTGTATCGAAATGCGATACCCCTTTTACACCATTAAATGATGAATTCAAAACCACGCACATCCTTTGCACCTAATATTTATTTTATTTATATATCTTCTGTCCATATTTCTATAATGGATCTTTTGTAATCATGCAAATAAAACTGCAACTAAGTTTATGGCAGGGTCTCTTCACGCATGGCTATATTTAGGGAGGAGCTCAAGGGGCTGCAGTCCAGCTCGAAATTGATGTTTTACTTTATTAATAGAACATAGTTAAGTAGTAACCGTGCCTTATTTGGTAGGCGGAAGTGACATCACAGGAAAATGGCGTGGCCGTCGGCATCTTGGAATCACGTGAGGTGACAACTCGAAGTGACGTAGGCATGCTTGATGGACGTCATGCACGATACTTTTATTTTTTTGTGGCAACGGTAATATTTTTTCCAAATCTTTTTGTTTTTGTGCCAACGGCCTCTTGAACCATGTGCTTAAGATGCCGTCATAAGTTTCTTGTTTGCGCATGCTTTTTACAAATGACGTCTATCGTTTCAGTCCTTTGCGTGTCTCCGCTTAGGTGAACGGATACATTTCTGTAGACCAATCAAATTTCCTGAAAATGACCTCACTGGCTCTTAGCCAATGACCATTCGGATGAAATAAAGAATTCCTACACGATAAAGGTCTACCCAGATAAAGGCTGGCTGTTGGTCACTGTAAGGCTTAGGCCTTGAGCTGCTATTTTTATTTTTCCTATTTGGTGCTGCTGTTTCTTTCAATATGGAACAGATTCACTCCCTCATCGCTGCGGAAATTTCGACGCTTGAAGCCCAGGCTGAGACATACAATAACCTCAACGAACAGGAAGTACGTGACTTGTCTTTTTTAAGACGCTTTAAAATCTTCATTGATCAGGAACTGCTGCACTCACGTGATAACTCTGCTAATTCCGTTGATGCTGTGTCCTGCAACAACCCCTGCAAAGAAAAGTTTCTTCCACTTTCTATGAATAAAGCGATGGCTCGTCGTGCTGAAAGTCCTATGCGTTCAGATGAAGATATACGCAAGTATAAAGCTCTTGACGAAAGCTCCAATTCGGAGCCTGGCCCGAGAGGAAACAAGATCGTACATTTTTTATGTTCATTTTTGAACTTGCGATGTATCTTAATTTATCTTTACTTTTCAGATGGTTTTGGAAAATATGTTTGAGAAAGAACCAATATCTTTGAAAGATAAAGAGTTAAGCACTGCGTTACTACAAACTAATTCCAACGCAAAATAGGCCAAGACAATCAGATATCCAGATAGATAAGCTCTTCTGCCAAAAGAAACGCCATAGAAATAACCCATTTCGGGAAAAAAGTGTGTATTTGCGAAAAGCTTATGTTTTTATTTGATAGCCCAAATTTTTTTTATCTGAGTTACTTATCTAACTAATATTTTTTTTCTTTCAGTGCAAGGAACTTTTTACTGAAAATGTTATCCCAGAGGAGCTCAGTTATACTGCTAAGAACATCTCTGTAGGATCTACCGTTTAAAAGGGAAACGTTGCTTTGCGCATGCGGGAGTATGACGAATAAGGTAAATCTTACTATCCTACAAAAAGAGGCTTGAATTTTTGAGCCGTGGTATTCGAATGTCTTGGCAAACATGACAGTGAACGAACAAAACTTGCTTAAACTCAATCTAGAATTCCCCAAGATCTTTGTTATCATGTATAAAGATTCCCACTTTACTTTGAAGCAACTCTGGAAGAGGATCTCAAGGAGCAAGCATCTCAAGGAGATGAAAACAGCAGTCTCAGCATTACGACTATGCAGTGGGAAGAACTCAACAAACTTTAGCCGCATCAGTGACATTGTTATCTCGTTAATCAAAATATTGTTACGAAAAATTCGGCGGTTGCGCCTGTATGTAAGCTTTCCGGCATAGCACTAGGGTTGCCATAAAATAGTGTATGGTAGGGTTGCCAGATTGGCGACTTTATCGCCCATTTGGCGACCAAATTGGCGATATCCCATGGTCCAATCGGGAAGCTTCTAGAATAACTTCCTGTCCAGATATTTCTCGAAACGTGTGGAACTTAAAGAAAAGCTATATAAACCCTTGCGTTTCTGAGAGCAGTTGTTGTGAGGTAGTGTGAGCGTTGTGATTATTGTGAGAATAGCTGCTTACTGTGAGTGCTAAGCTACGCGAGAGTTTTGTGAACGGAAAGCAATCGAGATAGTGCTTTGCCGTGAAGCTATCTTTACAGTATAGCTTGACAGTGTATTGGTGATTGTTCCACGGTGTTTTATTATAAGTTTAGTGTTGCCGTGAAGCTACCTTTACAGTTACAGCCTGAAGCTGTGTTGCTGATTGTTTCAGCGTATTTATTGTAGATTTTCGACGCTTTTAAAGGTAATTTTGGAACTGTGCTGTAAATAGTGATTCCTGTAAATAAATTGTGCGTTTTATTGTTCTGCATCGTATTTTCATCGGATACTCTCAAATCCACGAACCCGTATAACGCAACAATATGAACTTTTGTGAAGCCTACGAAAGCGTATCCAATGAAACAATTAAAGAGGAAAATCTTCCAGAATATTTTGATCTTTCTACGGGAACAGCATGCCTCCAAACCATTCTGAAGATATTGCTTTCTTCAACAACAAGAAGATATGAAACACCCAAAATTCATAGACTGTGACGAACTCCTTTACAAGAAAACTGAGAATTCCATTGCTGTCAGATTAAATGCTTTTAACATAGTCAGGCAATTTTACAGAAAGATCTAGTGTCAAAGAATGTTATTTATTTTTACTTCAATTCCATCGCTACGTTATCAAGGACTTTTTAAAATTTCTGTGTTTAAATCATGCTTTAAATGAAGTAAGAGAAACCTTTTTTTCTATGTATTGTGTCTTTGGTACTATGGTACTATAAATATTTGTAAAATAATTATGATGATCATTAAAATGGAATTTTCTTTTACAATAATCTCGTGACTATTTCATTCTCAGATTCAGACATTTAAGAATATTTAAATGAAAGATCAAAGAAAAAAAGTTATAATTTAATTTGTAATTTTCAGTTCCATAAATTTTTTTAAATATTTTTATTTAGTACGAACCTATTGATTTTAGAAAATATACATGCTGTTCTTATTGTTCTTAAAAATGTATCATTACTTGTCCAACCTTTGGAATGTTAACGTAGCATTCGTTTTATCTCTTGTACATATTCTTGCTATTCATGTGTTAGACACATTTCTAGAATCTTTATACACTGAAGAGCCCAAAAAATGGTATATGTGCTATGTGCAGACCCCGCAAACACGCATAAGCACCGTAACACGACATTAGTCGAGTCCATGTCACTCGATTAATGTCTCAAGGTGTGTTGCACGTAATTCACGTGATGAATCCTGCACGGCAATCCACAAACCCATACAAGTGCGAGGTGGTACAGATCTCTTCTGAACACCACGTTACAAGGCATCTCAGAAATGGTCAGCAATGTTCATGTTTGGGGATCTAGGTGGCCAATGAACGTGTTTAAATTCAGAACAGTGTTCCTGGAACCACTCGGCAGCAACTCTCGACTTCGGAGTGTCGTACTGTCTGCAGGAAATATCAAAGTCCGTCAGAATGCACAATGCACATGAATGGCTGCAGGTTATTGAACAGGATGCTTGCGTATGTATCAACTGATAGAGTCGTAGCTAGATGTGTCAGGGGTCACATACCATGATAGAGCCTCCCACCAGCTGCAACAGTTCTTTACTGATATGTAGAGTCCATGGATTCATGAGGTTGTCTCCATACCTGGACACGTTCACTCGTCTGATACAACTGGAAACGAGACACGTCAGACCAGGCAAAGTGTTTCCAGTCACCAACAATTCAATGGCGGTGTTGGCGGGCCCAGACGAGGAGTAAAGCTTTGTGTCGTGCAGTCAACAATGGTACACGAATGAGTCTTCGGCTTGAAAGCCCATTTCAATGATGGTCCGTTGAATAGTTTGCACGCTGCCACTTGCTGATGCCCCAATATTGATATCTGCAGCAATTTGAGGTGTTGCAAATCTGTCACGTATGATTCTCGTCAGTCGATGTTGGTCCTGTTCTTTCACGAGCTTTTTCCGGCCGCAGATATGTCAGAGATTTAATGTTTTACCGGATTCCCGATATTCACGGTACACTCGTGAAATGTCCGTAGGCGAAAATCTAAATTTTATCACTACCTTATAAAAAAGAACTTCAAAAAGTTTAGGTTTCTGGTTATTAGCCCATAGAAAAAAAGTTTTGAAAAAAAGGAAACATTTCGGAAAAGTGGAATATTTTGTGAAATTTCATGGTTACCCCAAAAGCTTGAATGGGAGACATTAGAATAATATAAAAAGCCAGTACATTCTCCTTGCCTGCCATTTGAATGAAAAATGTCTTTCTTTGTATAATGATTAGTGACAGCTCCATGCACTTTTTTCGAGACCACAAAATATCGCAATTTACTTAGCTTCCTATTCCAACTGATTTAAATAGTCAGTGAGAATTATCTTTTTTGGACTTTATCTACCCTCATGCATGATATAACGTGAGAAAAGACAAAAGTTTGTTTGGATTTGATTAGGGTGATGGGAAACTGGAAGATCGAAGAGTTCTTTCAGGATGTTATGAAACGATACCAAATTTATTGAAAGTCGTGGGAATACCTTCCATAAAAGAGGCAAATTGTTTCTTGTGCTGCATTTTCGTTTCAGACAAATTCTATAAAAGAAGCATCTGTTTAAAAATCGATTTCAGTTGGATTGTCTATGCAAGATTAGGAGCATCGAACATGCGTGTGCCTTGTATGTGTTGCACGAAAAAATTTGACAATTGTCATGCTCAAGCTGAATACCAAGGAACCACTTTATGGAAAGGCTTTGAAACTAATTGATTTTTGCAAAACGTTTTCGCAGTGCTATTCCTTTTTTGATGAGCGAAGGAAACACAGTTGGAAAAGAGGCTTTACCGACTGGAGCATAGATTGCCGGGTAAAAATTTTCCATCAAGTATCCATCAAAACCATACCTAAAGAAGCTGGGAAAAAATTAGCGACGAACGCAGTTCAGAAGCAGACGAGATGATCAGTCATGAAAGATCTAAAAGAAAGCGTAAAAACCTCCGAGCACTTTATTTCGTCTAAAGGCAGGAAGGTACAACGACGTGATATTTTTTACTCGTAATGGCTTTTTTGCTAGAAGATTCCCCAGAATGCGCAAAACTGGATATATTTTCTTTACCTCCCGCAGAGTTATAAAAAGAGGTTAGTGGGTTGAATTTCATCCATTAGCCAAGGTATCGGAAGGAAATCCTGTAGAATTCAATATTTCTGGAAGCGAAGACGAATACCCTGACATATAATAGACACAACTCTATGTCAAAGTAGAAATTTCAATAATGATAACAAACCTGTCACGGCTGTAATGTAAACTGGAACCTGTCAATCTCTTCTTACATTCTGTTTGTCAAGTGGACATTAGCTTGTATGAAAGACTCGTTTCCATCCATAACACTTATCTCTACAGAGGCATGATAAAAAAGCTACAGAATCATGGTTTTGATACGAAAACTTTCGAATTTCATCAGTATTGCTTTTGAAGGCTACAACAGGAAGTATGAATGTTTTTGATACTGAATATATACAATCTAATGAATGATTCAAACAAAGAGCAGAAATGGTTAAAGTGAGTGCCTCTGTCGAATATGATTAGTCGATTGCACTTGGATATATTTCATCAGAAAAGGCTTTTGTTGGTCAGGTTTTCTGCGTATGAGTTTAACATGAAAACTTTACACATACGCAGCAAACCTGAATTGTGCTTACTAGGTAATGGTGAATTTAGAACTCAAACAAGATTCTTTGTGAGAAAAGTAAGAGTCAACCGTGATGTTGTTCTAGGCCAGTGGTCGGCAAACTTAGTCAACAGAGCCAATTATCAACAGTTCAACGATTGAAATCTGATTTAAGAGCCACACTTTTCAAACTTAAATTATGTTAGGTAGGTATATTGTTATTCACTTAATTAGGGTACTCTTACCCTGGCTTTTACTAAGAATGTCCTCAATCTGATCAACATACGTTCTCTAAGGTTGACCCTTTTTTAGCTCTCCCATCCACACTTATGTTGTATACTCGTTTCTTGTATCTTCTTTCGTTTATCCTTTCTATATCTGGAAACCATCTTAACATACTTTCCTCAATTCTCAACACTACATCTTTTTTCACTCCACAACACTGCCTAAAAGTAACTTAATACTTCAGTTTTTAAGTCTTAGTTAAACTATATAGGTATGTCGAATAAAACTTATATTACACTAAACACGCTCAGGTCAGCACGCTCGACGCGTAATCGAGAGGTCCGTGGTTCGATTCCTGGCGAAGGCGTTGCTCATTTTTCAATACTCCTGCTTCAAAAATACCTAATGTCTCTACAAGGTATCCAAAAACTTTAAAAATATCATGATAATGACGAACAAACAGTAATGCGAAAAATGGCCTTGCATCTCATTGGGAAAGTTTGTTTAACTTAAGTTCGTATGTTGTTGTTAATTTTAAGCATAATTTCCAAGGTCTCATCAATTAAACTTCTCAGTTCAGTCTTGATAAGGTTCATGTTTGAAATGATTGTTCGCATGAGTGTGTAGACCCGAATAAGGAAAGAACAGCAAACGCTAGTTTTTTCAGCTGATTATATGAGTCAGAAATACTATTCCATGTGTTAAAAATCGACATATCTTCCTTCTACAGGTTCTTCAAAGCAGACCACTTGTGCTGTGAATTAAACTCACTTTTTTTTTCCTTTTCGTTTTTCCAGTGTTTCTATATCTGCGCTAAGGTTCAAATTTCGAGTTTCATAATTTTTTGTTTTTTAAATCCAGCAACTGGATTTGAAAGCTGCCAGTGTCAGTATTAAGGGGAGCAATATTTAATTCTGTTACAGTAATATTAAGAGGTTTTTTAACAAAGGCTAAAGTCGTTTTGTTCTTTCTGAATTCCTAAAACCTGCTAGGAAAAACTTCTCTCATACTTAAAACTGCTGTTTTGAAATAGCAAATGTCAATGTCGGAATTATTTTCTTGGCAATCTTTCAACACGCTTGGAAAGTGAATCCAAGTTTCTCTTTCAAAATCTTGAGTATAAAGAGATAATTTGTTTTCAAATGAAATAACTTGTTCTAACATTGAGAAAATTGTGGTTCCTTCCTCCTGTAGTTTTAGATTAAGCTGATTTAGATGAGACGTAACGTCTACCACGCGAAAGCTTTAATTAATAATAATATATATGGACGAGAAACGTTTCGAAACGTTTTCTCTTCATAACCAACGTACTTTGTTATGCATCAGAAGATCTGCTCACTCACTCTCCATTTAAACTAAAAATTCTTTAAACTGATGATTAAGAGCTTCACCTATAATGGAGTTGATGATCGCCAATTCCAGAATATTGCAAATTTCTTCTGGAAATGTCTGCGCACAAAGCGCTTCCTGATGAATGCTAGAATGGTAAGTAAGTATGTCATGATTGATAAATGGGCCATTGGACAGAAGTCAGTATCTTACTAGAATCAGTACAATGGCAATTTTAACTTGAAACACCAAGTAACGTAAAAACAAAATTTCGTGGCAAAATATCTGGGTTTTTAGTTTTTAGACATTCCTAATTTGAAGATTTTTCACATTGTACGTAACCCAAACATCGTCTATGTATTTCATGTTGCCTAAATTCAATTGCTAGGAAAATTTTTGTTTCAGACACTGGAAACAACTTCAAATTTGAAAGGTCTAAGAAGCTAAAAATCCAGATATTTTCAAACTAGGCTTCATTTTTACGTTATTTGATTTCTCATTCAAATTAAAATTGCCATTGAATGGTATATTAATTCAAAGCATTTCATTAGTTAAAATTTGGCATGTGACAATTTTGATGTATAATCAGTACAATCAAAACGCCGAAATCGGTACAAACAAAATTTCCTAGGAATAACATTGGCGGATATGTTTTCATGCTTCCGTAAAATTTGACGGCCTTTGTATTGCATTTTCAAGATTTTCTTGTTTTTATGTGCGTAGGCACGCATGTGCTATTTTGAAGAAGAGTCATATTTAAGGAGCCAAACAGCCACAGTTTGCCGACCATTGTTTTAGGCCTTCAAAAAACCTAGAAAAATGAACAGTCAAATATCCCATTAATAGAGCACTCCGCAAAGCATATTGCATTCCAACTGGAACTATAAATTTTATTCAAGACAGCTTTTTCATATGTCAAATGCCTGATCGTATTGTGGTGGGGTGTGTCGGTAATGATGACTTTACCGGGAAATATAAAAAGTTCTCCTTTTGAATTCAACGATATAATAATGTGGACGGGTAACAGGTACCTAATAATCCTCTTCAACCTAATTTTGACAAAAATCATTTTATACGACCTTACCAGAATTCATTTATGAATGCAGATGACAGATTACTTTCAAGATCAGAATTTTCAAATGGATATTCCTTATTTCACTTCAATTTGTCACCTGACCTTTGTGATGGGTCTCATTTAGCTCTGGTTTGACATAGCAACTTAAGATTAGAAATAAAATTTGGTACTTCCTTACAACAAACTATTTTATTATCAGTATATGCTGAATTTGAAAATTTGATAGAAATAAATAAAGCTCGCAATATTCTTTTATGACCTTGGAAACTGATGAATTCATTAGAAATTCATCAAATCTTATCTCGAGATCCTATTTCTTTGAGATATTATACGCGTGTTTTCCCTTCTGACAACAAACCAGTGCAGGAAAAATTTTGATTTTCCCTGCACTGTTGGGTTCAATACTGACGAACTTGATGAATTCATTGGCTAACTGTCTACATTCCGGACAAAGAGACTTGAAATTGTTTACTCTTATGGACGTATATGGAGATATTACATCATTTGTCAAAAAATATTGTTATGTTCATTTCAACAAAATTTCGGATCAGAGTTTAACTTCTGATGTATGTATAGACAACAGTGTATTTATCTTATTAATGTCAAAGAATCTGTATGGAACTCATTGTATCACCCTTAGCTGGAAAGAATGGTAATTTCCGAATATTTCAGTTTGTCAGGAAAAGATATGATGTACACATGATTTTTAAAAAATAAAGCTGTTTTAAATTGAAAACATTATTTGTCGCTGTTTCTTGTATTGTTTTTACACATATAAACAAAATAGGGCTTCATTAATGTAGCTATGTTTCTGACATGAAGGGTGAGGATTGCACATTTTTTGGTACAAAAGGACTCTGCTTAAATAGTGTGAGCACAGTTTGTAAAAAATCATGAAAACGAACATGGAAGAGCTAAGACAACAAACCATATTGCTATCATACTTTGGACTCGTTTGCAATGAACAACTAAACAAGATTTCAAGTGTCTTTAAAATAAAAAATTTAAAAAAATTGAAATTAAAAAAAATTATCAAATGATTGATTCAATAGGTTTTATCAAATGCCACGAATTTCCAAATCTAGCAAAATATTGTGGGTTGAATGAACGAATTTCTTGTTGCAAATATACTTAAAGGCTGTTTAAAGATTTTCTGGAAAGTATAAAAGTTGATGGTTTCTTAAAGCTTCTGTCATTTCAGAAGATGGAACTGCCCAAGCTAGTATACCCTTCTGCTTCTCTTCTGAGCGGACTTACAGGTTCGGAAAAAACAGTCTGTGTTATGAAATTGATAGATCATAAAATGCTCCATTCTATGCAGACCAATATTATTTACTGCTACGGAAGTTGTCAACCTCTTTTTAATTCAATAAAAAAAGGTGAATTTTAAGGGAGGAGTACTATCTAACCTGCAGAAAATGCTTTAATTATTATAGACGATTTTAATGTCTGAATTAGCAAGCGATACTCGTTTAAGCAAAAATTTTACAAAAGGAAGACATTACTGAAACCGTTCAGTCATTTTATAACCCAAAATGTTTTTCTAACCAAGGCTAAGACAGGGTTGCCACTCAAACAAATGAAAATTCCCTGACTTTTCCAGGTGTGTTTTAAGAAAATTCCAGTCTATCCGCGTAATGCATGTTGGCTGTGCTAAGAAGTAAATTAATTATGATACCACTTGAAAACATAAAATTTTTTCCAATTACATATGACTTTTAATTCATGTATAATATATAATCTCCAAATCATTATTATTGTTGCGTTATACGGGTTCGTGGATTTGAGAGTATCCGATGAAAACACGATGCAGAACAATAAAAAGCACAATTTATTTACAAGAATCGCTATTTACAGCACAGTTCCAAAATTACCTTTAAAAGCGTCAAAAAACTACTATAAACACGCTGAGACAATCAGCATGACAGCTTCAGGCTGTAACTGTAAAGGTAGCTTCACGGCAACACTAAACTTATAATAAACACCGTGGAACAATCACCAATACACTGTCAAGCTATACTGTAAAGGTAGCTTCCCGGCAAAGCACTATCTCGATCGCTTTCCGTTCACAAAACTCTCGCGTAGCTTAGCACTCACAGTAAGCAGCTATTCTCACAATAATCACAACGCTCACACTACTTCACAACAACTGCTCTCAGAAACGCAAGGGTTTATATAGCTTTTCTTTAAGTTCCACACGTTTCGAGAAATATCTCGACAGGAAGTTATTCTAGAAGCTTCCCGATTGGACCATGGGATATCGCCAATTTGGTCGCCAAATGGGCGATAAAGTCGCCAATCTGGCAACCCTACCATACACTATTTTATGGCAACCCTAGTGCTATGCCGGAAAGCTTACATACAGGCGCAACCGCCGAATTTTTCGCAACATTATTATAACTATAATAGGAGTTGTTTTGTCCACTGAAGATTTAGATTACAATCTGGATTAAAAAACATGTTTTTGCAGACATTTTACAGATAAACGAAAGAAAGAAATCTATTTAATGATATTTTAAAATAAATTCGGGCATTTTATATTTATTTAGCAGCATACATAAGCAAAAAATATGTACATTAAATATCGTGATGGTATGTTATCATACTGCTAGAATTAGTTTCAGGATTATGCCAGAGAATATTTCTTGAAATTTGAAAGTATTATTTACTAATAATAAATAGAGGGAAGAAGCAACCTTAAATGATACGAATAACATTAAAATAATTAAAACTTGAATTACAATAATCTGCGATATTTTGGCGAATATAGTCATATTAAATGGTTAGCCTAGATGACTGATTACTATTTTTTTATTTTACTGCAAAATGACAAATAAGGCATTTATTAAACGTCAGCGCTTCCAATGTCAGAGAAAAACTCACTCTTTTCCGGAGGATCGCTGTATGTTCCCTGACCTTTCCACATTTTGATTAAAATATTTCAATTCCCTGACTTTTCCCTGAATTTGTTGGTCAATTTTCGAATTTTCCGACTTTTTCCGGTTTTCCAGGTAGCGTGGCAACCCTGTAAAGACATGAGAAATATTCATTTAAATTCCGATTACATTGTCTTATACAAAAATCCTAGAGATCAAAGTCAGATCATGCATTTAGCTAGACAAAGTTTGATACGTTGAGTCGTTAACATGTGTTCTCCAAACATAAATGAAGGCTTTCAATTGATGCCTCATTGTTACATTGTTAAAGAATTAGCCTTTCTCTCTGTGCATGAAGGATATCATAATAGCTGATTTTAGAAGATCTATAAAATTATCGAAAAGGTAAACTTACCCTTTTGTCTTCTTCGTGGTGGGCGGCTTGAAGCATCTAAAACTGGGAAGCAATCCAGGTTAAAGTTGTATTAATCCATTCGAAAAAATAGTAGGCTTCCTTTCACAACACAAGCTTACTTTATTAGCAGTTACAACACAGCTTAAATGACAGAAATATATAGCATTATTAAATTATTAAAGCAACATGTAAGCAGCAAATAAATATGGCTGCTTTCTTTCGTTTGAGTCACGTAAGCAGCATCTCTGCTTTCCCTCCGTTCTCGTTCTCGCTACTCTCTTAAGTGTCTCTAGTCAGTTCATGAAGTTCACTTCACTTCGCTTCAGTTCCTGCTCAGCAGCGACATCCTCCCACCTTGAGTTCTGGAGGAACTCAACCTACTGTCGCGCATGTCACATTTGCAGTCTTTGAACAGGTTTCACAGTTCGTCCACTACGAGTGATTGTGATTTGAGGTGAGGATTCTGATCGTCCTTCTAGTGAAACATGACCTTTGCAGACATCAATTTTAGTGGGTGTCTTAAAATCACTAACGGCTTTGTCTCTCAAAACAGAACCTTGAAGATTATCTGACAGCTCTAATGGATAAACACGCTGTATCGGTCTTGTGACTATGCCGGATTTCGTTTTTAATTTTACAATTCTTATAGTACCATCCTTTCCAGGTATGCCTTCCACAACTCGTGCTATTGGCCATTGTAGACGGTTCAGGCTATCAGAACCGATGAGTACGATATCTCCAATAGAAATCGGTTTGGAAATTCTTTTAGAAAGATTAACGTGTTTTAAGTGTCCAAGATATTCTAGTCGAAATCGTTTTCGTAGATCTCCACGTATCCTTTGCAAGTAAAGATGTCTTTTACGCGTATAGTTAGCATCAATATTATCAATGTCTGGCACTCCAGTTTCTTTGTTCTCCTGTAAGAACATCGAAGGAGAGAGAGCAATTAAGTCGTTAGCGTCTTCAGACAAGTATGTCAAAGGTCGAGAATTTATCAGACTTTCAGTATCGCACAATACTGTATTCAGCTAATTAAGAGAAGCTTGACCTAATACTCTGCGCAAAATCTGTTTGACCATGCCGATCAATCGCTCCCACCATCCACCTCACCAAGGAGCCGAGGGGGGAATGAATTTCCACGTTATTTTCTTCAGTGTAGATTCAGCCTCTATTCTCTTCCAATCAACTTTGCAGAGTTCATTGTGAGCTTTCACAAAATTGCTTCCATTATCGGAATAAACAACAGTCGGTCTACCTCTGCGTGCTATAAATCGTCTCAATGAGAGCAGAAAGGCTTCCGCTGTTAAAGATGTTATTAGCTCCATATGCACTGCCCGATAAACGGCGCACGTGAATAGAACTATCCAGGCCTTTGTTTTATCTCTCAAATACAGTGGACCTGCAAGATCCACCCCTGTGACTTCAAATACAGCAGCATCCTTTACTCGATCTTCAGGTAAGAAAGTGGTTTCTGGTTCTGGATGAGTCACGGTGAATCGTTTACATCGAACACATTTAAAGATAACTTGTCGAATCGTTTTGCGACTTTGCAAAATCCAATAATTCTCTCGAAGATGATTCATTAAAATTTGTACACCTGGATGCCCAAGTTCCTTATGTTTATATACGATAAGGATATGCACAATTCTGTGCTTTGATGGCAGTATTATTGGTAACCGAAAATTTTTCTTATCTTTTCGGCTGAAGATCTGTGTTCGTACTCTTATTAATCCTTTCTCGTCAAGTACTGGACAAAGAGGTTTTATTCGCAAGTCATTTATTCCTTCAGGAAATTTTTCTCGTTGGACAACTTTCAAAACGATAAATTCCGCTTAGCTGATTTCTTTTACAGTTAGTTCACCAGAACATGACAATGCTTTATATCTTAGATTAAAGTAGAATCCAAAAATCCAAGCAACTATTCTAATGAGTTTCCCGTATGATGAGACTCTATGAAAGATTGCTTCAGTTTCTATGCTTAAATGAGTTTTCGTTAAGCCTTTTCTCATTTCATGAGTTATATCTTCATCATCATAGATCAATCTTGATTTTGGCCATTCTTCCGGAATTTTCTTCAGCCAATCGGGGCCCTCCCACTATCTAACTGCCAAAAGTTGTTTGGCGGTGCAACCTCTAGATGGAAGGTCAGCTGGGTTTTTTGTTCCAGCAATATGTTTCCACGCATTTGGATCCGTCAGTTTCCTAATTTCCTTGACTCTGTTTTCCACAAAGACAGTCCAGATGATCTCTTCTTTTTGAATCCACGTTAAAACTGTTGTAGAATCCGCCCAAAAATGCATCTCCACATTTTGCCATTTTAAACCATTTAAAACGGAAGTACACAGTCTGGCTCCTATCGTGGCAGCTATCAACTCCAGACGAGGAATCGTGATAGACTTCACAGGAGCTACTCTAGACTTCGATGCCAACAGATGAACTTCAACTCCAGAACTCGTCTCAATTCTCAAGAAAACTGCAGCAGCATACGCATTACTACTGGCATCACAGAAGGTGTGAATACTACAGAACTTCCTATTGTCCTTGCTGGAATGTATCCATCGTAGAAAGGAGATTTCTTTTAAGAGAAAAATTATACCAATTCATAAAGTTTACCATTCATAAAGCCTTTATACCAATTCATAAAGTTTTGTTTTGTACTCTCGTGGACTTCAGTATCCAAAGAAATTCCTATTTTCCATAGGTTCTGCAACAATATTTTAGGATACAAGAGAACAGGACTCACAATTCCAATTGGATCAAATACTTTTTTTATTACAGCGAGAATTGTTCTCTTTGTTATTACAGTCAATTCAAAGTCGTCTAACCAATTTAGGTTCAAAGTTAAATTGTCTTTCTGAGAGTTCCATAACAGGCCCAATACGGGTGAAAAAGTTTCAAGTTATCTCCGCTACATATTAAGATTAAACTTTCCTTCATACATTATTTCTCGAGATGTTTCGATAAACTGGATCATCTCGGATTCATGATCAAAACTGGTAACAACGTTGTCTACATAGAAGCTATGCAAGAGTTTAGCTATCATCTCCTTATCATATTGAGAATTTTTCACGTACTTTTGTAGATGGAATTCTATAACAGCTGCCAAAAGGAAAGGACTACTCTTAACCCAAATACTACTCTAGTATGACGAAATATTTTCGTTTTCTTTTCTTCCACATCATTCCACCAGAAAAGTCGAAGCCGATCTCTATCTTGAGGCTTTACACTAATCTGTAAAAATGCCTTCTCAATATCTGCTATAGTAGCAAATTTACCTTCACGAAATTTCAACAGAAGAGAAGGAATTAGTTCTATCAAATTTGGACCACACTCCAAACACTGATTTAGAGAGGGAGACGATTGTTTCCTCGCAGACGCATCAAACACCGGTCGGATTGGTGTTAAGCTATTTTCTTTGATCACCGGTCTGTGCGGCAAATAGTATCCATAGTCAACCGCTACATTTTCGTTAACTTCTTCGATCACCCCTAAATTATACCAGTTGTTAAAAACTGCATTGTATGAAGAAAATAAATTTTGCGATAGAAGTTTCTGGGTGGTAGACTGTAAACGCTTCAAAGCTAAATCCTTGTGCGTGGGGAGTGGTACGTGATTCTCTGCCCACGGAAGTTCGACTTCATAACGCCCCTCTTCGTTTATAGATACAGATTTTTGGAACTGCAATTTTGCTTGCAAATCCCTTTCCTCTCTCGATTTCTTTGTAACCGGATCTGTTATTCCGATAACATCAAGTCTCCACAGTTCTGAGAGCGTGGCATCACTAACAAGGAAATTTGTCACTATCATGGCAGAATTAGCATCATGATCTATAATATAAGGTATCTTTCCTATTAACGTCCAGCCTAACAATGTTCCGATAGCCACCAGTCCGCAAGACAAATGCATTACTTTGCCGTTAAAGAGTTTACCCACTACGTCAGCCCCTATTAATAGGTCAATTTCTGACGACTTATCTTTCCCAAGGATTAATTCATCTGTCAAGACAATACTATTATCAGAAAGTTCTTTAGAAAATGGTTCTAGTCTCGGAACTGTAATTTCAGAACAAATTTCTTGTTGGTCTAGGACTTCAAAATTGCAGTGGTAATCCTTACTTACACTGCTCAAGTGTACCCGATATCGAAAATGCTTCTCAGAATTTTCTTTAATACCAAATAAATTATGAATAACGTTTTCCTCTTCAATTTTCTGGTACTGCATCTCCCTTATGACACATTTACTTAAATAAGATCGTTGGGAGCCTATATCGATAAGTGCGCGAATTATTTTTCCTCCATTTTTACCCCGTAATTTCAGATACAACGTCTGTAAAAGTACGCGTATCTTACGTGTCTGTAAAAGTACGCTTTATACTTTACGCGTACCTGTTTTATTACTTAACGCTGTATCACTAATCACATTTTGTTTTACTTCAGGAGTATTTTCCTTTTCTTCTTTACGTTCCTTTAGTTTTTCTTCATTGCACATAACTCTGCAATGTCTGCCGCGGCAGTTTTCGCAAATAATTTTAGACCTACAGTCTCGCGGCCGATGTCCGACTCTACAGCATAGAAAACAACATGATTTTTCGATAATTTTTTCTTATCATCTAGTTGCATTTTTAATGCAGCCTTACATGCTCGTAAATCGTGACCCTTTCCGAAAAAAAAAACAGACAGTTTATCAGGACTTAGTGTTCTGTGCATCCGTTTTGGAAGCATTGTAAATTCTGTAAAGGGT
>KK113915.1:0-13561 GCA_000611955.2 Stegodyphus mimosarum
AGCATTTTTAGAGCGATCTCTGAAAACGTTTAAAGACGTCTTAAGCAGTTAAAGGGTTAAGGGAAACTCGCTCGTATCCACGTTACACATTGGGAAAACCACGAAAATGCCCATGCAGCCAGCTCGTTCGGCGGGACTCGAACCCCGGACCAAACTACCAGTGTTCAGCGGCTTTAACGGCTCGGCCGCTGGTGGGCCACTACTTTTAAAGTGGAATTTTTGTGGTTTTCCCTGTGCATAATGTGGATGTGAACAAATTTCTCTTAGTAAGCCCTCGACGAAGGCATTCCTCCCTTTAGGCAGAGATCTCAATTCACATTGTCAAATGTTATTATTTAAGTAAATAAAAGCAAGCTGAGGATTTCCATTTAAATTGTTTGTTTTAAAATAAAAAATAAGAACAGTAATTTTTGAATAAATCTTGTCAACATCAAATAGGGATAGGAACATGCCAATGTAAAATTTAATATTAGGCCTAAAAGAAACTCTTTCACATAAATTTTAGATAAAACTTAATCAATTTCGCAGGTAGTCAGAGACAGGCATTTCTTCAGTAGAGAAAAAAAAAAGTAAGCCCTCGACGAAGGCATTCCTCCCTTTAGGCAGAGATCTCAATTCACATTGTCAAATGTTATTATTTAAGTAAATAAAAGCAAGCTGAGGATTTCCATTTAAATTGTTTGTTTTAAAATAAAAAATAAGAACGGTAATTTTTGAATAAATCTTGCCAACATCAAATAGGGATAGGACCATGCCAATGAAAAATTTAATATTAGGCCAAAAAGAAACTCTTTCACACAGATTTTGGATAAAACTTAATTAATTTCGCAGACAGGCCTTTCTTCAGTAGAGAAAAAAATGTTTCTGAAGTATTTGTGTATTTATTACACAAATGTTTTAATGCTTCCATAGGACTTCTAATCAATAAAATTTATTTGATGAAAAGTAGGAAGTTTACTTATAAAATTTCGATTTTGCAACCTTTTTCAGTGCCATATGTGGCATCGAAAAACACGTCTGGCCGGGAGGCAGATTTTAACGGCTGAAAAATTCTTAGAATTTAAAGAGGCAAGCACAGAGCAACTGAATTTAGACATGTCAAAATATTTTAGATTTATAGAACATCTGGCAATAGAATTAAGATCCCACAGAGATTGCACTGGGAGTCAAAATGTCTAGCATCGACTTGCTTCTCGATTATGTGGATCGACGCAGATTAACTTGAGAAAGCTCAATGTAGCAAGAGCTATACATAATGCAGCTATTTACGATTTCTGCTGTAATGAACTGAGATTTAATATAATAATTTAACACTATATGTCAGTTTACGAAAACATGATGATACTTTTAAGAAATCTTCTTTTTTAATTCCCCAGTATACTAAAAAAATACAATAGATTGTATAATGATATTACTAACAAAATGGTGCCGATGATGCATCTAATTTTTACCTTTTTATTAATCTAAATAAATATATCATTGAGTTTTCCATAACTTATAGTTTCGCATATGAAACATATTCAATAAAATAATGTCTGATTACGAAAGCTGTGTAAAAAACAAGAAAAATTCTTGCACATTCGTCAGGCAGATAGCATACGATGAGTACCTTCTTGAGGAAAAGGATGCCTTTGTAGATGACTTTTTCAGGGAAACTGTATTCAACCTAAAATTCACCAAAATACCAAGAAACGAACGCATTCGCCGGAATTCAAATCTAGGCTAAACTACAAGTCTTCAGTTGCAAAAGAGATCTGCATCCGTAAAAGGCAACATGTCTGAAATAAGTATTTATTGCATCCAACAGGGATATGATTTTCTGATGTATTTTAATGGAATATCACTGTAAAAGAATGAGAATCATTTTTTTCCTTTTGTAAGGAGATTTTTTCCCGCTTTGTTTTCATTATTTGGTTGAAATGCAAATTAAATAAATATTTACAAATGCAGAAATATTGGATAGCTACTGATGATTTCGAGATTCTGTTTCTGAAATCCATTTCGTCTGTCATTTTCTTAAAAAGGTGATACTGAAACCAACTTTCGAAGAGTAAAATAATTACAAGAAAAGACTTTCCGATTTCTTTCATTCTTTTATTCCCATTATAAATTTATCCCATAGTTCTTAGGACATTTTTCTATCCGTAAGTGATGATTTATTTTCCGAGAAAACTTTCTGAAAGGAATAAATTACTTAGTCTTCAAACCATGGGAAAATCTTGCCTTCGCCGGTACTTAATTCATTTACTGAGATAACCTGCTTTGTTATATGTATAGTACTTGTTTTCTGATGTTTACTGAATTTGCATGCTCAAAGCTATCTAAATTAAGAAACGCTATTGTCAATATCAGGGTATGAGCACATATATGAAAGGGTTATATACTTTTCAGAATTCCCCTATGAGCTGTTTATTCTTACGGCAGAAAGAGGAAAACGCTTGCATACATCGCCATTCCCGGAAACTAGACAGTACCGAAGACATTATTAGACAGTTCGGTTTACCAAACAATAGAGTTAATCTGATTCCTAGTTGTAAAAGCTGACAGTTATAAATTGTTATATTCAAGGGAACCTTCGGAAGGAATCAAATTACTTCAAAAGTTCCGCTCTCTTCTCAAAACTCTCTTCTATTTGAGATGAATAAAACCATTTTGTACGGTTTCTAAGTTTAACTCCGGTGTTTCTCTTTGTTTCAATGAAATCGTAATTCCAGCCGGAGCTGGGCTGAAATCGGATATTTTATTTTATTATTTAACCCTTTGTAATTTATTTAATTTGATAATATTTCTTAACATTTTATTTAATTTTAATCATTGACGTTTTATTATTTTATGCATGTACTTTTTTTCGTTATTCCGAACGGTCTCCCATAGAACTGTGAAATTTTAGAAATTAAACTCTGCATAATAGGTAATGTTAAACAACGATATATAGTTTTTTCCTCTTCTTAAAATGCGAGGAAGGCAAGAATTAGACCTGTGTATTACATCTTTTCATAAATCAAATAAAAATTTAGAAATATAATTATCGCTTTTAAGTAACTCAGTTTACTAAACAGTTACAAATTGAATAAATTGAAAGGTAAATTAAAGATCTTAGACTCTGCAGAATGCTGCATTTCTTTTCTCAAGACGGCCGGAAGAAATACGCATGTTAGCGGAACCCAGTAGGATGAATGAACGTAACAGTGAAAAATTTTTAGAAAGACTTTACTGAGGATGTTTTTAACAATAGAAGTGCAGAACTGATACTCGACCTTTTAATGCTATAATTCGTTTCGAGCTGATTTATGTGTTAAGTAAATAGCAATGCAAATTTAATTTTAGGATGTAGACACTTGATATCCTTTTTACTTAAGAGAAAAATAATATTAATAATAATAACAACTTTATGATATTTCTAATTTAAAAATTATTTTAAATATTCTAATTTTAAAAACTTTGATAGTAAAATTTTCATTGAGATATTATGCTATAAATTTTCAGACTTTTCGTTTTTAAAAGCACCTATTTTTTAAGTATTTTTCGGTATTTATAATAATATTGATACATATAATATAGAAAACACTAAACGTAGCTATGATAGATTTCAATTTGTCCTTAGCATTTTCTCACATATAGTATTAACACTTTGTCTACACGTTTCTAATGTTTCACCATAGTAAGCCTCCTCTTTCCTACTATATTCAGTTCCTTTTCGCTTTCTTTTTTCAGTTTATTTTTATTTATTATTATTTTTTTTTTTGAAGTTACCATATCCTGAATTTTACTCTAGCTATTAGGTCTGTTGATGTCTCGCAGCATTCATTATAATATAAAAAATAATATAGCTTGTCAATATCAACAAATTTTTATTTTCAATAAAATCCACTAATTCGATTAATGCTGTAAAAATTACAATTTAATACTTTAGGCAATTATTCTGATTAGAGTGATTTAAATTCAATTTTAGGCAACACATGCATTCTCTCAGAAAACGCAATATATTGAGCACCGAAAATACTGTACAAGAAAATACTGTACATTCAACCATTTCATAATATGTAAATGTAGCATAACTTGTTTTCGAGTGTTTGCACTGAGAGTCTCCTTCAAGTAAACCTTAATGGAACTTTATTTCATGAAAATTTATAAGTATTAAAAAAGCCTCAGAATTATTTCCATTTTAAACTTTTATGAATTATGAGGAAAATTATATAAGAAAAAGAGCAATGAGAAAATATTATCGAATATGCATTTCATGACAGCAGTAAAACATTTTTTCAGTACCGACGGTATTAAAAAGCTTAATATTGTGATAAGGTAAATAAAATAAAACGGTATTAAAAATTTAATATTGTGATAAGATAAGTAAAAGTGTACTAATCTATAGTACTCATTTGACACTTTTGCCATTAGAACTATAATATAATTCTTACCGTTAAAGTAACATTGTATCTGTATTAACTAGAATTATAATGTAACAGAAATAATCTTAGAACAGCCTTTGGGTAAGTGCTGCGAGAGTGCGAAACGTAAGACCGCAATTAAACTTTGACCATCCCTGGAGACTACACTTACTTAGAATACTGTCATTCAACAAATTATAAGACCTTCCATTTATCTTTAAAGTTTAAACTATCTGTTATCGACTGAGAAAATCTGGTAATTCATTGTAGTTACTTTCTAGTTAAAACTATAACTAATGCAGTTATAATTGCAATTGTGCAGCCAGGCGGTATAGTGGTTAAGGAAGCCTGACTGATACCGAAGGGCCTGGGTTTGAATCCCGGAGAAGGCATGGTTATAACTATCCGTCCCTTCATAGGAGGCAATGGTGGCCTATTAGGTGCCTCCATAATAAAGAGACAACCCCATCTGGCCTTGTATAGATTAATGGACTGTGCTACACTGTAACTGTTCACAATCTGCCATTGGGAAAAAAATTAAAAAATAATTGTAATACAATGATTGTTCGAATTACAATATAACTTCAATAGCAATTAGATTTTTTGCTCATCAGAATAATAAAGTCAGCTTTTGAATACTACTAGTTCAAATCGGATGCCAATTTTGGCAAGCAATCTAAATGTTTAGGTATCTCCGTGGATTTCCTTCTGTGTAACATGAATACAAATCATTTCCTTTTAAAAAGTCTCTATGAATACACCATTCTTGAACATCTCGTTGCATTCAGTTAAATAAAGATCTTTTCCTGCTTTTATTAACGGGGGATGTGAACATGAGACAGTTTCCAGTTTTTGCCGCAGAAGTCATCCACAGGAGCATCTTTGCAGGCTTTACCGTAATCCAAATAATATAACAATCCCAGGTGCATGAGAAAATGATGCTTTTATTTGTTCTTACGCGAAACAATGGCGGAAAATAGTTCATGCAAGTCCTTTCACTGTAACGCATTTGAACTCTTTATGGAAAATGCGTGTTATGTTGAATTAGTAATAATGCTGAATTATTACCAATTGATTGACCAATTGGTAATATTTTTTTTCCATTGGCAGGTTGTAGCCGTTTATAGACATTGATTACTTCTAAAGCCGGTTACCTGATTAAAGAGGCAACTAATATGTGGGCCACCGTTGCCTGCTATGAAGAGCACGAACCAATTACATTCATGCCCTATCCGGGATTCGAACCCAGGCTCATCGGTACGGAAACCAGAGTCACGAACCACTTTCCCGTCTGGGCGATAATTCATAATAAATGGATTTAGTAAAATGTTCAGGATACACGGCAATTAAGCATACTAATTGCTGATCAGAATCATTTTTGACCAGCTCAAGCAATAGCTTGGATAAAATTATGAGACTTAATTTAGTCCTTGATGATCCGCTTTCTGAAAAGGAAAGGATAAATGTAATTTTTATGATTTATTTCTTGTGTAATGTAAAACAAGACAAGATTCCCGTAACAAATCCTTCGCGAAAACGTCCCTTTGCACAGGCATACACACTTTGTTTGCTTTTCCTTAATCTTGTAATTTAAATTTACATGTATATCGAAGACGATCATAAACATACATATTTGCTTACTAACGTTATGTGCATTTCGGTCTATATAAAATACTTCCTTTAAATAAACTCCAATTTATGCCGGTATCACAAACTACACAATACATGTAAGATGATTCAGAAGACATGCCAGAAAATATTAATATTTGTCTTATAGGTGATTATCCCGTTGTATTATTTAAAAACTCATCACCCAAAATCGGATATACATTTCGGATATAAAATGATTTACTGTAATTTTCAAATATCATCACGATTTCCTTATCCTATGTCACTGAAATTATAAGGGGCAGTTACTTTTCCGATTAAATAATTACAATCATCTGCTCTGTAATTTTAATTAAGAGGTCATTACAATTGCATTGTAATTTTTATTAGATTATATAATTACAGTTATACTGTTTATCCAATTAGATTTCACAATTAAAATGTAATTATAATTAAAACGCATTTGCGTCAGTTGTATAAGTAATTAAAAATTGTTACATTGTAATTGCAAAAAAATTGCATAATATTATTACAATTACTATGTGTTCTCAATTGCATTCCACAATTACATTTGCAATTAAGATCGTGATTTTCCTAGGTTACGTAACTGCTTTTACCAGAAACAATTGCTATCCTAATTACATAATTATAATTACTTACTGGGGTTACAATTACAGTGTAATTGTAATTAGATTATATGATTGTAATTAGATTATGCAATTGCAATTGCATTGAATATGAAATTGGATTTCATAAACACAGAAATGTAACTTAAATGAAACTTAAATGAAATTACGTAAATTGTAATTGTAATTAAAAAAGGTTACTTTTTCACTATAACCACTTAGTAATTGCATAATTTTATTACAATTACACTGCAATTTCGTTTGCATACTACACTTAGAATTACAATTATGATCACGATTTCACTAGGATAAGTAATTCCAATTATCAGAGACAATTACTTTTTTAATTACGTAGTTATAATTACCTACTACAATTACAGTTAAAATTATGTTGTAATTAGCTAATATATTAATAATGTATTTGCAATTACAGATTTACCGTAGTTGTGATTAAATGCAATAAAATTTATAACTGTAATTAGATTATATAATTATAATGTTTGCGATTATCATTGCATTGTAATTGTAACTAGATTTAAGAATTAAAATGCAATTACACGCATTATTGTTACAATTAAAAAGTACTTACGTTCTAATCGTAATTGCAAAGTAATTGCATAAGCTAACTACAATTGCAATGTAATCGAAATCACATATTTCAAATTATTATTGCAGTTAAAATTACTGTTTCTTGCAATTTTAATTGTAATTCTAATTACATTTTGCCAAACTGTATCTAAAATTTGGAGAATAATTACATTGGAAAATGAAAATTCTCTTTACGTGTATAAACATTTAAGTTTACTACAGCTGGTATAAGCACAGAACAGCTCCAAATTTTAAGCGAGCTATATATTCCGAGTTGCTATTCAAAACCTAACGATAAAACCCATTTGGCCCTAGCGAATAGTTAGTTTCCTCTCATCAGTTACCTCCCGCAGAAAAAAATTATCACCTGTAAGTTTACATTAAGAGCAGAGAGGGGAGGGCACTCTGAGACAGGCCGCATATATGCTGCTTTGCCGTTTCGTGCCAAAATTTATGTTTACGAATATATGCTGCCTTGCCGCTATGAAGACAAAATTATTTGGACGCATATATGCTGCTTTGCGTTTATGAGAGCCATTATTTTCGAACGCATATATGCGGCCTTGCCGCCTGGAGGGTTAAATCTAAGGGCAGGTGTTTGCAGCTAGAGGCCTTAGCGTAGTGTTTAGCAAACATGTCGCATAGCTCTTCAGCGATCCCAACAACGTTTCCCGACCGATTTAGAATATTGTGCGACGACTGATAAGGAATATCGTCTTTGCGAAGTGTCCTTAGTATCCTGAAGATATTTCCATCCTTGCTAGTATGCTTGCATATAGTTTCCCAATGCTGCCTCTTTTTGGCTTTTATGGCTCTTTTTAGGTTAGCATTCCACTTCTTATAAGAGATCCAAAGTTTCTTGGAGAAGTAATTTCTGGCTAATCCGAGATATTTGCGTTTTTGTCCCGAAAAAAAGGTGCATTCAGTGTCCCAACATGGGCAGTTACCACGTTGGTTAACCCTCTTAGTTGTGTTCCGATTTTTTGCTCTGCTCAAGATAGTATTAATGTTTTCTAAATTCCTTTCCTATGGGAGCAGAGAGCTCATATCGTTCCTACTATCTGAACTATAATTCTTCCAATTGCAAAATTTGGAGATCTATTATTGCCCACAACAGGGCCATCATTATCCACAAGATAGATCTTAATTGGGTAGTGATCACTGCTAAACGGGTCTTTAATAGTATTTCAGTTCGCTGAACCACACAGGTCAGCTGAAAATAGAGCGAGATCAATGCAGGATTCCGCCCCACTCGGGTTCACATGTGTAGGACACCCGTTGTTAAGTATGCAAACGTTGTTGTTATTACACCATCGCAGCAAAGCTTTACCTCCTGTAGATAGTTTGTTCGAGTCCCATTCAGGGTTACGACTGTTGAAGTCGCCTAAAATTAAGTATCTCTCTGGTAATGTAGCCAGCACTCTGTCCCAGTCTTGCTCACAGAATTGGCCATTAGGGAGATAGACATTTAAAATTGATAAAACAAAGCCGTTTGCAGTGTTGTCAACTTTCATTATTTCACACCCTGCAATTTCGTAGCTATTATCCTGTACCAGTAAACTGGCCCAGTCTTCCCTGATAGCAGTTATGAGGCCACCGCTTTGGTGGGAGCAATTTCTATCTTTTCGGTAGATAATCTTGTTTGGTAAGCGAAAAACATCTAGGATAGAAAGCCATGTCTCCTGGACAACTAAAGTATCACAGCGAAACTCTTTCCTGTGAACAGTAAAACCTCTATTATTGCGGATACTCCTTGCATTCCAAGATTAAATAATCGGCCCCATCTGGCTGGATGAGAAACAAATATGCAAAAACGGAAAGAGAAAATAAAATTACAAGAAAAAAGAAAAAGAAAAAAGAAAAAAGTGGAAAAGTTAAAGCTTTCCCACTAACCTTTTCCAGTCATGCTTGCTTTGTTGCTTTGGTAGCAAGCCTCTAGGACTGCTGGGTGAATTTTAGTAAAAGATTTCGCTCTGTTGCTTCTTGCAGAATCTGTTACTGTGCTTGAAGTGTCTGAGTCCTCTGCACTATTTAATTCAAGGGCAAGTTTAGCACTCTGCTTGTCTTTAATTATTTCTGACAGCTCACTTAGCTTAATATTAAATTTTTCTTGCATTTTTCCAATCGTTGTTTCATATACTTTAGCATGTTCTAGCAAAATTCTTTCAAAGTTTGCCGCTTGTTGTTTTAAGATGGCTTCAAAAGTGCCCTGAAGAGTAGCTATTAATGGTGTTACCACCTTCAGGATTTCCTCCTTTGCCAAACTTGACGGCAGGGTTTAAGCCGCTTTTGCATAGGTTCGTTTGCTTCCAATAATTCTTCTTGCTTCTGCGATAGGGATGTGAAAGTCTGCACTGTATTTAAGGATTTTGCTCTCTTCTTTATTCTTCGAACAATCTTTTGAGGTGGCTTCGTGGTCGTTGTTACATAAAGCACACTTGACTAGCTGGCTTTGACACTGCTCTTTTTTGTGGTTTTCACCACATCTGCAACACTTAGTTTGGCCTATACAAGTCTTTATTCCATATCCAAATTTCAGGCACTGTGAACATTGTCTCGTGTTATCATAGAATCGCGTTACTCTTTGTCTGATCAGCCAAATTTTTATAACTTCTGGGATGTTGTGACCGACAATTGTGACCATCACTCTCTCAGAGGGCCTTTTGTTTTTGTCGAACCCTTTTATCATAAATATCCTGTAAGCTTAGTACATCTATATCATTATTACAGCTGAGTTCTTTGGCTAACTCAGATAATTCGACGTCCACCGGTATATCTGTTAGAAGAAATTTACTTGTTAAATCGTTCATTGCGAGCGCCGTAGACACTTTGATATTTGACAACTCTGTTAAGCTCTGTACTTGCCTAGCGCATTCAGCTGACGAGGTCAAATAAGAAGTCTACCATCTCTTATACGCTTAATAAAATCTATATGTTTCATCAACGGAAATTTTCCCTCAATTTCAGTTTTCAATCCTTTTGGGTTATTCACATTCAAACTCTTTTCCATGTCTTTTATAAAAATTACGTAATTTTTTATACCTCTTTCATAGCATGTTTTTAGAAGAAATTTTGGCGACAAGGGCGGACTGAACAATTGCTCTGGCCCTTGCGCGGTTTCACTGCTCCAGTCCATTATGAAAGCACTGCAAATTTCGAATAGACGAAAACAAAATTCCCCTATTGGGTTCACGGAACTTAATTACAATTATTGAACTGCATAGTATTGATAAAGAATAAGAATTTACTTAAAAGATACAGTAAAGACGATATATCACACCTCCAAAACACTTCACACGTAGGCAGTTCGCTGCTAGTAAACAAACGCGAGAGAAAGTTATAGCACCACCAATTACATCCAACATCTTACATCTCGTCTGTTAACTTTTTATTCTCGTTGCAAAAATTAATAAAAAAAATAGTTTTAACATTTCATCGCGCGTTATCTAGTGAAAACAGAATTGTCTGTTTATTAATTTGTTTTATAGTTTTTCTTTACAGGCCGTTTTCGACATTGCATGCATAATGAAAATAGTCGTAATTTTCCCAGGTATTTTTGAGCCGTTTCTTGAGTAATCAACAATTATGTTCAAATTTAACAGCGAGTTTCTTCCAAAGACTAAAATTGGTGGTTTTGGAACAGCATGATCTCTACCCTCGCGCATATACAAAGTTAGCAACATATATCAGTAAAAACGAAAAAAAAAGTTATTTAAATTAAACAACAGTGGTATTTATGTAAAATTGTAAGAATAATGTATATATAATGTTACGAATTTTGTATTTAGTTAGATAAATTTTAGCAGAACTATAATTAAAATTGTTGTATTTCCCCCGTGCAAGGCAGCGTGAGACAAATTTCAAGAGAACGCTATGCCAGAAAAGTAAAAATACAAGAACACGTGCATTTAATATTGAGTAAATGGTTATCTCGGTAATTTGTATCAAGAATTGTATTGAAAATTAATAACTGTAATTAACTACTAAATTAGCTGTAACCGTAATTCCATCCTCTTATTGCTTTCCAGAAATCTCGAAAAGCAGAAATCACTAGAAATATCTCGCGACCGGTTGAAATCTATAAAAGGCCGTAGACAGTCAGTCGTTTTATTCCCCAGTTACTTAGTTACTGTTATTGCGACTTGTTTAGTTCCGCGTGAACTGCGATATCAGATTTAGCTTCCTCTTTAGATACACTGTGCATTGCGTTGTATTTTAACGTTTTTCGTAGTTTGAAGCATAGCTACTGAGTATATTGCGTGATATTGTTAACACTTGTACGAATATCTCTGAGGAAAATTCCGGAGTTCTGATATATTTCTTTTGATCAGAATAAATTTTTATCGGACTTGCGCATTCAGTCTATTACGAACCCATACGCACGTAACAATATATATAAACAGCGTTTTTTAGGAAAACGAGTTCGCTGTATTCCCTACTCTCAATCTCTGCGACATTGCTAAGAAGAGTTTTACGAAATCTTTCCTCTACTTTTTCCACACATAGGATTGTTTTTGCTCCCAAAATGTGTCTTTTGATATAATTTTTGGTTTTTTAAACGCTGAAATCTACAAAATCTTCACAGGGATAGACTTCTCAGTTATTATGTGAGTATTCCAGAATTTTTTAACGTAGGATTACGTTCGTCCATAATGGTCTAATATTATAGCAGAAGTTAAGACCCTATTTGATGTGGGCGCGAATACTTATATGTTCGAAACTACAAATGTTACAATCTAAATACGTCATTAGATGATACAAGCGCACATTAATAAACACACACACACATAAAAAAAGAAATTAAAATTGGACAGAGGGTGTACACGTAGTAACGCGTCAAAAAAAGAGACATTTTGGTGAAGTTCTGTGCGAATGCGCGACGGCGTGTGAGTGGCAAAAGGTCGACTGGTAGACAGTCGTGCGTAGACAGTCATGTTCGGTGAGGTCTGCCGTGTTTTATTTTATTTTGCCAAGCTAGTGATGTTGCGATTTATAGAAATTTGATGGTGTAGCAAATTGTGTACCAACAGAATTTGCTGTTAAGCAGCGTAAGAGAATAGAGGATTCAGAAGCAGACGATATTTATATGGTTTATGTAATTGTTAATAAACAATCAATATTTATTCTAGCATTCGTATATTTTCATCTAGCTGTTAATTCAGGAGATTTGAAGATGTCTTGTTTAGTGGATTGATGAAATATTTTGAGAATATTGATCGATGAAGAAATTACTGTAGATACAGATATTTCTATTATTTTTTTTTACAAATAACAAACATTAGCGCCTAAGGCATTAGTTCACGGGCTCTCCACACTTTTAAAAAATATCTTCACACCGAGAATGTACAATACAGTTATTTAAAAGTTAAAAAATTATAGGTTGGTTAGGGTCACACAAAACACGGTTTGGGGAATCCAACATTTCAATTCTGTAGAGGTGGTCTTGCAAATAGTCATTTAGAGTCACGTCTAAATACAGTCACCTCTGTCTTTCTTGTAAAACTGGGAATGGTTCTTTCTTCCCCCAGAATCCTCCATCTCTTATCCATAGCACGTTGAATCATATCCTGTTTAAGAATTTTCTTAAAGAATCAGGTTAACAAGCAATTTAGTCGTTTGAAAAGAAAGCAGTCGATTAATACGTTGCTTTATAAAAGTTCCTTGCTTAAGCCAATGTATCAGCTTTTTCGTTGTCCATAATTCCATAGTAGGCTGGAATCTATTGGAAAGAAATTCTGTGTGCCAGAGCCTTAAACAAAGGCCTACAGTCTAAGATTCTTTCCTAAGAACAATGATTCTATGATTATTTTCTAAGAATAAGAGAATGTTTCTATTATTATGAATGGAGATTTCAATGCAGACGTCAAAGGAAATAAAAGGCACTTGATTTTATGAAACACCATTTTAATCTCAATATAGTGACCTGTACACTTGGCATTCAAGTACACTTGGCAATTCATTTAGTGATTTAACATTTACTAGGAATATAACTGCAGACATCTTAAATTATTTTTCTTATTTCTTATACAGTAGACACATTAGGTATTTTTTTAAAGCAGAAGAGGTGAAAAATGAGCAATGCTCTCGCCGGGACTCGAACCAAGGACCTCTTAAAAAACGGGCCCAACATTCCGACCACTACACCACGAAGGCATGCTAACAAAGCGGGAGAAATATCTTATAATATCATCGACCAGTTTCACATAGGGTCATTTTGAATAAATAGGTGTAATAAATAAAAACTAAAGTAAAATAAAAACTATGTGTGTGTAAAATCTTTTGTTTGTTATACTTGTTCTATAACATCCTCACACTTCCGATAGTAATCCTTATATATATATATATATATAT
>KK113915.1:13586-28206 GCA_000611955.2 Stegodyphus mimosarum
ATATATATATATATATAGATAAACAAAAGGAGTAAAATTTTAAAAGCAATCGCCTAAAAGTAAATTTGCTACATTAGTTCCAGAGTTAAAAAACTTGAACAAAACACAATTACTAAAAAGTAAAAGCAGTTGTAAAAAACTAAAAACCTAAATGTTGGTATGGAAAATATATATATATAATGTTGCTTTGTAAATGATAAAGTCTTGATTGATCAAATAAATCTCAAATGGTATACATTGTAATAAATAGAGATTTAATGAAATATTTTCTATTACAATCTGTCATAAAAATTTACTTACAATTCCTTCTTTTCTAATACTAAACACCAGAGCTACAAAAGTAAAAGCTACAGAACTATTATTTTATAATTACACCTACACATTCCTGACTCTGTCTGTCATTTGATCACATACTGACATACTGAGACAGTATTGAATGAAAAACTTAGATTCATCTATCCACAGTACTTTCATCTTGTCAAAACACAATAATTTTCAACAAAGCGCCTTTTTAAGTTCTTATGTAATTATGACATCTTGGCGACAATTCCTCTACATAATTCATTTTTGCAAAGTTATCTTAAAACAATTTACATAGAGACATTTTTATTTTCTGACAAGGATCACTTCTTGTTTTAACTCTGGCATTTCGTTTATGTCTTCAACATTATTTAGGTTAAAAAAATATCATATTAGAATACTACTTATGTCTCCGAGTGAAGCATATATTTTACAACGTTTCATATTAACATTAGTCTTTCGTTTTGTACAACTGCACTCAAACCTCTTCTGCTCGTCTTCTGAGTATATTACAATGACAAAATTTGCATTTGAATCCCATGAAAAAAAAACTTATTAATAATGAGGAAACATAATGCATTCTCTTGCAATTTTCTAATTGCTTAGCTTAAAAATCTCTGAGATGTTAAACTGAAATCTCCATACCAAAATAATATTGCACTTTCATTTAATATTTTTTATTTCTCTATTTTTTCTGAATGACTTTTTTTATCTTTCCGAAACTTTAATTCATAAATGTTTCGAAGTGTTAGATTGTATCCGAAGATTTAAATTAAATTTTTGATTATTTTCAATCCTGATTCAATATAAACTTAAAGTAGCAAATGCCCTTATACACTAATTTGAATCTTTTTATTATTACCCCATATCATTACCACAAAAAAGAGTTGATTTTAGTTACTACTAGGAAAGTTTTCTGTCTTCAAAGAACCGCGAACCAATAATTTCATTTTCTTTTAAAACAGTTTCTTTCATTTACAGTTTGTAAAATTATAAATGCCCAAATAATTATTTTAAAGCTGCTTTTACATATGTTACTGGCATGACGCTATTAAATATTGAAACAATAGTAGGAACAATATATAATTTTTGCTTCGTTTTCTTATAATAATGAACATTGTTTCAATTTTATTCTAATTTTAAACCTTGTTTTTGAATTTTATTGCACTTTTTAACTAATGAGCAAAACTGAAACATTTTCTATTGCTACGTGCGAACGTTAATTTTAAGTAGCATTTAACACCGATAGATGGCAGCAGTACTTTTTATCATAATTTTTTTGTTTTAATCTTGACGATGTCGACACTCATAGATGGCAGCACGAATTAAGGTTGAAATCTGAAACCGAGCTTGACCAGCTTGAGGCTAGGGTGATTGTGAATGCTGCTTAAGAAAGAGTGGTAAACTTAACAAATTTTATGAGATTGCTTCTAAAAATATCATTACTATGAATAAAACTTCGACATGCTATTGATATGTGATAAAGTTTTTAATTTCAACGCGCTTTTACCGTAATTATCCATAACCTGATCATGTGTAACTGAATTTCGCAATTCGGAAACCGCATTCTCGTCTTTTAAAAGTCTTTGCATCGTCACTGTATACAGTTTTACATAATTCCCGTCTTTCTATTAAACGTCGAACGGCGACAAGATTTTTCTCACTTGCTAAGCCCGAAACCATTTCGAAATGAGTCGAGTACGAGTCTGCAGATGAGAAAACAGCAATGCATGATTTGTCTGTCGTTTATACCTTTCACATAAAGTGGCTCTGCAAATCCACTCCTGTAATCTCAAACGTATACTCGTGTTTAATTCTGTCAAGAGGCAGTGGAGCTGTTATTTAAGTTCCTTGATTGTGCCTTAAACCTTTTACATTTGTAAGAATTGTTCAAAACCTTTTTAGCGCCTTATTACCCAATTAGGATCTCTAATTTATACATTCGTGTCCGAAACATCGGAATGCAGTTCATTTGATTGTTTCATTTCATTAATAATTCCCTAAAGCGATGCTTTCCAGGAAGTATTTAGGGCTGTTTTTGACTAGCGGGTAAACATGAATTCTAAAGCCGTCCTGCCAAACGTAGAAGTCTGTTTTCATTCAAGGCCAACCGATTGAGAAAAACTTTTCACCGCTCTACCTTGAGTTAATTGCATTTTAATTCCTTCTGAGGCTCGGTTTCTTGAACATATTTAACTCAGATCATTTCAGCTTCGTCCAATTCTTGTTCTACCAAGAATCCTTACTTTCATGAATTCGGTTTGATACTGTGAACAAACATCTTTATCTACGCTGGTACTTAAATAATTCTATGCGGACTACTATAATTATTTAAGTTGAATCTCGTTTCGCTTTCTGATTTAGCTTCACATGTTATCTGCGTCATATTTAACCGCCTTTCGATTTCAATGCTGCATAGTCCAGACGTTTAAAGTTTGGTATCTGGAATTTGAAGTTTTGAGATTCCTCTAGCCACGTCCATTCCACCAGACCTTATCCGATGCAAAAGAATGTGCTTTATCCGCACGAATGTGCCTTACCCGTAATCTTATCTCCTGTATTCTCTTTGTCTAAACAAAAATTCTAGGTTTAAGGACTTTTGTTGGATTTTTACAACGCGGTTAGAGAAAAAAGTATTCCCACCCTCCAGCAGAGTCCTGATCTTATACAGGCATAATTAAGAATCAATACGAAGAAATTTATCACTAGTTTTAAGAAATTTAAATACGGACAATATACAATTTCGCAATCTCGTCGCTATTAGAGCTCCCAAAATTTCGAGCCATGGAAATGTAATTCGCTGAATTAGCAGTACTCGAGACTTAGCTAAAATGAAACTCGTATTAGAGCCTGTTTTAAATCTAATTTTTAAGTAAGCTGATGCTCCATATTGTTCTTCAAATTGCATCATGAAATATATGCACTTTTTCTTCCTTAGATCTCATATCGCATATCTTTGCAGTAGGTTCTCTTGATGGCCAAATCTCCTAGGTGGTTGATTTCTATATACCATTCGTTTAATTGCGACTGAAAATCATTAGGTAAAGATTCATCCTAACCAATTGTCCTTTCCCAAAGTTATTGTAATAAAAGCTCCATTCTGATCATAAGAGGTACAGTCACCCAAGGGCCTGGAGAAACTTGCCACAGGTATTTAAAGCGGTGCGTTTTATAGCTTGCATATCGCCCAATTGCCCGATTTTTTTAAAAATGCCGACAAAATCAATATTCAGCGTATTTTCTGAGTTATTCCATACAAGTTCTAAACACTTTACTAGTATATTGTAACAGTTTCAAGCATTTTCTGATTTCATTTAGGAATTTGTGACTGCTGTACAGAGTTCTGAATATTATTATATAATATTAGCTTTTATTTTCATCATTAAAATTACATTAGTGTGAGTTTCGTTAAGTCTTATTAATACATCCGATGTAGTAAATGATACTCCAGCAATAGTTGGCGAAAGAAAAGATTTAAAACTGACACTGTTACTGCCGCCGGTAGCTGACGTTTGATGAAAACCGCATTCTACATCAAAAACATTTGTGCATGAAAGCTTTAAAAATATTTACTGCTTTTCAAATAGTCATAAACGTTGTAGATGTCTGGAGATAAAGCATTGAATCATCACGAAAGTATTTGAAGTTAGACTTAAATTACAGCATGCACAATTTATAAAAAATAGTTTCATCCATAGCAGCATAGAAATTTTGGAATTACATTTGGTTTAAAACATTTCTACGAACATGAAACACATGCAGGTTTACTGTTATTATACTAGAATTAAAAAAAAAGGGTTCCGTGACTCTACGAAAGTCATCTATATTTTATACGTTTGCCACTCTTGATTTTGCTCGACGTAAATAATTTACATGCGAGTTTTTAGATGAGACGCGCAAGTAATGGAATAATTCTCAAAGAACACTTTTTTCTTATTTCTTTGACTTTTACAAAACCTTTTTTTCGTTCAAATTATTCCGCTCTTCGCCATCATGTCTTACTCATGTCATCACTTTTCAGAAGCATATGCTTTTGCAAGAATGAATGAAAGACACGAAAAGAAACAATTTTTCATTGTTTCCACGAAAAGAAAAATTCGAACAAGCATTTCTGATCTGATTAATGATTCTTTTAACCACTTCCACTAAATCAGACGCTGATGAATTAAGTTTCAAAAAGCAAGTCCAAGACTCCCATAAATTTTACATTTATTATTCTTTTGATTTTATGGCAAAATATATTATTTAAAAGTAAATGAAGTTTCTTTAATTATGCTACACATTTTATGAGCAGCGCATATTCAGGCACTGCTTCCCAGACAAACTAAATTTTAGACATCTTTATGTAATAGATTGTCTGTTTGTTGATAGTAGCACATTTTCTAGTTTTTGCTACAGTATAATATTATGAATAACATGCTGGCATTTAACATTGGTCTTCGGTAGCAGCAGAAATTTAAAAGCCCAAAGCTCTTGCTCCGATCAAAGTAGATTTTGAAGTTTGTTGTCGGTTGTCCTTATCTTTTGGCTATCAGATACGTAGCAAAATGCAACATTTGCTATTGGAATGCAGTAGAAAATATTTCAGCACCATTTAAAGTGTACTGTTCTTTAATAACTGTGTAACTGTACTTTATAATTTTTATAGTTTTTTCGCAAGCTGACATTTTCATACTCGTAAAACGTAAGGAACTTAAAGTGCAAGACATAATAATGAAATAATATACAACAACGGCGCATGCTTTTATGGATACTGCCAATTCATTTCAGCTCGCGTAGAATAATTTCTAATTCAATATTTTCGTCTTTCATCTCTTTTTCATAACAGATGCACATTAACTGTGCATGAGATCAATTTCATACGAAGATTTTCAAATTATCTATTTCTGTTTCATATAACATATGCTTTAATGGCACACGAGACAGACTTCATTACGAATTCATTCACGAATACTTTCAATTTTATATCTTTCTCGTGTTTTATAAGTTTCTATTCAAGTAACATAATCAACGGCCTCTTTCTGTAATTTTACATGAGGACTAATTTATAACATTTGTAGGCAATCTGAATACCAGTATCTCAAAGAATAATATAACCAGTTCTTTAAAGAATGCAGAACAAGTACCACAAGCATAAACTTTATGAGATTAATACATACTGCTGTGAATGCACCAGTGACAAAATCCCAAATAAACTTAGGATCGATCCTGTATTGAATCAAAGAAGACATGTGAAGGATCAATGCAATGTGCGAAAAGAAAAAGATGAAGAAGATGCCTTCTATGTCCAACTTCACGAAACTACATTGATAAATCCCTTAAGAAGACGGAATATGGTACCTGGCTATACAGGGTATATACCTGGAAGAGAGTTTCTTTGTGGTAGAAGTTACACTCTAGATGCTGACAAGGCCCTAGCAAAATTTGTGAGGCGAAGAATTAAAGCAGAGAAGTTTAAGGAAAGTCTATCTAAGAGTGTTATGGAACTCCCTAATTATTTTCAAGTGTGGTATGAAATTCCCAGAAATTGGGATAAGCCTCATTTATGTGGAAGGTTATAAATTTATTATAATGCATTATTTTCACTTGTCCTTCCAGAAAAGGATTATTTTATCTGAAAGAAATGTAACGATTCATAGACACTGACATAAATTTAAAAGACAAAAAGCAATCATTTTGATATTTTTCTGCATAACTGCATCATAAATTAAAAAAAAATTAATAATTCAATCATACCTGAATCAAAGAATATATTATGTTGTTTAGGATTTTGCAGATGCTTTACATTTCATTTCAAAATGTTTAAAAACTTATTATTACGCGGTAGAAAGCTAGGAGTCGTAAAGAACGACAAAGCTTCTCGCTAATTAACACTTTTCTTTGGCTGTGTGTACTTTCACGAAAAGTTGCCAAAGAACTGAGATTTCTCTTGGGGATGCGGATAATTATAAAGTACCTAAAACATTTGCAACTTAGTTTTCTCTTTCCACCCTTTGCTTAATATTTATTACATTTATTGAAATTTATGTTTCGTATAAGTACTGTACAGCAATTCTTATTCAAAATACTTGATACATTTTATGGTGTCTATCCCCATATCCGATACATTTTATGGGTCTCCATTACCGTTGAATTTAACATTTTAACGTTGTAGTAAGTTCCTGAATGACGATATTAAGGATAAAAAAATTTTAAGATGCAAAATATATCTTAGTATAACGCTTATGTCTCAATCACCCCAAAAGCTATAGTTTTCGTTTATGGCTTATTTGATAATTAAAGGAGACCATTGCAAAACACACGAAAAAAAAGGCTGAAAATTGAAATTGTAGTTGAGCCAGAGTAAAGTCTCAAAGTTAGACAAAAATACGCAATATTTTGATAGCGTCACAAATGCGCGCGCACGAGTTAGGTTATAATATCGTTCAGTTCTTATGGTAAAGTCGACAGCTAGCAGCTGTGGGAGAGAAGTACTGATTTTGTTTGTACTAAAATATGCCTAAAAATAAAGATGCACTGAGAACACAGCGCAAGAGACAAGGAGAAACATTATAGAAAGATTGATTGAAAGAAGATAATGAAGAACATTTAGCTATAAAAAATAAGCTGATGTGTACACCACATGACTTCCTTGTACGTAGTATTAAACTATACGCATTTTTGACTAATGAAACACATTCCGAAATAACACATTTGGTGTTCAGATTTTCTGACAGTTTAAAAAATTCAAATTGTGAATGAAGGAGCGATAGTATTTTGTAATATACAGCAGTGCTTTTTCGAAGTGTGTACTGCAAAGTTCGGGATTTTCATTCAGGTTCCAAGAGCAAGATTCCACTAATCAAAATCAGATTTTCACTAGACAAAAACCATGTTGACCACAAAGATAAACTTACAAAATAAGTATTAAACAATTTCTTTTTATTTTTATTTTTATTTTCAAGTAAAGCAATATGAAATAGATATTTTTATGATAACGATGCTGTTAAATGAGACTTAAAAAAAAGGCAACAAAGAAAAATCATTCCCCACCCTGCTTTTCGAACATTTCAAGCAATTTTTAATCAAAAGGCCAATTTCAAACTCTCCCATAAAAAAAGCAAAAAATCTGATGTGTGCACCACATGACTTCCTTGTACGGAATATTAAATTATAGCATTTGGCATTTCATTTAAACGTATTGGATTGAATTCAATCTACTTCGTCGATAGCGCATAAACCACAATAGAATAAATGCTTTCTTTAAAATCCACTACATTTGTATTATAGCGACACTCTGGCGCTCGATTCACTTAACAGCGTTACATCTCATTGCTACATGTTTTGTTCAAATACTGTAATAAATCTAAAACGATGTATAAAAAAAATTAGACAAAAAAAACAGTTTTTCACAGACTATTCAGTATTTCTCTTCAATTAATTCAGTTCTCACTTCCGGACAAGGCAAAAATATATAAAAACTTAAAATATATATGCATTCAAAATTACCAAGTAAATCTTAAACACTTATTTCCTTGAATAAATTCCAGAATGTAAGTAGATTTACAATAATTCGCAATAATTAAAGAAGGCCTTATCTTTGTTGTTGTGAAGCTTTGTTTCTATAGATTGGCAACAAATCCACTGTTCTGCTAAGTTTCAAATGTAAACAAATATGGCTTCTGTGGTAAAAATAATTAGGCTTAGCGCACTTAAACAACTTTTAAATTGTTGATAATTCTACAAATATAGCATGCAGATTTACTAAAGATATAATATTACATGCAGATTTACTAAAGATATAATATTACATGCAGATTTACTAAAGATATAATATTACATGCAGATTTACTAAAGGCATTTGATAATTCTAAAAATATTGAATGCGTATTTATTAAAGGCCATACAAATATTGCATGCAGATTTACTACAGGCTTACTAAAAAGCAGACGTTGCTCGATCGCTCATATGTTATCTCAATAATTGTAAACCTAATGTAATCTATCTTTGTATATACTAATAAATGTGTATTATCAACTATAGTCGTTGCCTTTCCCCACATTTTGGGGGCTCGGCCGTACCTTTTGTGCATGCGTTAATCGAACCCTAGACACCAGCAATTATCAACGACGAAAGCTAACAAAGGCAAGACGTGCCTTTATGACTTTTGAAGACGTGACGATTATGGTTTTTGACGATTGAAGACGTGACGATTATGCTTTATGACGATTGAAGACGTGACGATTATGTTTTATGACGATTGAAGACGTGACGATTATGACGATTATGTCTTATGACGATTGATGTTACATTGACGATTCTTCTGATTTTGAACGTTTTCGATTTTGGATTACATAGGATTGGACAAGACATATGTTGGATTATAAGGACTGCCCCAGAGTTAGGTAGGCTCATTTTTCCCTGATTCGTTCATAATTTATTAATATTACGATTTTAAACTGTGTTTATGCTGTTTACTTCTCATTCATACATACCCTATTTCATATTCATATTGTCCTATTTGATTGTTTAAAGAACTATGGCCTTAAAATTAGGTGATATCCCATTGATAGCGAACTCTCTTAAATATGGCACAACACGAGTTATTAAATTATTTAATACCGTGCTTGGATATTCCGATTTTGATCATTCTTCGCGAAAGAGAATGCGAAATTTTGCCGCGTTCCCGGACAGTTTCGATTTGGCAAAACATAAAGAACTTCTATTAAAAGATTTTTCTTTCTCAGATTTTATATCAGTGGCTAATTTATTGCATTTGGAAGTTTCCACTAATAAAGATGTTTTATGTGAAAAAATTTTTCATGCGCTCACTAATCTGACGGATTTCCACAATTCCCTAGATGTTGGTTTTTTATCCGATGACGATCATCCAATTTCAAACACTGATAATGCACCGACGCCTGTAGGTCTAAATTCTTCTATTCCCCTTTCCCCTCCCTCCACGGCGCCAAACCCAAATTGCGTTGTTTCTTCTAACCCGGAAGTAATAAATTTGAATTCGAGTGGCTCCGGTGTTTTGACGGCGAGCACCGAGATTCGCGAGATGAGTTATGACTTTTGGTTTGTTTTGAGAGATCTTTCAAACACATGCAGAAACTTTTCAGGCAATGATTGCTATTCAGTCCGTGCTTTTTTCAACGATATCGAGGATAATTTTCACTTATTCCCAAATCTCACCGACCAGCAAAAATTAGTTTTTGCGAAACGACTTGTTGTGGGTACTGCTAAAACTTTTTTGTTTTCACAACGGAATCTCAATTCATACGACATGTTTAAAACAGTATTACTTAATGAGTTCTCCGATAAAATTACGTCTATTGAAATTCATAAACAACTCGAAAGAAGAAAAATGCGTTCGAATGAAAGCTTTATGCAATATTTTATCGCAATGCGCGAAATTGCAAATCGTGGTGACGGTGTTATCGACGAGGCTTCTGTCATTCAGTATACCATTCAAGGACTACTAGGTACCCCATCCGATAAAATTATTCTCTACGGTGCAAAATCATATTCTGAATTCAAGGAAAAGCTACGCACTTATGAAACTGTAGTTACGACTAGACATACAAATACCTCTCATCCATCGAATTTAAAAAATACGTACAATGGCCCCAGACGTGGTACTGGAAGAAAAAATTCAGAGCAACAACATAACACGAAATTTAATAATATTGGTTCATCTAAAAATAAACCACAAACTTGTTTTAACTGCAATGAGGTCGGACACCTCTCACGGTTCTGTCCTAATCCTCTTGGCCCAAAATGTCTAACTTGTGGTCGTTTTGGACACAAATTTATGGATTGCCGCCTCAGTACTCCAAATGAGACTTCTACTCCACCTGCCGGAGTAAATACAGTAAAAACCTCTCACGGTAATATGTGTAAAACTGTCGTTATACTTAATAGCACAGTTTCTGGATTAATTGACACTGGAAGTGAGGTCACATTACTGACACAAAACACATGGATTCAACTTGGTTCCCCACCACTTTCAAATAATTCTGGAGTGTTAACTGGTTTTGGATCCTCGAAAATTCCTATTATTGGCTATTTTCAAACCATTATCAACATTGATAACCAGGACTTTCCGGCTAATATTAGAGTTGTTCCAAATCATTCTATGCAATTTGCTCTTATTGTAGGATGTGACGTAATTAAAAATGCTAAATTAACTATTACACCAGACGGTATATATTTTTCAAAACCCGAGCAATACTTTGAAACTACTCCTGAATCTTTCATTTTTGCCATAAATGACGATGTTCCAGCTTTTGATATTGGTTCAAATGTTTCCAAAGAAACTCGTGCTGCGGCAGAACGTTTGCTGAATTCTTATGCTCCAAATAAAACAAAGACGACAGATATTAAACTTAATATCACTCTATCCGATGATAAACCGATTTTTCACCCTCCTAGACGCCTTCCTTTTGTTGAACGGGAAATTGTTGACAAACAAATAAATGAATGGTTGAAACTTAAAATTATTGAACCTTGTTCATCTCCATATGCCAGTCAAGTTCTGGTGGTGCGTAAAAAAGACGGTACGCCCCGTGTTTGCTTAGATTATCGGAAACTTAATCGACTTTTAATTAAGGATCATTTTCCTCTTCCTCTTATTGATGACATTTTGGATAGACTTCAAGACGCCCAAATTTTCAGTACTCTTGACCTACGTAACGGTTTTTTTCATGTGCCCGTAGCGGACGAAAGTAAACCATATACAGCTTTTGTAACTCACAACGGACAATTCCAGTTTCTTCGAATGCCATTTGGTCTTTCAAATTGCCCTTCAGTATTCCAGCGCTTTATAAATTATGTTTTTCGTGATTTAATTGTCAAAGGTTATGTTTTACCCTACATGGACGATGTCGTTATTCCCGCCAAAAATGAAAATGAGGCCATTCATCGTCTCAATCAAGTACTCAAAGTTGCTAGTGAATATGGTCTAGAAATTAATTTTCGTAAATGTCAATTTCTTCACAAAAAAATCGAATTTCTTGGACATATCATTGAAGACGGTAAACTTTTTCCTTCCCCTTCGAAAACAAAATCTGTAATTAACTACCCCGAACCTAAGAGTACGAAAGACGTCCAACGCTTTCTCGGTCTCACGGGATATTTTAGAAAATTCATTCCCTCATATTCTAGCATTGCCAAACCCCTTAGTGATCTCCTTCGTAAGGACACCCCCTTTCAATTTCATGCTGATCAGAAAGCCGCATTTCACAGATTAAAATATTTGCTTTCTCAACAACCAGTTTTAAGTATTTTTAATCAAAACAGTCCTATCGAAATTCATACCGACGCATCCATTGATGGCTTGGGGGCAGTCCTACTACAAAAATCTATGAACGATAACAGCTTTCACCCTGTCTACTACATGTCGAAAAAAACATCGGACAACGAGCGTAAATATACCAGTTATGAACTCGAAGTCCTTGCAATTGTTGAAGCTCTAAAAAAGTTCCGTATTTACGTCCTTGGTTCGCATTTTAAAATTATCACTGACTGCAACGCTTTCGTGCAAACTCTAAATAAAAAGGAACTCAATTCGAGAATAGCCCGATGGGTTTTATATCTCCAAGATTTTGACTACGAAATTGAACATCGTACCGGCTCAAAGATGGCTCACGTGGACGCCCTCAGTCGCAGTCCATGTTGCATGACTATCCAAGACAGTGTCCTTCTCCAATTTCGCAAAGCCCAAGAAACCGACGAGCATATTACGGCTATTAAAGCATTTCTTCAAACAACGCCTTCGTATGATAACTTTCTCGTTAAGAACAATCTCCTGTACAAACACGTCAACGGCATTGACTTACTTGTGGTGCCTGAGGATATGCAAGCAAATGTCATTAAAACAGCTCACGCACGAGGCCACTTCGCCGTAATCCGCACTCAAGAACTTTTAAACAAAGAATATTTTATCACAAATCTGAAAGAAAAAATTGAGCGTTGTATCCATAACTGCATCTCATGCATCCTCAATAATCGAAAGCGTGGCAAACAAGATGGACTACTGCAACCCATTGATAAAGACGACGCACCCTTGCACACGTACCATATCGACCACCTAGGTACCCTTGCCATCACATCCAAGAAATACAAACATATTTTGGCAGTTATACAATCGTTTACTAAATTCGTGTGGCTATATCCGACGAAGTCCACAGACGCAGATGAAGTTATCAATCGGCTGGAAACTCAAAGATCAGTCTTCGGAAATCCTTCACGGATTATTTCTGATCGAGGCCCTGCATTCAAATCCACTGCATTTGCAAACTACTGTGACACACAGAAAATAAAGCACGTTCTTATTACAGCTGGCCTCCCACGATCGAACGGTCAAGTTAAGCGTGTGAACTCCATTATTATTGCTGTCTTTTCTAAACTCTCCATAACCAACCCTGAACAATGGTATCGCCATGTTCCCGCCGTGCAACAAATTATTAATTCCACTTTTCAACGTAGCATCAATTCCACTCCCTTCGAACTTCTCTTTGGGACTAAAATGAAATCGCAAAACGACATCAACATCGCTGCTCTAATCGACGAGGAGATCAAATCTGCATTCATTCAACAACGTGACGATCTCCGTAAGGACGCAAACAGCAAATCTCTAAAGTGCAAGACGACAATCGCCGTACTTATACATTGCGGCGAAAACAAGCCCAAAAATTTCAACTTCATGACCTCGTTGCCATCGAACGAACTCAGTTTGGCCCTGGTCTGAAACTCAAACAGAAATTTCTCGGACTTTATAAAGTCACCAAGCTCAAACAAAATGACACCTATGATGTGGAAAAGTGTGCATTTTTCGACGGACCATCCAAAACATCCACTTGTGCTGAATATATGAAACCCTGGTCCAACAATATTGAACGTATCACTTGATTTTTATTAAACTGTCAGTATTATAGGTCCTCCTGTGTTTGGACAGATGATACCTGAGAACTTTCTAATAATTGTTTTTCCCTCATATCAAATTTTTAATTCATTTTGTGATAACTAATGTTCTTTTTATTTTTTAGTTAACTGCTGTGATGTGTTTAATCTATTTTTTTTGTTTGCTCCATTTGTGTAAGTATCCTCAGCTTTATATCTACAGATTATTTTTTTCTCATACCTATGTTACTATATTATAATATTTTTTTAAAATTTGATGATATATTATGTTGCTTCAGGCGAGGTCGCCTGTCCGGTCATGATGGCCGAATGTGGGAAACGTTATGTCATGATATTCCTTAATCCCCTACTGTGTGACGTATGCACTACGTCAGCAGATGTGTTTTCCTGCCTTCGACGGAGACGAGGAATAGCTGGCGAGCGGAGCAGACGTTGCTCGATCGCTCATATGTTATCTCAATAATTGTAAACCTAATGTAATCTATCTTTGTATATACTAATAAATGTGTATTATCAACTATAGTCGTTGCCTTTCCCCACAATATTACATGCAGATTTACTAAAGATATAATATTACATGCAGATTTACTAAAGATATAATATTACATGCAGATTTACTAAAGATATAATATTACATGCAGATTTACTAAAGGCATTTGATAATTCTAAAAATATTGCATGCGTATTTATTGAAGGCCATACAAATATTGCATGCAGATTTACTACAGGCTTACTAAAGGCATATAATTCCTTAATCGGAAGATGAGAGCAACATAATTTAATCAATTTTAAAGCAAAAAATGCTCAATTTACCAACACATAAGAATAAAAATAACAGAGATCACTGAGCCGAGTAACAGAGTGGGTATATACATATTTATTTATACACTTTTCGTGCGCCCTATTGCAACCAAAACGGGAGGTTCACATCTACATGTTATAGCAGTTCTATATACAAAATTTCAACGTTCTGAGACTACTTGTTTTAGAGTTATGGAAGATATACACTGGTGTGCAAAAATTAAGGACGAGACGGTTTTTTCAATATAACTTTGTACAAAAGCTTTCCAAATCAACACATTTAATACCGTAAGATCACCAATACGTAAGGACATGAGTAATGTAAGCAACACTTACTAAAAGAGAAATCAGTGGGATAAAAAGAAGCTTTATTGAAAAAGTAGCATGGAGCGCAATGCGACTGAAGGCCGAAACATCCCTGTGATGGGTGTCCAGCAAGAAACATCCGGTCTTTAATAGGGGATATGATCTCCCCTGACTGCTAGGGAGGTTTCACATCATTTGTGCATGCTGGATATGTGGTTGTTAATGAGCTGTTGAGACACTGCTGCTCGTTCCTCTTGTAGCACCAATCGCAGTTTCGGAATCGTTACTGGCGATAAGTTACGTGCTG
>KK113915.1:29412-115426 GCA_000611955.2 Stegodyphus mimosarum
ATATATATATACATTTATACATATATATATACATTTATACATATACATCAAGACATTTATACATATACATAGACGGACTATTTTTGGGCCTTTAGAAAATTGTAACTTGAAACCTTGCTAAGAGAAGTCTGAAGAATTTAAAATGGTGTCATACTACTGGCATACTCAATAGAATGCAAGTCACTAATTCAAATAAAATTCGTATAAGAAAGTTTCGTAATTGTTATAAAGCGTGAATTCAACAGAAAACGTATTCTTTCCAGTATTATATTATATATCAGACAAACAACTAAACGAACATGGAAATTTATATATAAGTAAAGTCAGCGGAGTTTATTGAATAAAAATGCTGAAATATTTCCTCTATAGGTATTCGTATATTATCACAGTATCTCACAAGAGTTACATTTTTAAACTACTAGACAGAAAAACAACAAACAGAACATACTAGAACTATAAGCAGATATATAAAATATAAGAACTATAAACAGATATATAAAATGTAAGAACTATAAACAGAACTCAAATTCAAAATACAGAGAAACTAATTCGATCTCACAGTGAATTCGCTACAATCAAATAACAAACAGTTCGCTTAAAACAACTGCAACTGAGCTGAGATGTTCGCCTACAGCTTTTATAAGCTTTTTAATCATTCATGAGATCATTCTGGTATTTTCTTGATTTTTCTGGATATCAAAAACAATTACGAAATATTTATTTATTAAATATTAAATGTAGGCGCTCTTGTATTTTTACTTTTCCGGCGTAGTTTCTCTCAAATTTCATCACGCGTTTCTTTGCACGGGAAAATAAAACAATTTTAATTACAATTCTAAATAAATAGCTAAATAAATACAAAATCCGTTACACTGCTCCCTTCCCAAGGACTGCATGTCCCGGGCAGTATAATCCCTGGACAGGAAGCCAAGCTTACAACTAAGGCATCAATACAACAATAAACATTACTTTACAGTAAAAAACAATAAAAACACTAATTGCAATAAGTAACTTAAAACAAATCAAATACTATCAAATACTAAATACAAATCGAATACTATCAAAGAAACAATACAAATCAAACACTAATTACAAATCAAATATTATCAAATACTAAATACAAAAAGGAACATGGTCTTATACAATTTATATCACTGTTTACAATTACATACATTTCGTACTATGGACATAGTAAGAAGCTAACCTGTCGTAATGAATGACTTTAGCTTTACAGTTCGATGACTTACGGATCCGAACCACTACGTCGTTCAACCTATTTAGGACTGTGTACGGACCATCCCAAGGTGACTGTAGTTTCCGACAGAGTCCTTTTCGTTGAGTCGGATTCCACAACCACACATTGTCTCCTTCATTGAAACGGTGTCTAGTAGCTCTGGTGTAGTATCGGGTCTTCATTTTCTCCATCGCCATGTTGACTCGCTCTCGTGCAAAGTTGTGCATCACTTCAAACCGGTCCTGGAGATCTTGAATGTATTCTTCAGGCGATGAAGGCACATCCGGAGGGCGACGAAACAAAACATCACAAGGCAGACGAAGTTCACGACCTACGATTTCAGCAGCTTTCTGAACAGGGTCGTTCAGACAACGCGTCAGAGTTTCGGGGTGAAGATCCCTCTTGATGATGAATAGATATCTTCTCTAATTCTGAAAGCAGTTTGTCGTTTTTTAAGCCCAAGGAAAAATTGTATTTCCTTAAAAAGTCCAATCCAAGTACGCAATAATTTGTAATATCCGCCACATGTGCCGTGTGATAGTAGGTGGCATTTCCAAAGATAAGGTTCACGTTTAACTTTCCATCTACGTCGATTGTCGTGCCGGGCGCAATCTGGACGGTAATACAAAATGGCGTCCAAATAAGTTTATCTTTAAATTGTTGAGCTAAATCTTTCCGAATGATGGTAACATTAGCTCCTGGGTCAATGATCATATTGCAAAGAACTCCGTCGATATGCCCATTAATGGATAGTCCATTACTGCTGCAACTCACTGCAGAAATCTTGAGCGCTTTAAAACGGGGTTTTTCACTATCGCTCAAACTCTATTCCGCAATATGATCATTAATTTGCTTTCTGCGTCGTTGCTGAAAAATGCTCTTATTTTTCGTACCCCGCGGGGGATTCTTCTGCAGTTCCTTCATACGTGACCTTCAGCTCAGCAATTCGAGCACTTTGTTTTATTGTCACGACTTTTTGGTCTCATGGCGTTTCATTGTCTATTTAAATCGTCTGTCTTATATTCCGTGCTCTGGGGTGTTCTGCAGTTCCTTCGCATGTGCCCTGCCGTACCGCAGTTCCAGCACTTTACAGTCGGTTTCTTGTCTCTGATATACAGTCTCAAGGCATTGGCTTGTATGGTTAAATCATCTAAACGAGCCATCAGTTGATCGATTGGCTCGTGGACTTGCCCAGCTCTGACTGGGTGGCGATCTCTACGAGTTGCTTGCTGGGCTGACTCTAATTTCATGGCGTACACTAGAGTGCTTTTTATATTTTTAACATCCGCCATTCGTAGAGCTTTCTATATTTCAGGATCTCGGATACCTTCGATAATGTATTGCAGGGATATGATTTCTTTTGTTTCTGTCAGGCAGTCCGAAAAGGCGAGGTGAGACAGCCTATCGACATTCGTGGCGAGCTCTTGGAGTGCTTCTGTGGGCTTCTGTTGACGGGATTTTAATTGAAGCCTACTGTAATCGTTGAAATATTTCTCGCCGGACCGCACCTCCAACGCGCCGGATAGAGCTTCGAAGTCTAGGGAAAATAAAACAATTTTAATTACAATTCTAAATAAATAGCTAAATAATTACAAAATCCGTAACAATATACATCTGAACACAGCGGTCGGTTAGAACAAAGGTAACAGACAACCTCCAGTCATAACTTTTTTATCCTCTCTGCATTCTGATGATGTACAATCTAATGGCGTGCATTTGCCTATTCAACATTGACTACTCCTAAGTCTAGAAGTGGCGGCCATTTTATTCTGGAGGCACCTAATAGGTGGCCATTGTTGCCTTCTATGATGGGACGGACGGTTATAACTATGCCTTCTCCGGCGTTCGAACCCGGGCTCTTTGGTGACGCAGTTGGCTCCCTTAACCACTATACCGTCTGGAGGCTTCTCGTCATATATTAAGCCACCTACTCTGGAAGATTTTCGCATGGCAGCTCTTTAGTTTTAAAAGCAATGTTGCCATTTTTTGTATGCGTACGTTTCTTGTATTCAGAGCTCCAAAATTTGATAAGCATATCGTGACACATTTCCTAGCAAACTCAGTCTTTGTTATTTTTGAGACTTATCTCATTTGTCTGACTGTAACATCACAGCAAGCTCATGAAATTTATCATGGCAAGGGTGCAAGATTGCGCCTATCGTTGGCAAGAGCCTTAAGCACCATACAGGTGACAGCACGATTTTGTTCAGTTCATCCCCCAATTTTGACGGAGAACATCCAGGGGGACGGGTCCGAGTGTCCCCATCCCTCTTCCCATACCATCAACCTCTCGGGAGAACTTTCGGCTCGTCCCATATTTAGTGCTTACATCCCGCAGAGAGCTATACATTTACAAACGTCAGTGCCTTATAAGAGTTTCGAACACGGGCCCTTCGGTATGGCAGTCAGCGTCGCTAACCACTATCCCAGTTGACGGTATTCAGTTTTTAAAATGCACTGGTGGCACTATAACAAATTTTGCACTATAATTTGCACTATAACAAGAAAGAAGTAAAAATCTTGTGCTTAGATTTCTTTATTAAATTTCTGAAACAAATACTTAATTAAAACGTAAAATAAGTACATAATATTATGTAATAATAAATAATTTTTATGTAATTATAGATCATTATCATTCTTGTTCTACAAAAATTGCCGAAGTCTGACAAGTGCGTGGGCAAGTACGTAACTAGCTCTTTTATAAAAGGGCCCACCAGCGGCCAAGCGGTAAAGACGCTAAACACTGGTAGTTCGGTCCGAGGTTCGAATCCCGCGAACGGGCTGGCTGCATGGGCGTTTTCGTGGTTTTCCCCATGTGTAACGTGTATACGAGTCAGTTTCCCTTAGAAAGTCCTCCACGAAGGCATCTCTCCCTTTAGGCAGATAGCCCTCGTGTGCTTTGCCATAATTGAATAACCTAACCTTTTATAAAAGTAAAGTCTTCTTCTTCTTCATACTATTTAGTTTAGTAACTTCGAAAATTCGATAACCTGGTTAACATAGTTCCAGAAATTTTTTAGTTATTTGTTTAGAGGAATCGTTGGGGGGATGGGGCAAAGAAATGAAAGACCATTCTGAGGATGTTATAAGAAGTGTTCTTGGAAGAGTATACAGATGAAGGGCTCATTTCTTCGAAGTACAAATGCACGGTTCAGAAGAATGACAGAAAATTTGTGGAGAAAAACATATCATCGGCAAGTTTCACTGCGCTTTTTTCATCAGATTAATTTAATTCCTATTTGTCGAACTTGTGTGATGTAAGAAGCAGAGAAATAATGTGGATATCTTTGATCCTGCCTTTTCAAAATGCATTAAGATATAACAAATCATGGTCTGCATAGCAGAAAACAAACTAAAAATAAATTTAATTTATAGGTATTTCCTTCTTAATAATAGTTGTCTTGTAGTTTAAATTTTATTGATAAATTATTCTTTCGCCAAACTGCTACCAAGCCTCTAATTTGAAAATTGTGTTTGTTCTCGCTTCATCAGCTTAGCGAAAACTTTTTAATGTTGCCAAGGGTGATTTTGGCTTAGCAAGAACCAATACTAGATGAAAGGTTCCATTTCCTTTAAAAACACAATAAATAGAGGATATCCTGCAAAATTTTATTCATAAAAAATTAAAGCAAATATTCTCTATAGTAATTTCGTGAAGTATTTGCCAATCAGTTGCATTCTCCTAACAATGCAGGCTTAGATATTATAGGTGTCTAAATTAAGCCTAATAATTAGGAAGACAGAAAATTTCATAGTGCATTTCGCTAGAGATTTAGTATTTTATCGAACTTATAAATATTCTAATATTCACTGCTCTTAAAGTTGCTATTAGCGTTTTTCACCCAAACAGGTAAAATCAATTTCCTATTCGTTAAAATTCAAATTTCAGAGTTCGCCAAATGCTGACTTAGCAGAGGTTTTAAGAATTAAGTGCTTATTTTGATATGCGTTTTAATAGAAATATATGAATGGCTTTGACTTTAATGGAGGTATTTGAAATTTTAATGGCTATGTGAATGGCACTAGGTCGCCGAAATTGACAAGTTTAATTGCACAAGCACAAATTTTAAATGTCGCCAAATGCTTATGCGGTGGCTGCTTTAGCAAAGAACTACTAGCCAGTTTTACAGATAATTGGACACTATCAAAATTCATTATTGAGGGAAGCTTCGATGCTCAGTTTATTACCATGATCTCCTTCATTACTATCGCTATCATTATCACATTCAATACTATTGACAAATAAATTGTATTTCGCCAAAAGCCGTAAACATTATTTTTTCAAGTAATGGTTAACCACGTCTTGTAATAACTGGAATATCTTTTGTATACCTAAGGAAGTCAGGCTGATACGTTTAGACATATGACTAACAGTTCATCATCATTTACAAGAAAACTGTCATAGGACATTTTAGATGTTATGTAACCAGAATATGATTAATGACACGCTTTTGTAAGTATAAGGTTATAACGATAAACTGCGGTTAATAAAAACTTTCAGAAATTTTAATTCCTCTCATATCGATTTCATGCACAAAGTTTATTAGGATAGAATTATTCGAATTTATAAGTGCATATTTTAACATTCGCTTTCATGTGTTCAAACATTTTAAGGAATACTACACGTATCCTACATTTCTGCAGGAATACATTATTTTACCCCAAAGCAACATCTACGACATTTCGAGCACAACAAAAACAAAACCCCATTTGTAACAAGGTTTACCGATTGTCCTTTGGAACAAATATATAGTTGAAACGTACAATATGTATGTAATGTATAAATTTTAAAATGAACGTAATTGTTCTTTTTTTCCCTAAATTTCAAAAAACTGCGTCAAGGCGGTTCTGATAATCCGTAAGTACTGTTTTCTTTAATTTTTAGAATTAAATTTGTTCCTGTCATAGCCGAACTGGTGGAAAAAAATGGCATAAATGGAAATGTGTTTTAAGACACTCATTTCAGAAATATGTTGATAACAAAGGATATCTTTAATATAATTTTATATTTCTTTAATAAATGATTTTAACATAACTTTTGTAAACACATCACTCTTTGAAATCTTCCTTCATAGAAAAACATTCAATTGTGTTCATTCAGTCGTGGATGCGGGAAATTCGCAGAACACCGGTAGTTCGGTCCAGACGTTTTCTTGGTTTTTTGCTATGGGTAACATATATGCGAGCTAGTATCTCTTAGAAAGTCATTCATGAAAGCATCCTTCCCTTAAATCAGACAGCCTTCGAATGCTTTGCCATAGTCAAATAAACTAAACCATTCAGTCATGAATTTTTTATACATATATAAACTTCTTTGCATTAAACAAATTCCTTCAAAATGTATAAATTACAAAAACGGAATCATTGAAGATTATTAATAAACTGTAATAAAAGTTTTTAAACTAACTGAAAGGAACTCTACCATTTTACAACGAAATAATCCAATGAGATATTATTGCCTTTAGTAATATTCCAGCGAAGTGGTTCTGAAATTGGAAACTCATAGTTATTTACAACTATTGTGACTTTTTTAAACTGATGCTTTTGAAAATGTTTTAAGGAGGGTAATTTTTCCAAAATTTAAAATTGAATAATCTTTTATAAAGTATATATACTTATAAGTCCATATTACTTCTCACACGACTGATGTAAATGAAAATAAAATGCTTAAAAGAGTAATTTTGAATGATCCATTTCCACTTTTCTCCGAAAGAAAGCTTGATAACATTATAGGTTATCCGAAACCTGCACCTTTTAAGTAATTCGATTTATTTTATTGAAAGATTTTACTGTGTAGTATTAAAAATGAGAAGTTTCTGATTAAAATTTTTATTGACTGAAGGAATTTAATTGACACAAATTAATTCTTATCATTTTTATGGCTATAATGAGAAAATTGCACATTCAAGATTCTTTTTTCTGCAAATTACTTAAAAAGTAATTCTTTTGTTTATCTAATTAGAAGAAAAGACAAAAGACTATTAATCTCGAGTAATGTGCTTCAAGATACTTAGAAATCTTTCTTGTGCGTAAAAAAATTACATAACTTTTATGAGTGGTAGAAAGATTGCCTTAAGTATTTAATTATGGAAAAATAAAAAAGCAGAAAATAAAGAACTGTGATAGTCTGAATTTATTTTGTCTTATATTTAATAGTTTTAATCTTCAGAATGGGTACACAGTAGACATAGATCTGATAATCGAGAGCTCATTTATTTGTTGTTTGGAAATTAGTAGTGCTTTAAAAAATATTTTTTTCTGCTCCAAAATCTTAAAAGAAAAAATATTAACATTTATTTGGGAAAGGGAGAAATGAATGTGAAGTTATAATTTTCTTTAATTATATTATATGGTATTTCTTCCGCCTTCTTCGCATGCCTTCGTGGTGTAGTGGTCAACACGCTTGGCTCGTATGTTCATGAAGTCCGTGGTTCGAGTCCCAGCGAGAGAATCGCTCATTTTCCACCTTTCCCTCTTCGAAATAACCTAATGTCTCTACAGTGGCGCCCGAACTAAAAACCGTGGTGGATGATGATTCTCCAACACCAGGATTTGGAGAGTAGGTCTCCTAATGCCCAATCACCCTTTAAAAGGGGGGGATAATATAAGGTATTTCTCCCGCCTTCTTGGCATACCTTCGTAGTGTAGTGGTCAGCACATTCGACAGGTCTGTGGTTCGAGTTTGCTGATCTTTAACATCTCCAGCTTCCAAAATAACCCAATGTCTCTACAAAGAAGCAAATATTTTTTATATATTTGAGACTAATGGAGGTTGAATTCATTCGAAAGGATCTGAAATATAAGAAATTCAGTAGAAAATCATGAATTTCAACTCCACATATTGAAAACTCCAACTGTCTGAATCGACTAATCTTCTCTCTAGGCTAAAGAAATTACGTTTATTTATATAAATACTTTTAACTCTTCTGTTTTATTTGTGTAATAGACAAGCACAGAACAATCAAGTACATATTTTTCAAAGATCCATTAAAATAACCTGAAAGCATGCGTAGAACGTGAAGTTTGTCTACCATATTAAACAATTGCATAGCTTATAAATATTAATAGAAAAACAATTATAGAGTCTTTGCAGGTCTGCCATTCCTTGCTTACTCAGATATTTCTCAGCCATAAAAGAAATATTCCTTACCTAAACGAAGAATAAACAGATGATGTAGTGATGCATCATTCCGTTCGTACATAAGGAACTTTTATTTTAAATGTCCATAGCAGCAGTCAGTTGTTTTCTCTCATTTAAGTGATTTCATTATATAGTATTGTCCAAATTTTTCTTTGCGGGAATAAAAATATTTGACTTTTCTACTGTGCAATTTTTATTGAAATATTATCAGAGAAAGAAGAAATTTTCCGTAACTTCCTTATGTGCACTGAAGTAAATAAACACGTTGAGAAGAAAAGGTAACTCCTGTTACCCGGATTTTTGAAACATCCGACTAGACTGTGTTTCTAATTAATCCAGAGTGCTTGTATATCTACAGAGTTTCAAACATAAAAAGAATTAGGGTAAGAAAAAGTAGAATAAATACATGAATTATGTTTGAATGAAACGTATTCTTTCTTAATAAGAATAAAATATCATAAATTAATAAATTTTGAGCAAAATGTAATAATTATATTCTATTTTAAATTAACTGCAACATAAATTGTGGGTAATTTATCTGAGTATTATTTAATATGTGGTTTAACTATTTGGTATTTCTGAAATACATTTCCCTGTTTAATTAACGACTTGCTAGTTTTTCCTGCTTTGGCAGATAATCTTTGGTAATTTTTCCTCATTTAATTAACATTCATTCCTCATGAAATTTAATGATTAAGATGTACGGAACAAAAGCACGCGCAGAAATAGATAAAAACCGTTAACTGGGTTAAAATGATATTATCGATAACAATTTATTTAAAATATTTGCCAGTTGTGTTAATGAGAAATGGAATATACGGATTCTGCCAGACTAAAAACGTACGTAAAATTGCATTTTTTGATTTTCTGGAATTTTCCATACTATTCCATATATCTTAAAGAAGATCAAAGAACGACATTTCATGTTTTCAACAAAATCTCAATACAAATTATCTGAGTATGTAACTCTCAGTTTAATCTTCCGCCATCTTCTAAAATCCTCCTGCGGCTCCCAGCAGATAACCTGTAGCAGACATCGGTTTCGCTCTGGTTAAGTATTTGACATGAAAAGCTTGCAATAGCTCCACGAATGGTGGAGTGATTAAGACCGCTGGATAGTAGGATTTCGACCTGCGTTCGATCCCACGGCTGGTTGCATGGTTGATTTTCTTAGTTTTCTCCGTGTGTAACGGAAATATGAAATTAGTTTGCCTTAGATAGTCCTCCACGGAGGCCTCGCTGTCCTTAGGCAGATAGCCCTTGTTTTCTTTGCCATACTCTAGTAACCTAAGTTAATCTTATCGCAAGTATCATATTCGTCTGGTTCGAGAGTCATGATGTTTCAAACCAGAAACATGCAAGAAAAGTTTAAAGGAAAAGTGCATTGATAATAACTTTATTACATGTAATACAGCATTATTTGACATTTTATTGGTTAAGAGCGATAATAATTAAAAAAAATACCTTGCGATGTCTATTTGAAATAAATAATTATAGTGCTCAAATGGAAAATATTTTACGCTAAATATAATTTATGAAACGTCAATCATTAGTATCTACGTACGTACATAAAATGACTAATTGCTAATGATTGATGAGAAACATTTTTTCCTTCCTCTCATTAGTACACACAAACATAATTGGCCTGTTCACAGTAAAGACCATATATCCTAATGGTTAATGCAATCGCTTCTTTTTATAAAACTAGGTTTGTCCCGAAAGTAAAGAGAATAGGTTGTAAGATTTATCTTAATTTTATAACAGTTATTTTAAGTTTATGCATCTTTCCTATCGATTCAGTTTACAATTTCCTACCAGAATGTATTTTCAAAAACGCGATTAATGCAAATGAGTAAGAATAGTATTTAAACTGCTACGCTCGGCCATACTTTAGACTCTTGCTTGGTTTTGCCGATTTAATTAATATTTATTAGCCAACTACTTAGAATCTTGATAGCTTCGGCTATACCTTTCAGTTAGCTTTAGTTAAGTAGTTTAATTTCATATTAATTTAAGCTCAAGCCCACTTCAAGTGGAGGCTTTGCTGTACTTTCCGAGTTAGGAGCTGATTGTGTCATATTTATTTTGAGAAATAAAGGGTAGTTAACCCTTCTTCAGTCTTACATCTCTGTTCACACACTATAGATATTATTCGCTTACCAGTGTTTGGGGTTTTCAAGGATTGAACTGTGAAAATAAGAAGGTAAAACCCCACAAGGTTTCGAAAAATACTTTGTTAAATATAGATGCAGTTACAGTTTAGCATTTTCAAATCAGACACCTTGTTATCGAATACATCAGTTAGGACGTTACTGCTACTTTTCATAACAGATTAGATCATTTTGCGTATATGACTGTCTAAAAAGAGAGGTGCCTCTGTAATAGAATTTCGAACAGAAACTAATTTGCATTCACCGCGCAGATTCATTCAAAACCAGCCAATCTTTTCATAAGGATTTAAAAGTAGAACTATCTACCAGCATTTAATACACATAAAGTGCAGTTGCTGGTGAGCCGTATTTATAAAAGAGGAACTTTGCTGTTCTCTGAACTGCTAAATGTCTTTATTTGAGAAATGTTACGAATTCCTCTTCGCAACTGCACGAAAGTCATCCATAAATAACGTCCTTTAGTCTGGTTTTGAGCTTGACGAAAGAAAGAAATCTTAAGGAATCAAATCACAACTACATTACATTAGGTGAAAGAGCTTCGGAATTTTTTAAGCTTAAGTAATATAAATACAAGCCATTTTCTTTTAAAAATGTCCTCCACGAAGGTATCTCTTCTCTTAGACATATAGCTCTTGTATGCTTTGCCTAAACTAAAATAAATCTTTTACGTAATGGTAAAGTGTAACTTTGACGTACTATAATGAAGGAAAGAATCATATGCTAAACATTTTAGGATACCTATGCTGGCACCACTGATAGGCAGAGCTTTTGCCGTCAGAGACGGTTCTCCAGTGTGCCTTCCTTTTTTATACACACCGGGAAAGATATCTAAAATGACATGTAAAAAATATGTCTATTTAAGTTAAAACTATGTCTGTTTTTGAAAACAAAAATAAATTTCGATAATATGAAAATGTTATCCTGTTTGTTTTCTGTTAGCTAAACTGTCACTGATATTGTAGAAGACTAATTTATTACTTCATTTGCTGTTTTGTACAGTAAGATTTCTCCAATGCAAGGTACTCATTTTATAGGCCTAAGAAACGTTGCTGTTGAATTTCCTTGAAGACTAATGACACTTACAGCGGTTGTCATGAAAAATTTCGATATTACTCTTATTAAAATATGAGCATTTAAAATTGCGCTTTCTAGAACCCGTATTTCAGAACAAATTGCAAATTTCAAAGCAGCTATCTTTCCTCTTCTCAATTCGTTTTTCCTAAATAACAGAAATAAAGTTCTTTCTGAAGGAGGAACTTTTTTTGTTAATGTCATTGTAATAATATTTGTAGTTTATTAACTATTAACCCCTAATTCGGTTTCATGTTTTCCATTCTGAAGTTTTGATCAAGTTAGAACGGCATATCAAGTTAGAACGGAAATCTAGTGTCAATCAATGGTTGAGCCGTAAAACCGCTGAATGCTATGAGTTCGACTGGATTCGATTCCAGGAGAATGGGCTGGCTGCGTGGGAGGTTTTGCGCTTTTCTTCATGCATAAAGTGAATTCAAGCAAGTTTTCCCGTAAAGATCTTCCACAAAGGCATTCTTCCTCTTAGGCAAATAGCCCTATAGAGTGCTTTGCTAACGTTACATAAACCAAACCACGCCATCCTCTAAAATATAACAAAATCAGCTTATGAAAAATATGCACCTGGTAAAAACTGCTGCCCCCAGAAATATACCATCAAAGAAAAAGCACCTTCCCTGCCCCCTTTAAGTTATGTCACGACGGTTTCTTCCGAGTTTTATCTCTTCATTCGTTATTAGCTTAAAGGGTCAATTTTCCCAGAAGAACTATTAATTTCGGTTTGGCCTTTTGCGTTGGTTCACTATAAACGTTGCGTTGATTCACTAATCACTTCTATTTCATATTTTGTCAGACATTAACCAAGTTTTGAATAACAAACTTAACGATTTCAAAGTCAGCAATAGCAACACTGTACCGGAAAAAAAAATTATCTCCAGCACGTGAGACTGTGTATCCAAAATTCTAAAGATTTGCTGTTTTTAAATTATTTTGTGATATTGCTGTTAAATTGAATTTTATGGTTTAAGTGCGAAGAACATGATATTTAATAAAGGTAACATACAAAGTGTTAAATAAATGCCCCTATGGCGTAACATAATATCAGATGTTTTTTAAATATGTTCGTTGTGTGAATAGATCTGTTTTTTTTTTGTTGTTTTTTTTTTCCAGATTTTCATTCACTTGTACTGCACTTTGATCTTAGCCAAGAGGCTAATTATTCTTTTAATAAATCCCATTTAGGTTTATCTACCAACGGCCGAGCGGTTAAGTTGCTAAACAATGGTAGTTCGACCTGGTTTCAATTTCAGGCGAAATTAATCTTTTAATTCCAAGCAAAATAAAGGTGCTAAATAAAGCTTTCTATACACTCAATAATAGCTCGAGAACGAGCTGGTTGAGTGGTTAGTTTTTGTGGTTTTCGCCACGTGTAATATGTGCCATCCCTCCCCCTAGGTAAATAGTACTATAGCGTTCTTTGTCTTAATAAAATAAAGCAACCATTTAAGTTTTTTACTTTTATTTTAAACGAAATGAAGCTTGGCTGGTTAATTAAATATTTTGTTAGTGTTCTATTGAAGTCAATTATTTGGATTCTTAGCTAAGCAATATCCGGTTAATGTTACTTTTCAAAATATAAACTATACTTTCCGACGTATAAAGAACATTAGATGTTAAATTATATCCTTTTTAAGTGTTAATTTAAAGACAAAATTTCATATTTATATGGGATTATATGAAAATTTAGGTACTGAGTTTCTAGATACTGATACTAATTAGCAATCGTTTGCTTGTTTTTGTCTCTGAAGACTTTGGAATAAACAACAAATAATTGATATTTGAGTGTTCGCATTGATGTTCAGTTGAACACATTTTGATTAATATTTTAATTTGTATGCCATCCATAGGTATTAAATGCAATAACTATAGAGGTGCTTGGTAAAGTTTCCTATTTCAATTGTTTTATCAGTTTTCTAAGAAAGAGACGTACTTACGATTTCAATTTTTACATCTTGTCTTGTTTAAACTACCAAAGCTAGAAAATCAAAAGGAAATGCATTGTTATATAATTAAATGCGTCTCCAGAAATTCTTAATTAAGCAGACAATTCAAAGAACAATAATGAGTTATTTTCTCTCATTTCAATCTGAGTTATACATGATTAGTAGCTCTTCACAGTCAACAGTAACGTCTGCGTGACAGGACAATGAAGTTTCTGGAAACACAATTTTAAACTCGCACTTGTACCTCTTCAGTTTCTAGCAACATGTAAATGTTGCTTGGGATACTTCTTTTCATCAAGGATGTTCCTTTCGCTCCCCAGCAGTTTTCTAGAATTCGAATCTTATTATTTACTTCCCCCATTCTTTAATATTATGTTAAATGCCTCTAGAGAACTGCTGCCAGATTGAGGGAATTTCTTATTTTACCAGATATCAGCTTCACTAATTAGTGAAAGAATTTCTCTACGAATAAGAGACTCTCTGTGGCGTAGTAATTAAGTTCCTTTCATTCCGGATGCGCTTTCAGGTAATCAATTATTCAAAGGCGAATTTAATTTCATGAGAATCCACGGTATTTATTGTCTTTTCATGAAAGGTTTTTATTGCTGAGAGTAAGAGTATTAACAGCGGAATATTTCTTTAAGAATTTTCGTTTGATTCAAGAAACGTCAAATACATTTTTATACTTGCATAAAATAGCAGAATTTGATAGTAGCTCTTTTTCATGATATAAGTTTATTCATTGAGAAGCAGTTTTAACCTAACCCATTACGAGAAAATACTTCTTTCCTAGCAGGTTTAGTTCTTAATATTTTATTTTACTATTTCATTTATTTCCTTGGTTATTGTATAATTTTAAGTAAATAAAGTACATTCATGATTTAAGACGATAATTAAACGTTTGTATCAAGTGGGCCTATTCTTTATTCAACGAGCAACTGAAAACAGGAATAAAAATATTTTTCATCATAGCGAAGGAAAATAACTCTTCAGTGTTTGGAATGAAGTAATATTTTTGGGGTACTGGTAACTTGTAGATGGGCCGTTAATATTCTGTTCGAATTTCCTATACTCAATGTGTAGCAAGATTTCGAAGATTTAACACACGCTATGCTTGAGTTCAACGAGACTTACATCCCAAAAATTAGAAAAGACTCCTTCGATCCTTATCGTTTAGCGGGATTCCACTCTTAACTGTATATACCAAAAGCACTTAAATATATCATTGAAGGAAACATACGCTATCCATACATTTTACAACGACAATACGTCTAACCTTTACTCCATCGTCAACAGCACGCATACTTGACCAATAATAATAGAAGTCCAGCATGGCCTACGAAGACTGCAACAATATCACATCAATCTCCATTGAATAAAACCACATATAGATGACGTTGATAACAAAATCGCGAATGAGCTTGCGAAGGAGGCTGTCTGTCAATAATAGTGACACTAATATTCAAGATATTTTCTCATTGCCGCATTCTTATCTCAAATATCAGCTCAACAAGAAATTCCTCACCCTATTGGGAGAAGAATATAGCAAGAAGACTGGAACATTCTAGAAAAAGACAAATACACACATTACGACGTTCAGTATGAATAGAATGTAGAGCTGTTGCGTGATTAATTTCATTTACAGCTACTTGGATGTAATGAAACAAGACTGCTTTGCAAACATAAGCAATATGAAAAATAAAAGGCGTACCAGTGAATCAGGTGATTTTTAAATGTTAGTGAAAAGAAGAAGAAGAAGGTTGGTATTTTAGAAGTGCTCTCCATTTCGCACGCACACACTGAGCCAAACGAGCGCGGAAAGTTCTCATAGTCCAGTGTCAACGGGTTTCTTCTGAAATCTTTGCTTTTAACTACACCTTCCGTTCTTCAACCATAAGAGGTAACATAATCATACTGAAATAACCCTATAAGAAAAACCGAGATTGAGAAGGAATAAGACCGGAGAAAGCATCATTTAGTTCAGAGTACTGAGAATTGAGAGGTTCAGAGGTCACAAAGCGAGTTCACGCATTTGAGACTTTTCGCATTACCCTGTGCTCAAGTTTCTTAGTAGTTCGAAGTGGTAATTACTAATTGTGCTGTGTCATGAAAGAGATCTACGTGTATTACATGTGCGAACAATGAAAAGTTCCAGAACTATAAAAATTTTTAGAAGAAAAAAATTCATCAAGTTTTTATTAATTCTTTGTGCATTCAATCCATTACAAACTCATGTTACTACACCTATAACTACGCATGTAAGACTAATGCACGCATGATCATTACGGGTTAAAATAAACACTATGCATGAAAAGTCTCAGGAAGGAAACCTTTTTTCATTTCTTTTGCGTATCTCATCCATTCAAGAAATTTGGTAGCGAATAAATATTTTTTGTTGCAGTATTCATTGTAATTTCTTTGCCAACTATATTTACCTTAAAATAACCACCTACATATTAAGTCAAAATTACTGGAAATGTAAACAAAGTCGAGAAAATATAAAGCTGAGAATCTGAACATTATGTTTACAGTAATTATATTATGTTTTCAGATGTATGTGGTTGGAAAATGTTGCTCATTAATATTTATCAAATGATTTTTAGTATTACTTATATAAGTAATTTTTTTCTATCTATTTAACTTTGTGTTACGTTACTCTAAGTAAATTTAAACAGCAGCACTTTTCTTTGACAGAAAAATGTAAAAGTAATGGACTTAAACACTTTAAATTAATATATATGCTTTTATTTCTGAGAACTCTATTTTGAATGATGAAGATTCTTGTTTTGTTTGCGACTTTAATGGTATGGGTAAACAAATGCAACTCGGATTAAAGAGAGTACCAAAATATAAGCATAGATTATAAATACTATTACAGCATAAAACGATCGCTACAATGACTATACGACGACCTGTAAAATCATTAATAGTAATTAAAACTATATGAAACAAGTAGCATTATTTAAGTAAAAAAGACAAAGAAATGCTTAAATTTGTTATATTATTTTACAAAACAAATTTTCAGTGACAAAATTATTAAAATATTTTGATAAACTAAAACAAAGCGGAAAAATATAATGTTTCTAAAGCATCTCTGATTCGATTTGAAATTATTAGACAACTACAAAGCACATTAAAGCTATTTTCCTAAAAAGACAGATGTCTTCGTGAAGCACGTGTTAAGGGAAATTGACTTGTATTCCCATTAGCCAGTGGGAGAAAACCCACCTATTCGCTGAGATGAAACGTCGCTGACGGTTTCAAGAATTAAAATCAGATATTATTCGAAAGAAAATAAAAACGTATCTGTTTCGAAGAAATGTATTCCGTATATTTTAAATGCATAAACATTTTCAATTGGTAGCAAATAAACTTGCTATTGAATTTAATACTCCATAATCAATAAGAAAACATAGTATTATGATGGTTGATTTGGAAAACGGCTTAATTAGTAAATGATTAAAGAATACTTTCTTGTACTGATTGCTGTATAAGTTAATGATTCTCTTCATTAATTTCAAGATCTATTTCCTATTTAAAATATGCATTTATTTTGAAGATTACTTTCTTCCTAATCTCATTGCTTCTTATTTATGTAAAAATAAATAACTTCACACTTGTCTCATTTAGCACTGGGTGATTTATTGGAACGCCTGAAGGGTTCTGTGCAAGAAGCTAAGACAATGCCCAGTTTACGAGCTTTTAAAGGGAGGCTCAAGTTGTTGTTGGTAGAGAATGCGGCTAAGTTCAAGTGAAACCCTTCCCTGATCTATCACTCCGAAAACCCACATGCACTATAGAACCTTAGGTTTGCAAAAGCAGCATGCCTGTTCACTATCGAACAAATAAAAAGACACGGATAACCCAACCTTTATGTGAAGATATTTTTTTGAATTGCTTCATACCCTTAGTCCAGTATTATTGTTTGAAAATTATTCTTCTGCTTGATAATGCTCCAGGACAACCAATAATCTTGATGATCTACACTCAAACATGTAGGCAGTGTATTTTCATAAAAGCACAACTGTCATCCTAAAGTCAATGAACCAGGGCGCTATACTCACAGCGCTTTATTTGTTCACGACTTTTTTCCAAGTTGTAACAGAAAATATAGTAACCCTTCATGATTTTTGAAAACCGTACATGATTTTAGACTACATTGAAAAGATTAAATCAGTTTGGGACGAAGTGACATATCGGCAAGGCATATCGAAAAAATTCATGATTCGCAAACAATGTCCAATCGCTTAGCAGTTTTGAACAGAGAAATGTAATTTAAACAATTGCGGTCCTTGCCAGTGCGCTTAATTTAGGTGTTGAAGTGGAAGACATTGTTGAGTTAGAGGATTATACCAATGGAGAGTTAACAAATGAGGATTCAATAGAGTTAGAAGCGCTGCAACATTTGGAAGAGGAAATAGATGAAAGAACTGAGGAAGTGCAAAAGGAGTTTGCAGTTTGAAGTTTAGCTACTGCTCCAAAATTAAGCTCCAAATTTAATGAGCCTATGTTGGAACTTGAAGCTGCGGATGCAAATAGTGGACGCTTTAATAAAGTTGAACGCGGGATCGAGTGAACTTTTAAAGTGCTATAGAGAAATTTTTCAAGAAAAAAAGACTAGAAAACAAGCACACTTACGAGTATCTTTTCGACTGTTACATCTGGGATCTCCATCCTTGAAGAAACATCTGTTTCAACGTCGTCATCTTCTTTCCTCAGGCCTTCTATAGCTCCACATAAACAAATAAACAAATGGTATTATGCACATATGTATTTTTTGTTGAATAAATTTGAAATTCGTTGCATAATTGTTACAAATATTTAACACTCCTACATTCCCTGTGTAAGCACCTCGCTTATCGACCAATTCCCTTAACGATATAGTCTTCGAAACGGAGCTCGGTCATTGAAGGAGGTGAGGAGTGTCTATATTTATAGATCTTCTGGGACGTTACTCACTGTCGTTTTTAATGGTAATGGAAATAATCTAATATGTGACTCCAAATCGTTAAAACCATAAACATTTCTTCAAGTTCCTATCAAAATATTTAATGTCATTGCAATGTTAATCAATTTATGAAAAATGTACTTGTGGGCCGCCAGCTTAAGACGCATATTATAGAAAATTTATAATTATATTCAACGCAAAAAAAGTAAATTTGGGATACTTAGACTACTACGCTTACGTTCTTAATCCATGCCAGCATGAGACGAAAAACATTGGTGATTTATGAAGCATGACCAATTTATATATATACTGCAATTCAGTTTGTACAATAAATATAATATATGGTTATAACAAATGTAAAATGTCCTGAGATAACTTCTAGAAAAGGTAAACATTCAAGATAAACTCATTTTCATACTTTTATCCGCTGAAATAAATTATCAAAAATTTCTAGCAATCATAAATTACTTTTTAAATGTTTCTAATGAACAAAATATAAAAGACGCATCACTGAGTGTTTCTTCTGTACTTCTTATTCTCTTTTATTTCCTATTTTTATCGTTTAATTTAATTCATATTCCATAACAATAAAAAAAACTGCTGAGATAATATTTATCTCAACAGTTTAGCAAACGGGTGCAATTTCATAAACTCCCATTTAATAAGATACTTTTGTTTCATTTTCCTACACACGTAAGTATATATGTGTAATGTTTCCAGATCCAGGTTTATATTGAACGTACATCCACCCCCCCCCCCGCAACCCCGAAAAAAAAAGAAAGCAAAACTGTAGAAAAAAATTCATTTTAATGAGAGAGTTCTTAAGAAAAACAACTATATAAAACAAAATAGAAACATACATTTTTATTGTCTTTATAGGAAAAAAAACCTTTTAATGGTAACTCTTAATTAAAATCCATTATAACAAAGGCGTTAATCATGTTTTATTATTGCGTTTCTCTAATTCTATTGCATAGGACGGGATCATTTATTCTTGCAATTATCCTAATAGCGTAGTTCGTTTTTATGTTTTTTCTTAAAAGAACACTGAGAATAGAAACACGGAAATAATACATGCACAATACATCATATCTTTCGATAATACAATTAGTACATTGTAATTGCAAATATTTCTGCTAGATTGTGAAATTTTATTACCGTGTACAGTGCCAAATGTATACGCAAAAATGCGTACACTAAGAATCGTGATCAAAGATATGTTCTCGTTGTGACTTATCTCACTTTTCTGATAGAAAAACGAGATCAGTTCTACGAATTCATTGTGGCCAATAGTGAAAGGGTTGCTTTTATCATTGGCTTAGGCCTATGATAACTTATGGATGACAAGACAATTTCGACCAACTCCATTCCATTTTCGAAGGAGGATCTCCCAAGAGACGGATCTTAAGATCTCCCCTTAATATTTCCGTTAACACCAATCTCTCGAGAAGACGTTTGGCTCGACAACATTTTAAGTACCGCATGCCGCAGACACAAACATATATGTCTTCTCTGTGTTTCAAACTAGGTTCAAGACTATGGCAGTCAGCTCCTTTACCGACACGTCAAAAATGCGGCTCTGTGACATGCTAATTTCTTTTTGGCATTAAGTTCGGAATACAAGCTTAAAGAATCTGCCAAATGTTACGCTGAAAAATTTTCTAAAGAGATATTAATTATTTATTTCATAAGCTTACGATCAAATACTAAGAATATGTTTCAAATCCTAATTTTACGTTTTCTTACATCATTGGCAAAACTTCTTCATTGAGACATGGAACATTTTCTACCAAAAACATGCAAAATGGGTCTTATTGAACAAAAGTTGTCAAATACTAAAAAGAATATATATACAGTATAAACCTACCTCTAATTTCTAGCTTGTTTTATAAATTTTCTTAAAAACACAGAGAATATATTATATATGGTGCAATAAAAGATATTTTATGCAATCTAAAAAAATGTAAATGATCAATTTAAAACGAAGCCAGCGTAACAGAGCTTATCAAAATGGGACAGCAATCTGATGAAAATCAATTTTCAGTTTAAAGAGAGCAAATTTTGCCGCCGCACACCAATATAGGTAGGCTTTTAGTTTGCTTTTAAATAATAAAATTAACTAAAATCCTAATTATACAAGGATGCCCCTGAATAAAGATTTCTTTATAAAGAGGAGTTTGTTTATAAAGAGTAAAAAACTGATATTTAGAAGGTTGCTGGCACCTTAGTAATAAAAGGGTACTGCAGGGAAGTTTATGTATATGTGAACATTATTTTCTGTATAGGTGAGATAAAGTGCCAACACCCGTATGAATTATAATTATTATGAAGGCTTTAGAATTTAAAGAACTGTGAATACCCATTGTTTCTGAAAATTTATTGAATCAAATGCGTTGCGGATGAAACCACAAACTAGTGACAAAAATTAGGCACTAAATGCACGTTTTCTTCAGTATTCTGAAATGCCTACTATTGTTGCTGTTGCTTATGCTCATTTGTCTGACGTAGTCAGCCCAAGCCCACGACATTCCTCGTGGCAAGTAGCGCTAAATTACTCCTCTCGTTGGAAACATCCTTCAGCACCTAGCAGCTGACAATACGATCTGTCTCAGTTCCGCCCTAATTTTGATGGAGAGCACCTGGGGGACGGGGGTCCAAGGGTAAAAACACATAAGGAGTCTTTCGGCTCGCCGCATATTTAAAAAGTCGCCATGCCTCTTCGACACTATACATTTACAAACATCCATTTCTTCCCCTGGATTGGAACCCGGGCCCTTCGGCATGGCAGTCAGCGCCGCTAACCAATATATCAGTTAGGCGGCATGCCCACTATTAGCGAGACTGATTAACTTTTATTTGACGTGGGATTTTCCTCAAGTGTAACGTCGATATGTATTAGTTTCCTTTAGAAAGTTCTTCACGAAAGCATTCCTCTTCTTTGGAAGGCAAATACACCAAATCAAAATTTTATTTGACTTAACCTTTCTCTTTTAACTTCATTAGAGTTTTATTAAAAACCTACACTACAACAAACTAAAAACGTTGTTTTTTTTTTAATTTAAAATCATCAGTTTAATAAAAATTTTCTTTGAAATAATCCGAAAGCTTTAATAGTGAAAAAAAAACACAAGGCTCGGCCTACATTGGTTATACGCATATGGGAATATCGAATATTCTTTCCTTACTCATTTTATTAGAGAACAATAAACACTATCAATTTATCAGGCAAATAAAACAATTATATGTTAAGAGTATATTAATTTCGCTCTGAGATTATGAACGACCTATCGAATTACAAACAAATGAGATTTTCTGATTGTTAAATGATGTACTGAGATTGAAATCTATCGGCCAGTCGAAGCTGGCGAGTCCCAGGGACTTCTGGCTCAAAAGCAACTTGGCGTGCCTGTTATAAAAATAATCTGAAGAAATTCTCAAAGTTCTAAAGACTGTATTACTACTATCGCCAAACAATACATAACCTTAGCAATATCATAGATTAATATCAAATTTGTCATTATTAATTCTAAAGTTTACTATATATTGTAAGCGAATAAACTCATTAATTCAAGGTTTTAGTGCATTGTGCGCAAATTTGCTCATTATCTCCAAGATTTCCTGTATTATCCATAAAAAAACGTATTTCGCAGCAGGCAGAGATTTATTGGTCACAAATAAATTAACAATATATAAGAAAATTTTATTATGAAAGTTGTATATCAATTATATCTATATCTATCTATGTCTCTGTATCTATCCATCTATATATGTACTAATAATGCTTGTAAATAATTACAAAACAATTTTAAAAATATTATAATTATATCTAGTATTTTCGCGCATGAAGCTGCTGAAAAATTATCAGCAGAGACATAAGGTAATTTAGAACCAATTTTTCACAAAGACCAAAATTGAAATTTACAAGTAATAAATTTCAAATAAACCTATAAATGCAAAAAAGAATTTAGAAAATGTTAAAATCAAAACACTTCAAACAAGCAATACCCCAATTCAAAAAATCAATGAAATTTAAAGAAAAAAGAACAAAATAGAAGAGGAATTCAATCAAAGTCAATGCCCCTTCGTCAGGAGGAGGAACATACAAATCAATTGAAATCTCTCTTCCAGAAAAATGGTTGCTTTTCGGTATCCAGAATTAGCCGATGAACCATTTCAATGTGTTTTAATTATAATAGTTCACCTGAAACTTCTGGCCCTCCTCAAAGCAAGGAAAAAACAAAGTAACTTGTAATTAATTTTTTTTACTTTTAAATAAATAGAACTTTATTCAAAGAACTGAAAACGTAAGTGAAATAATAAAATACTTCAAGGTAAAACTCAAATCAAAATTTTACTTTTAAACAAAGAGAACATTATCCAAAGGATTGAAAACGTAAGTGAAATTATAAAACTTTAGTGAAATAACTTAATCTGAACGGAACTGAAATATAAATTCAGAAGAAATAATTAAAAATTTCAAGCACTTTCAATTAGAACACAACCGAAACTAGTAAAAGATCGTTACTGTAGTGAAGTTTAGGTTTGCTAGTTTTGCTACACTTACGAAACTAAAAGCTTTTATTTGAAAACTCTATATCAAAATAGCAGCGTTTTCTTTGTTATGAAATAATACATTAACATATTCAAAATCACAAGTGCCCATAAAGCTTACTATCAAGCAGAACGATCTTATCCAACATGAGTGTTTCCATGAAACATGAGATCTTAAGACACAGCAGGCAGTTACTTAAGGGATCAGCTATCTTTAAATAAACTTAATGATATAATAAAAATAAAAAAAAAAACCTGAAAGGTTTCAAATTTTAAGTTACGTCCAAAGGGGCTTTTTTTAAAGTTTTGTGTGTTACGTTTATTTACTAAATATCATGCTCTTCGCAGATAAACCATTAAATTCAGTTCAAAAGCAATATCGCAAAATAATTTTGAAATGAGCATAGCTTTAGATTTTCCGATACACAATTCCGCTCGCTGCAGATAAAACGTTTTTCCCCCCGTAGAGTGTTGCCATTGCTCGCTTTTAAATCGTTTGAGTTTGTTCATCAAAAATTCGTTATGTTTTACAAGTTAAAGTTTTACGAAATAGGAAATAGATAATAAAATAAATTCCAAATTTGGACTTCCAGATGCGCATATTCGGGTGGAAACGTATGTTATTCAAAATTGGATGGCTCTAGGTATAGTTGTTTTATCACATTTGGAGGAATATACATACATTTATGCAGATTCGTCATTATTTAACTTCATTAAATATAATACAGGGCTGCAAGATTTGGTGGCAACAGTTTTAAAAGTGATGCAGACTTTTTAATGCTTTCGACGCAAAATCGCAAAACGAAAACAGCAGTTGTTCGGCGACTAAAGCTCCTTTGAATAAGGGATTATAATATAATAATTTATTTATAATACAATCATTTATTTACGTTTTTATATTAAAACCAAATTTTTTTACAAAAATTTTAAAATAAATCTCATGTCGCTCTAAGACAAAATTATGTTAGAAAGTACTAGTTCTAAGCTTTTGTCATTGAAAGGGGCAGCTGGTTTATTTACGTTTGCATTTCTCTGTGTAAATTTTATAGAAATGTACAGTAACGCATGGCAGAAGGTTAACTTAGTAGCATGTTTATATATTTATTGATTTTATCGTAGAGTTACAAGGCTTCTCAAGTAAATCCTTTTTTCATTTAAGAGTTCATAGAAGTGAGAGTTTCCTGCTTGTGTGTATGATTTCTCTGAATTGCCTGATGAGAATTTCAAGAAATTTTGAATAATTTTTATATGCTGCATCTGTATAAAATAACAACTATTGAGCTTCTGACATCAGAACTTTTAGAACTACAATTAAATTTGGAATTATATGAAAATTAGTTATACATAGAGCTTTGTTTATCCGCAATGCTGCGTTTTAAGTTATTCGAAAATAACTATGGATTTAATATGAAAAAACACTTTAATTGCAGATATTTCCAAAATTTAGAAGCAGTTATTCTTACGAACAATGAGAGAGCTTATTTTTAAACATAAAACATAAACAGAGTTGAGTTGCAGTTGGTATTAATCAAGCACCCTCCCACCTTGCAATTTGTAGGATACCTGTAAATTGCAGCAAAAGTTATAAATCAAGTCTATTGAGAATTTTAACACGTCGACCAGCTCTAGCTAACCCAAAGTCTGGCACTTTGGGTGATGAATCATCATCTTCACTGGAATCTGAATCATTAGCTGCAGGGCGTAGAGGCACTTTCATCCATCCCTTCGAGCATCTTGGGCAATGAATGGTAACTTTTCCGAACTGTTGACTTCTAACGGATAGTCTCTGAAATGGTCTCAACTTCTCTCCATCAGCTGTTCTCACTCTGGCAACTCTTGAGTGCCCATCAGTTCCAGAAAAGACTTCAATGACGATTCCTAAAGGCCAGTTGATACGTTTTCCATCAGTTTCTAGGAGAACGATCTCTCCAACTCTTAAAGATTCTTCCCGGCTCTTATCTTTATAAATCAACATTGCTAAGTACTCATTCCAAAATTTCATTCTTAAATCCTGCCTTAATTTTTGTACTTAACGCAATTTAATATTTAGGCTTTTACTGTTGATTTCGTCTAAATCAGTTGTTTCACTGCTAGGAATACTTTGTAAGAAACAAGCGGGTGTTAATGGCTTCAGAAAGACCTTCCGAACTGTCTTCAATATATGCAAGTATATGCAAGTGGCCTAATGTTTATTGTAGTTTCGCAGTCACATAAAATAGTTTCCAACTCTTCATAGTCAAGACTTTTTCTGCCCAAAATTGCCCAAAATTCTTCTTAGCATCTCTTTCAACATTCTAATCAAGCGCTCCCACCATCCTCCCCACCAGGCGGCTGTTGGAGGGTTAAAATTCTGTTTGATTTTCTTGATAGTGAAAAACGACATGATCTTCTTCCAATCTAAATTTTTTAGAGCATTGCTTGAACCAATGAAGTTTGTACCGTTGTCAGTGTAGATTATATTTACTCTACCTCTCAGGGTAAAGAATCTTCCTAAAGCCATAATAAAAACTTCTGTAGACTGGGAATTGACTAATTCAAGATGGACAGCCCTATAAATGGCACAGGTAAAAAGTACAAGCCTTGTCTTTTCGCCAGAATGCAAATAGAAAAGGCCTGCGAGGTGAATCCATGTAACTTCAAAAACTGCAACAGCCTTTATTCTGTTTTTAGGAAGAGGTGCAAAAGGTGGTTCTGTAGGTTTGGCTTTGAATCTTTTACATGAAATACAACTAGAGCTAACTTGTTTCGCTAATCTATTGATCGAAATAATCCAGTAATCTTCTCTTAAATTGGCAATCAGAGTTCGAAGTCCTGCATGTTGTAGTTCACAATGCTTTTGCCTTACCAGTCGATAAATAAACTCATGGTTCTCACGTTCTTCAAGATTTTCATTTTTCTTCTGGCAAAACTTCCTTGCTTAATTCATTTTAGCAAACAGTTTTCCGCTGATTGAACTTCTTCATAAGTCAGCTCAGTTTTCTTAAATTTTTCTTTTCGTTAGCAGTTTTTAATGAAACGAAATATCCAGCAAAGCATTCTAAGAATCTTCGTACATTTCGAGAAACAGAGTAAATTGTCAGTGAGGTTAACTGATCCATGCTCCACATTACTGACTATCATTTTTTTCTCTTCCGATTCGACAAAATTTTCATCAATGACTTGTTTTTCACTCAATGGCCAAAATTCTTATGACTTCCATAACCATTTTGGACCTTCCCACTACTTGCGTTTCAATAAATTCTTAGCATCACAACCTTTTGATGGCAAATCTGCTGGGTTCATATGCCCTGGCACAAAATGCCAGTCATTCGAGTTAGTATTCTTTCTTATTTCTGTGACTCTGTTTCCTACAAACGTATTCCAAGAACTCTCTCTTTTGATCCATGTTGAAGCAACAGATGAATCAGTCCAAAAATACACTGTATTGTCTTTCAATTCCAGTCCGTCTATGACTTGAACATATAATCTTGGTACTGTCAAAGCTCCCAAGAGTTCTAATCTAGTAATTGTAATCTTTGTGGTAGGTGCCACCTTGACTTACTCGTTACTAACTTCACTGAAATCTTCTTATTAAATTTAGAACGTAAGAAAATACAAGCAGCATAGGAAACTTCACTGGCATCACAGAAACAATGTATACTTATTCGGCAGTGTTCAAATATACCTGAGACGAGTCTCCGTGGAATCTTACATTCTTTCAGTAAAGATAATTCCTTGAACCAGGCTAAAAACCTATTTGTTATAACTTGGAAGTACATCGTCCTAATTAATTTTTCTCTTCTAAATGTTTTGAAGCAATACTTTAGGTATCAATGAAACGGGACACGTTATCCCCATAGGGTCAAATAATCTTTGGGAAGCCGATAACACAACTCTTTTAGTAATCCTCTTTTCTGGAATTCAACAATACTGCCGCAAAAAGTGCACGGTTTCAGCGTCCCAAGAGAGACCTACAATTGAAATCAATTTGTCATGTGTCTCTTCTACAATTTTTCCAGAAGTAACCCAACCTCGTAGTTCCAATTATGCTGAAGACATCAGCTCCTTAGCTTCAGAAATAAATTTTTCTGCTTCTTCTTTAGTTTCTAAACTCGTAATACAGTTGTCCAAATAAAAGGATTCTTTGAGTAGACAAGCTGCTTGCTTCCTTTCATCCGGAACGTTCTCTAGATGGTAAGCTACAGTTGCGTCTAGTAAAAAGGGACTAGGAGAAGCACTAAATACCTCTCTACAATGTCGGAGAGTGATTATTTCTTCTCTTCTTGATAAATCCTTCCACCACAGAAATTAAAAATATTCCCTATCATCTGGATTCAAACTGATTTGTAAAAATTCTTTTTTGATGTCTGATGTTACGCCATTTGCGCTTTTCCGAAACTGCATTATCAATTTGGGTACCAATTCTAATAAATTTGGTCCCTTTTCTAAACAATTATTCAAGGAATTTCGTTTGGAATCTTTCGTCGACGCATCAAAAGTCGGACGAATTTTTATTGTTGTTACACCAGTTGCTATCACAGGATGATGTGGTAAATAGTGTCCCTTTTTCTCGTCTTTATCTACAATTTCAATAATTCCATCCCGAATCCACTGATTAAACACATCATCATATACTATTAAATGTCCAGATCTAATAAGATTTTTGGTAGTTGACATTAACCGTTTAGTGACTAATTCTTTATTCGTTTCTAATTCTGGACGCCCACTTTTCCATGGCAAACATACTTCATACCTGTTGTCTTCTTTTCTTTTAATAGTTTTACGGAAAAAATCTACTGTTTCTTCATCGGTTACCTGCCTTGACTTTACTACTGTAGGACATCTTATGCCGATGACATCTAGGCTCCATAATTCCGTCAAATCGAAATTATTAGCATATGAAATACTCTCCAAAGATTTGAGTAGTTTCCTTGCTTACCTTGAAGCGTCTATCTAAGTTTTGCTTTAATAGCTACCAAATTATTATCAATGGGCTCAATTCTCCCAGTCAATAATGCACCAAGATAATCTGCTCCTATTAATAAACCTATTTCAGGTATATATTCTCCTGTATCACTTAAACGTATGCTTTTCTTCTTCAAAATTGGATAAATATCAGGATCCTCTACACGTGGAATTGCACCACATAGCTTTCCTTAATCCAAAACTGAAATAGTGTAGTTGAAATTTATACGCAAGCTTTGTAATGTAATATTGTAGACATTGTGGGACTCTTGTTTAGTTTCACTGCCCCCCAAAAGCCCATGACTCATCATTTCTTGATCTACGTGTTTCAATCCTAGTTTCTCCGCATTATCTTTTCGTATGAAAGATCTCTGAGCACCAGTATCAAATAATTCTCGAACGATTCCGGACCTGTCATCATTGATGATTTTTGCCAATACAGTTAACAACAATGTTGGCGAATTTTTTGGCGACAAAAGAACCTGTGCACCCGATTCAGAATGTTTGTCGTGTTTTGATTGATTTATATTTGGACATATATGCTATGGTGTTTATTCTTACATATAATACATTTTAAATAAACTTTGCAGATCTTAGAATTGTGTCCTGGTTTCAAACAGACGAAACAAGCCCTCTTTTTCTTCAATGTTTCCCTTTTCGCCTTCAGTGACATCACGGCAGCCTTAAGGCATTCTGTGGTATTATGAAACGACTTGTTACAAAATAAACAATGTTTGCATTTTTCTCAGCTCTTTGCTTTTCATTAGATACGATACAAGCTGCAGTGCGAATTTTTTCTTTCTCTTTAAAATTTTCAAATTGATCATTTGCAAACCTTGATCGAGCAAGTTGTAACCGCCCTTCACTTTCGACTTCCAAACGAAGAAATTCTAATAAATTTCTTAACATGTTCATCTTGTCTTTATTTTATTCACAGTTATGTGTGCATTCCCACTCGTTGATAAGAACTTCTGGTTAATCTTCGGATTATGGTAACTTGGCGGTTTTTTGGCGAAAATTTGGCGAGCAAACTTGCTACAGCAACCTGCCAGTTTTTTTGGGGGGGACGCCATTTTGTTTTCACGAAGTAAAGTTTTTTTTTTTTTTTTAACTCAACATTTTTTTCAACAATCTGCTAGCCAAATTACGTTTATGCTAGAATTTTTATGGAACAAAAGTGCTTAATCATGACGAAGATTAGGTGCGAAATTGTTTCCAAGTGCTTATTAGCTAAAATCACGATCGGAATTTTCCGAAAAGTAGTGGAACAAACGTGCACAGAAATTTGTTTTTACAGGGCAAATTTGTATATGAAACATGTAAATAATTTTTCTCGTAAATTAGAAAAATTTCCACGAAAATGCAGGAAAATTTTGTGAATCTTTGAAGTTGGTAAAAAAGGACATATATGAAATTACCTGATCGCTAAAAAGTATGTATACTATGCAAGCTTTTATATGTTCAGCTTGCATATACCCTTTCCAAGGATGAACATTTGCACGTATAAAATAAATAAAATATGCAAGAAATTACATTAATTTTCTTTTCCCTCTAAATTATCCATTATAAAAGTCACCTGCGAATTTATAAGGCAAACATTAAAAATGGTTGCAAATACTTAGTGTCAAATATTTAACTTATTTCCATGCAGGTTTACTTGTACTGAAATGGATTGCAAAATGCTACAAACGCGTAATGCACAAAATGACTATCATTTAATTAAAATATAAATAAATTAAAGAACACTAATTAAAATATAAATAAACATATACATTAAATTAATAAAAATTATTATTATTATTATAATTTTTATCGCCTTACTAAAATGTCGCCAAAAGTTGCCAAACTACCAGTTACCATATTCCAAAGATTAGCCGAACTTCTGGCAGAGCTGAATCTACTAAAAGATATAACATTGCTTCATATTTTTTAATCGTTACCCCTATAGTCTCTAATGCTAGCTGAGTCTCCAATTTATCGTAAGAACTCGCAAAATAAAATGTTTGCCACATTTTGCTTCGTTAAAACTAGATTTAAAAGTTAGAAAACATAAATTTGGATTAATAGTTCATCTTTAGCAAAACGAGATTGCAGTTGTTCAATAGCATTATAATAGTTTTCATCAAATGGTGGAAAACTTGCAACTAAATCTCTGGCCTTTTAAACTTCTTCAGTTGCTTGCAAAAGATACTGAAATTTGTCATCTGCATCAATCATCATGAGATGTCATCACATCATCATGAGTTTTTTTAATTGCCCTCAGAATCCTAGCCAGTTTTTAATATTACCATCAAAACGTTTCAATGTTAACTTAGGAAGACGGAAATTTTGCTTAGTTTCATTTAATACACTGGAAATATCGCCCTTTCTTTCAGTGGTTGATAACATTAAATCAACTTTCGTTTTCATAGCAACCCACTGATTTCGATAGTTTTCCGTTAAATCCATATCCTTCGAAAATTCATCTTCATTAAAATTTTCCATTTCTAGCCACGTTACTTTAACATTTTCATCTAACTGAAATAATCTGTCAGCTTTATCATTAAAAATATTAAATACAGATATCAAATCAATCTTACTTACTGCTTCATCTTTTAGAACAGTTTCCACTTTTTTCAAGTAAGTTTTTAAATATCGCCGTAATTGTGTTCTTTCCCGTTTTAAATTATCCATAGTCCTCTCGCACGGACGCCAGTATTTTAAATGATTCGAAAATAACTATGGATTTAATATGAAAAACACTTTAGTTGCAGATATTTCCAAAATTTAGAAGCAGTTATTCTTACAAACAACGATAGAGCTTATTTTTAAACATAAAACTTAAACAGAGTTGAGTTGTAGCTGGTATTGCTCAAGCACTCCGTGCAATGTATATTGCAATTTTTTATCGAAAACAAAGAAGGTACTTTATTAAAACATTTTAATATTCGAAAATAAAGTGTAAAAATCAAAACAATAACAGATATATCAAAATACACATACATAATATCACGAGCAATAAACTCTTTAGCCATAAATTTATCGAGTTTTAAAATGTAATTATGTAGTGGGAACATAATTTAATGTTTTTATAATATTATTAAGATTTTCTGAGTGGCAACGTGATTTAATGTTTTTGCATATTTATTAAGATTTGTGTGCCAAAAACCGAGTTCAGTTCAAAAGTTTGTTACTTTGAGTGTTTCATAATAATCGTTGCAAGCCTTATTCCGTAAAAGGATTCGTTATACTATTTTTACTTCCTTGTACGAAGTAAAAAGAAAGTGTTGTAATCGCGAAAATTTTCGGATACCATATTTTAACGCAAATATCTATCGCTATCGAATGCAATTTAACGATGTTATTGAGTGACATCCGTACGTAAGAACAGAATAAAGGACTAAATAAAGGACTCTTTTCTCCCCAAATAATAAAACTGATTTAAAATGGATTCTGAAGAATTTTTTTTGTGGCGTCTGTACGTACGTATGTATGTATGTATGTATGTATCTCGCATAACTCAGAAACGAGAAGCCTCAGAGCTTTGAAATTTGTATATAGGGCTGCCATAATATGCAGATGTGCACCTCGCATTTTGGTTGCAATCGCGGGCACCAAAAGTATGTAAATATATGCATATATATAAACACTCTGTTACTCGGCTTGGTGAGCTCAGTTTCTTTATTCTTATAATTTTGTAACTTATGCATTTTTTGCTTTAAAAATGATTATGTTGTTCTTATCTTAGGTTAAGATTTTTATGCCCTTAGTTAACCTGCGCGCGATAATTGTGGAATTATAAACAATTTAAAACTTTATTAAGTGTGGCTAACCCTAATGTTTTATTATGATCGCGGCCATATTTGTTTATATTTGAACCTTAGCAGAATAATGGATTTGTTGCCAATCTAGAGAAACTAAGCTTCGCAACAACAAAGTAACGTCTTCTTTTATTATTGCGAATTAAATTATGCTTGATTCATTTTGGAATTTTTGTTTAAGTTATTAGCTGGATTTTGCGTAAAAATTGTAATTTTAATTGTAAAAATTGTTTTTTTAATTGTTTTAACTGTACTTGGTGCTTTATGCTTTTCTATATTTTTCAATTTTTAATGAAAATATTTTGAATTTTTATGTATTTTTGCCTTACCGCAAAATGAGAACTGAATTAATTAGTAGCGCATGCGCATTAGGTCAGCGGCGCTGAATCGTCTGTAAAAAACTGTTTCTTTTTTGTTTAATTTCTTTTATGCCATCGTTTTAGATTTATTATAGTATTTGAATAGAATTTGCGGTAATTCTTCAGATGTTATAATTTTTGCTCACTCTGAGTTATAAAATGAATGAGATGCAACGCTGTTAAGTGAACCTAGCGCCGAAGTGTGGCTATGGTAAATAAATATACTGAACTTTAAAGAGTGTATTCATTCTATTGTGGTTTATGCGCTATCGACGAAGTAGACTTAATTCAAAATTTGTTAACTGTTAATTCTATATATTTAAACGAAATGCAGGAAAACTGCATATAATTTAATATTCCGTACGAGGAAGTGATGTGATGTACACATCAGATTATGTTAAAAATAAGTAATAGAGTGGCTCACAAAAGTTTTTGTGCGCTTACGAGTTTCAGTGAAATATTACTTTATTCATTAACAAAAATTAATATTTTAGAATGAAAAGTTTTAATAATATTTATAAATTTCTCTTAGTAAAACCATATTAATTATTTTATGAACATATTAAAACTTTTTTTTCAAAATCAATCATAAAAATGTAACAGAATATTTAACTCACAAAAGTCTTCGTACGCTTTAAAGAAATCTGAGTATATTAGTAAATAGTACTCTAGTATTTCTGTCAATTAGTATTTTGCAGTATACCCTGCAATATTTATAACATCTCTCACAAATGTTTGGGTATAGATGTAACCAGTTTTGTTTTTAATATCTGTATCAGTGTCCCTCCATTCTTCCATCATTACTGTTTTTAGTTCGGTTTTTGTTTTAACGTTTTGTCTTCGTAAAATAAAAACTAATTTTCTCCAAGTATGTTCTGTAGGATTTAAATCTGGTTCTTGAGATAGTGTTTTCAGAACTTGTGGATAATTATAGACACCCAAAAGGCGAACGTTGAGGGCCGTGTGCTTCGCATCGTTACCCTGATAAAAAATAATGTTGTTTCTACACCCATGTCCATAAATTAAAGATAATGCAAAATCAGGCAAAGGAAGAGTTAGCAGCAAAACAAATTTGACTTATTTGTAAAGCTTATTTATTAAACAAAAGGTAAAGAGCAAAAAAGATGCTATATGTTTGATATTATTTAAAAAATTAGCGATTTTGTCTCCCTGAAGCAAATTAAAAGAAAAAAAACCCTATTTACAAAAAAATATATTACATGGTTGGTATGATTTTTAATACATTGTACGTCTCTCAGACGATGCAATACAGTCCCTACACTGTCTAGGCATGCTGAGTATCAAATTATCGATCTGATCTTGGAGGATATTACACCACTAAAAAAGCAATGCTCTCCGAAGTTCCGGTAGACATGAAGGAGGAGGTTGACGGACTGCAACTCGTCGGCCAAGCATGTCCCACACGTGCTCTACTGTATTCAAGTCCGGTGAGAATGCTGGCCAATCCATACGGGTGATAACCTCCGATTGAAGACATTCGCTTACGATGTTTGCACAGTGAGGACGGGCGTTGTCATCCATAAACACAAATTGAGCGCCCATGGCGCCCCGAAACAAACGTACATGTTGTTCCAGAATGACGTTCCGATAGATTTGGCTTGTCATGGTTCCAATTTGAACACGCAGGTCAGTTCTGGAACCCAGAATACCCAGAATAAACTCCAAACGAGCACTCCTGCACCACCGTAACGGTGATGTTCAATGATGTTTTCTTGGTGGTAACGGGTACCTGGAGCTCTCCATATGAAAGTCCGGCGAGAATCAGACTGCAAGCTAAACCTGGACTCGTCGGAAAACATCACACAAGCCCACTTTTGCGGTGTCCTCAATGCATGCTCCCTACTCCTGGCTAACCGCAGGCGACAGTGAGTTGCAGTAAGTGGGACGCATCTGACAGGTCTACGAGCATATAGACCAATGTGCCCTAAGCGTCTGTACTCGGTCATCCTTGAAATTGTCGTACCAGTGGCTGAAGAGAGCTGACGAGACAGGTCTGAGGCTGTGCTCCGCCTGTTTCTTTTGGCAGTAACTGCCAAATACTGGTCCTCATTCGGCGTTGTAACTCTGGGGCGACCTGTGCTGTAACGTGTACTCACATTACCATCATCTTGGAATTGTTGCCAAAGCCTGGAGATGACACTCTGGGCAATTCCAAGTTCGTCTGATACTTTCAGTTGGGTACGCCCACATTCCAGACGGCCGATAATTCTACCGCGTAAAAAATCATCCAAATGCGTCCTTTGTGTCATAACTATTCGGTTATGGCAGTGAAATGCTTATAAAGCGCCTGAGAACAATTTTACTTCTTTGTCTGTATTCCTTATATATCACTCTCTTACACTCTCGTCATTGTGACGTACCATCGGTGTCATCTGGTTACTTCCTGAAATTTGAATATGATTCTTGAAGATGTGTGTAGTGATTTTACAGGTGATATATTTAATTTAGAGTTCGATTTCCGCGTGATTCCGAATTATCCTTAATTTTTGGACATGAGTGTAGTATTCAGTTGTTTCCAGCTCTACTGTTGCAAACAAGGTCTTGGGATTAGGCTCCTCATTTTCGTCCTCCATATAATTATGCGCCATAGCGATTAAAAATGTTAAATTTGCTTTCACCTAATAATATGACATGATTCAAATAATCTTCAGGCTTATTTACCGCGGATTTTGAGAAGAAAAGCCTAATCGTTCTATTTTTTGCACTTACAAAAATTTTTCTTAAGCAGAGGGCCCATGTAATCCAACTGATCTGAGCACTCGTCGAACAGTTTTGAGTGAAACTGAAGTAGAAAAATCTTAAGTAGATTCTGTAAAAATCTTTACAACATTCATTTTCACAGATTTTCTAACTATAAATTTCTGATCATGTTGAGTCATGTCGAATTCTGGTTGCTGGACAACCTCTTCTTATTTTATTTTGCATCCGATTTTCTACTTTAGAGCATTTTATCAAATACTGCACCGTAGAATGAGATAAATTTACTAATTTAGCCTAATCCCGAATCGAGTATCTATCTTTATGATAAAAAATTATCAATTTTCGAATGATGTTCTTTCCTTCCTTACGACTACGAGACATTTTTAAACATTAAATATAATATAGTGAAGTAAGCAAGTAAAAAATGAAGCCAAACGAATTTTTAAACGTCACCAAAATGAAAAAATTTAAAACAAGTAGTAACTTCATTCATGAAATAATAATAACGTTATTCATGAAATTTTACCAAAATGTTTCGGTGTACGATCACTTTTGTGGCGTTTGTTTATCCATGCCTCCTTACATTTTCAATATTAGAAAAAGAAAATAAGTCAGTATCAAAAATTAAAGAGTTTGGTTTTATTTAGAATCACATGATGGTGATATGAAAAAATATTGGGCTTTATATTCGAGTTCACTGCCGGATTGCAACGCTTTTTATTCAAGTTCTTAAAATGTGCGAGCACTTTTGTAAGACACTGTGTGTAACAAATAAGAATGAAACGCTCTGGATGTTTTGTTTCAATTTAGATCTGGACACTTTTTGATATTTGTAAGATACCTGACCCCTTCTTAAAAATTAGGCGAAAACAATTACAAAAAGAGGGCCTAGAAACTTACTGACAGCCGAATGGAAAAAAAAAGCTAGAATTCCGAATTAAAAAAAATTACAGAATTTATAATTCTTAAAATGGCAACGTATAATTTCAAACATCTCTTCCTTATCTTCGAGGAAATTTTACTAAGAATACCGATTTAAGACCTATTATTAGATTTACTCAAGGGAAAAGCGTTAGACTTTAAATTTTTATTGAATAAAATAAAATAGCAATTGTTATAAGAATTAAAGATACCATTTTTTAGAAAAGAAAACGGCCTGGAAGCATACCAAATGCATGCATCATTCGGCGCGGTGCAATGTGCACTATTATTGTGATTCTTTTTCACTCGTTCTGATTGTTTCTTGACATACGACCATGTCAGATTGTTTAGATAGCGGAACTTCCGGTATCCCGACCTTTTCCTGAATTTAGTTTCCTGTCGGATATCCGTTTCCAAGAAAATGTCTCTTCAGCACTCTTTAGATTTATATCACAATGCTTGTCTTTGTCTTGATTTTCCTACATTTGTATTTAAATTAAAGTTACACATTCTTAACCTGTTATTCATCATCTCGGAAATTCATCCGTAACCATACGAATTACTTTCAATGGTTTCCCACAGCGCAGATAGGTCTTATCTTCTTCTTTCATTTAAAAATGAAAAGTAAGTGGTAAACCACAATCTTCGCCATTCATTTTGATTTTTAAGCTAAACAAAGTTTTAAGTAAATAAACGTTTTGTATGCTTGTACAGTACAGACACTAAATTGGCTAAATTATGGAAATTTAGTTACAAAATGTAATATGGTCGAAATGTAATAACCGTTGATTTTAGTAAGTAATACAAAAGCGAACAAAATTAAACAGACTTAATTTGTTTACCAAGACTTTGTAACTTCATTCATTCAGACTTAATAATATTAGTAAATACATTCGTTGCTGCAAAATTTAACAGTCAGAAGAAATAAAATGAGATATACTAAACGAATTTTAACATAATTTCTGTTTACTTGTAAAATAGTTGCCATTAATTATGCTTGACAGCGTCGATGCACTGAGGCAAGGAGTTCATCAATAAACGCTTTTCAGGTCCACTGATCATGAATTTTTTTAAACTCTTCAGCTTCGTGTGTTTCTTAAAATGTTAATTACTATTCTCTTGTCTAATAGTCTCTTGTCCCACAAATAGTCTTAAAGTAAATAACTTACTAAGTTAAGTCATTTTCGCTATTCCGTGTCGTTTTCGGTATATCCGACAAACAGTCATCAAGAAGGCAGTTTACTAGGTTATTTCATTTTTGGTCTTCTGTTTTTCCATCAGAGCATGGTAAGTTTACTCGAAGGCTCTAAGGTCGTTATCCACCTTTAGAATAACAGAACTTTTTTTTATAAATGAATGAGCAATACTATTTTCTTCTATAAGCTACCGCACCCATAGGACTATCAATTTTTATTAAATGACCAGCTACGTATACAAAGAACATCTCCAAACCATCATTTGTCTTCACTATCATTTTTCTCTCATCTCATATGGGATATGATGTTTTGGATTATATTTGGAATTTGCAGTTTATAGTGCACGTTATCTCTTTACAGTAAACTGAATATGGATATGTCTATGGAAAGCATCACATTAAGGATTCCATTTTGGATGTTCTTTAAACTGATATATTACTATCCTTCGATTAATTGTAGATATATAGATATTTCTACTGGCTGACACCCATGATATCAAGAACTTAAAGAATGGTTTTTTTCTATTGTCATAAAAACTTTAAGACCATTTTCACTGTATATTCGTCTGATAACAGATACTGATTCTAACTTTGCGATACAGTAATCCCTTTACTTACTCAATACGCGACTTACATACAGCTTACATATCTGCGCAAAAGCCATAACATTGAAACTGAAATCTGCCAATAAGAAACAAGTGTTCCGTAAAGAATTACTATTTTTCTGGTCTAGTATTTCTTGCATTCAAACCGTATCCGCATGGATAGTTAAGTCACCTGTTTATCAACGCTCGTGTTTAATTACCGATAAAATACTGAAATGACTATGGTAGGTAGATAGGTAGGTGACGGAAGATGCGGACACCAGTTGGCTACCAGAGATAAACAGGCATGTGTCCCTCGCCTTCCACTATCTAGTGGCAAGAACTCCATGGGGCCTCAAGAGACCACACCGGGAATTTATTTAGACCGGAAAAGGAGTTTTTATGTCCAAACAGGGGAGTCTTATTGACATTGCTTTGTAGAGACATTAGGTTATTTCGAAGCAGGGGGCATGAAAAATAAGCAACGCCTTCGCCGAGAATCGAACCACGGACCTCTCGGTTACGCGTCGAGCATGCAGACCACTACACCACGAAGGTATGCGAAGAAGGCGGGAGAAATACCTTATACACTCCCCCCTTTTTAAAGGGCGACTGGGGTTTGGGGGACCTAATCGCCAAATCGCGGTGGTGGAGAATCATCATCCACCACCTTTTTAGTTCGGGCGCCAATGTAGAGACATTAGGTTATTTCGAAGCAGGGGGCATGAAAAATGAGCAACGCCTTCACCGGGAATCGAACCACGGACCTCTCGGTTACGCGTCGAGCATGCAGACCACTACACCACGAAAGGCATGCGAAGAAGGCGGGAGAAATACCTTATAGCTTGACTGATTACAGTTATGAGGGGGACGGATTCAAAGATGAGGGTTCAGAGCTAAGCACAAAATTTATTGAAAACACACAAAAAAACAGAAATATACAGAAAAAGAAAAACACAAAATACACAGAGATGCACTTGATTAACACTGAAATCTTAAGACACATTTTACTATGGTAAATGAATCGCCATATGGTAAACTTAAAACACATAATACTATGATAAATGAATTACCACGGTAAATGAATCGCCAACTTGAATTATATTACTATGGTAAATGAATCGCCAGCAATAAGCGGTCACACCGATCTCTACGCAATTTCTGGCTGTTCCACCGCAGCCGTCCCGATATCCCGCCGAAATTCTGAACCATCTTGCACGTCTTTTATTGCTGTAATGGGTACCGACGTGATATTTGTGGACGTTAACGCCAACCCATATAGCACTCTAGTGGCGTGGAGTTACCTGGAGATTGAAAACATTCCACATCTGCAGTGGTCTGCTAGATCACCGGAGCTGAATCCCATAGAGCATGCGGGGAACATGTTGAGAGGATGGATAGCATGTCGCAGTGTGCCCTCCACGAGCTCCGGCATTACTACAGGAATAGGCGCTACTGTCACGAGAAATTAACAACACTATTGTCAGCTTGCCTCGTCGTTGTCAAGCATGCGTTTCAGCTAGAGTGTATCATACCCGTTTTTAGCATGATGTTTCCATTGCTGTCCTTCGGGCTCATTTGGTCTTTCGAGATGTGATAGTCATAATGCATGTATTTTTGTACGTCTTTGCTTTACTGTTTGCTATGTTGCTATGTGGTCACACCAACCTCTTATATCAATTCCATACGCATCTGTTAAATAATTTTATCTCATTCTGTGTTTTGCCTTTGTTGCTCACTTTTTGAGCAGCAGTGTATATTACTACTACTACTAATAATAATCCATATTTCTGTGTAAATAATAAACATATTTATGCATATACATACATATATTCTAATAAATATCTAATTTGTATTTAAACAATTTATAAATTTGACTTACGTAAAATTCAAATCAGGTGAAGATTTACAGAACACATTACTTGCGACACTTGAAGGGGACTGCAGTCGAATTAAACTTTTCTCACCATTGCTGTATTGTCTCTGACAGTGTTTACGTTAGATCTACATCTTCTATGAGCATTCTGAAAAGTAGCTTGAGCTTGATATGTTAATGAAGTACAAAACATTGTACGTGGTTTGCTGTTAACGAGTCTACAATCGGTATAAGCGTATGCACACGGGTAAAAATATTTCCTTTTTTATTATTGGCAAAACAAGATGTTAATAACCATATTTCAATCCACTGCGCAAATTGTTCGGTTGGTTATATTATCTGTGCAAATGGATACTAAAATACTTTAATGCTTAAAGGACTTTACAAAAACACGGGCTTTAGAAGATTTTATAATCTTTGTAAATGGTTACAATCGTGATTATGTTATTAAATAAACAGTAATTAAATAAAATGGGATAATCAAGTTCTTATGGAGCATTTTTCACAGTTCATAATTAGTAAGTTTTTCACAGTTGATAAAAAGTAAGTTACTAATAGATCAGAGATTGAGATTGATTCACTGAAATATTTTACAGAGATTTTCAATCACAGAAGATATGCCATTTTACTTCGGACTAATGTAAGGCTCATACAATTTTTAACAAGTGTTTCTGAAATAGCAATTAAAAAGTTGAAACCTACAAGAAGCTGCTTAAAATAGAAGCATGACTTTTTTAACTTGGCTACGTATTCAATATAAAGCCAGAGGTATATACAGACAGAAAAAAAAACAGTATCTCTCTTTAAAAAATTATAAGCACTTTTTAATTAATTACATTCATTTCTATTAATATTTAGCATTTAAACTGAGGTTTCAAATAACAGGACTTTTATGAACATTTTACATGTAATGTTTAAGAGCAATCTTATCCGATTTAAAATTTCTTTAAAACTAGAAGAACATTTCCTTCCGCAAGGCAAATTTTGCATTTCTTCATCAGCAGAGCCTCTTTTGTTCTAGTATTCTGATTAGTTATTCATTGTTCATGATTATTTGTTCGAGTCGCCTGTAGAAGAGACAGTCGTTTACTAACAGTTCGATTCGACTTCAAATCTTAGCGCATTTGCTTTCGTAGGTTTCTCCATATGTAACTTAAATACGAGGCAGCTTCTCTTAAGTTTTCCACAAAGGTATCACCCACCAGCGGTCAAACGATAAAATCACTGAACATTGGCAGTTCTAACCTCGGTTCGATTCCAAGCGAACGGGTTGGCTGCATGGACGTTTTCGTGGTTTTCTCCATGCCTAGCATGTATACGACTCAATTTCTCTTAGAAAGTCCTCCACGAAGGCATCTCTCCCCATAAGTAGATAGTTGTAGTGTGCTTTGCCATAATTAAATAAAATCAAACTGCATTAAAAATTCTTTAATAAGTAAAAGAGCTACGAAATATTAAAGATATGAACTTATTTTCCAACTGTAGAAATCTTCGCTTAACTGAAATATAAACATTTTTCATCATTCTTGCAAATTAATAATATTTATTCGATAGCTTATTTGTCTACTTTATTTCCATAAGAATTTGAGAACACGAATGATTCGTAAGTACTAATCTTATATAATTTTCGAAAGTGAATACAAATAACAAATTTGCATCAAAACACAGATAGTCTAACGAAACACTGTAGAAAAATAAAATACACGCGGAAGTCATTCTGACGTTCTTCATTTTTAATCTTATTATAAGTGCTTAATTAAATAAAGCTATTGAAGCATTAGTTTGTGATGTTTTTTAAAAAAATACTGTAAATTGTAATGAAAATCTGATATCAGATTCCAAATGAAGAATTTGTTCGTGGATAACTTGTTTCTTAACTTTGTTCATGGAACAAGAAAATTCTTGTTCATCAAGGGTTAATTTTTAACATCCCTTTCAATTCTTTTTTGTCCCTTTAAAGTAACTTTCTTTCTGAGTGTAGAGTTTCATATGATTAAAAGTGAAAAAAAAATGTGTTCATAATTAGTGTCGAATAAAAAGATCAAAGAATTTAGTAATTTTACTCGTTTTCCCTTTCATAGTACTTCTAGCTGTTTGAAGGTGTGCTTATGCATATTCACACTTCACGTTCTGCGATACTTCGGTGCAATAAATCGATAATTTTGCATGATTGTTTTAAAAAATTAGCACTTTAAATCGTAACTTTAGATTTAAGATCTAGATTAATTTTCCTTAAACTTGATTCGTTTCTGCGTTTGGAAATACATGGATGGAAAAAGTAGGAAGATGACTCCTTAACTCTGTCCTGGTATACCACAGATAAGTTGTATTGAAAATACCCTCTCATAGATCTTATAACACCTGTAGTACAATAAATCAGTTGTATAGAAAACTTAAGAACAGCACGAAGTTAAAGTTCATACTGTCTAAAATCTGAATTTCTTTGCATTGATTATTCTTAGGGCTATCCATTACCATGCTATGTAAAAATTATTTTAAGAACGTTTTTTATCAATTCTGTTTCAAGCTATACATCATTTTGTGAAACACAGTTTGGATTTTCATTCATGTCTGCTAATGTTTGGTACTTTGCTACAATCGTGATCGTTTCTTCACTTCTGTGGAAGGCTTGACACCTTCTAAGAATTTGTATTTGTATTAACCTAATTTAAACTTCATTGGTTTCATGCATCCACAGTTGGATTTGTCGGTTACTCTGTAGCTTTACATAATTTAATTTGTCTTTGAGTTTCTAATCATTGACTTTCCTCTAGGCTGGACCCCGTTTAAGTATTATTTTTCCATCAAGACATTTTCAAACTAAATGTCTTATGGAACTAGTTTTCGATTTTCAGTAGTAGTTTCGGTGATAGATAAGTTTCGGTGTTTTTACCCAATTCTGTTCGTTTTGACTTCTGTAGGCAAAGATTCTTCCTTAGTCTTTACTCCTTCTAAGAATTGTTTTCTGTCGAACTTAATGTAAACTACATGGTTTACACAATCAAACTACACAATCTACACAACAAAACTACACAATCAGACTTGGAATTTTCATGAATAGTTGATAAAGTTCTGTACTTAATTTTATTTGTCTTTGAGCATTCTAATCATCGACGTTTCTCTAGGCTTATGTCTCTGGTCTTGTTTGAGAATTATATTTCTGTCGACTTTGTTTCAAATTATACATTAGTTTATAAAACTAGTTTTGGGTGTTTTATTAATCGTTGGTACTCTTAGGTAATTTATTTGTTTAAAAAATAATAAATGCAATTTCAACAAACACAGAACTCTGTCAATCAATCGGTATACTGAGTTAAAACCGAAAGAATATTCTAAACATATAAAACATTAATAATCTAAGGTAATTATATAATATCAACAAAAAAATAGTTACTCATACGCATAAGTAAACGAACAAATGAAAAATCCGGGAGGAATCTTAAAAATTCACAGAACTAAATAAAATATTTGTCACATGTGTTTCAAATGTCATCGAACCTCTATTTTCCCAGTCGACACTTAAAAATTAATTGATGCAACTTATGTTTTCATTACCCTGACTGGTACTCCTAGCTTCAATTTGTATGCAAATGTAACTGACTGAATTGTGCTTAAGTAGCTTTCGTAATTTTTACTGCTTAAAATATTCAATACTGGCCTTTTTAAAGATCATAGAAATCATCTGCTATGTTTTGCTGTTGCATTATCAACAACATTCTTATACTGATATTGTTTTCAGTTTTCTTCTAGGAATAGTAATTTTCAGTAAATAAGATTTAACTAGAAGAGGAAAATCGTCAACGTAGAATTTATGGGGAAAAAGAGAAATTTAAAATTGGCATAGGTTTTGAAAAAAAATATCGATTTCAGTAGCTAACAGACACACGTCATTGTCCAGAAGAACTTATGCAACGCACGAAAATGCGATAGAATTTAAAATTGGCAATAATGTATTGAAAATCTACGCTAGCAATTGTTTATTTTTCTATCTAATTTTAAATGATATCTAGTTTTATTTTTTTCTGGGTTGCAGCGTTTTAAAATTAATTAGAAAAATGCAAATTCTAATTGGGTTGATCCTTGGCGATAAAACGCCAGATACGCTATCCAGGTTCTTTACTAATTAAGCAATTATATGACAAGTTAACATACCGAGTAGAATGCAAATTACAAAATTGCTGTATTTGCTTCAGCGCGAAGCTCTAAATCAGTGGTTCCCAAAGAGGAGGTATCTCCCATAGGGGCATTGAGGTAATTTAGGATTTGCGCATGCATACCAAAGCGGCCTAAACATCTGATAAGTATACACAACATACAATATAAATTAACTATGTATTAAATGAGCATTGTTTGCATATCCGGGAGAGACGCAGTGGTGCATGTGTTGCGTTGTATGATGACTACAGAGAGATTTCACGAATATATTTGCCTAGCATAAGCAAGCATATTGTAAAATAGTATATAGAAAGCCAAAATTGATAAACTTATGTATGCACACACACATATATTAAGTTTTCTCAATGTGCAACCATTTAATAATCTGTGTTTATTTCACATTCGGTATGGCAAGAATTAATAGTATATTTTTATTCAAACGGTGCCTTGCTTGTCCTCCTGTAAGTGCTGCATATAGTACTGCAGATCTTAAAATTGGTTTTTGTTATATATGTATAAAACGCCAAAAGATATGTAAATGATAATTTAAATTAACCCTAACGTTTAATGCTTAAATTTAATTTGGGCACTTCTCTTCGCTACCTTTTTCTGCACTGCGTCATTTCCAATCATGTCATATGATTCTTACATAACGCTGGTGACGTAAATGAAACTAAAACTTAAACAACCAATAATTATCCAATCAAATGCATTGAAAACTAAAATCAACTCATTCCGAATTAAGATTTCATACTGAACACAAATCACTTGCATTTTGCACTTCGGCCCAGATAGACTGTTGCTTGCTACTTTTACCTCAAAGCTATCCAAAGTTTTAGCGTTTTAAACTAGGCAAGAATTAGGGTGAATCGTTGTTTGTGACTACTAAACGTGTACCGAAATAAAAATGAATATTTAATCTATCTCAGCTGCCAAGCTGCTTTTAATTGCGATCCCACATTTATGAGATGCAAAATCTTCCACATCTACGCTGTCAATGTTTCTAAGATATTATGTCTATGTCTGCTTCATTACATATATTAACTTGTTTTCTATAAAAGATTGCTTTTCCTACATAGTTATATTCTCAGACTGGCAAAATTGTATTGAATTTTCGAATGTGTTTTCCAAAATGTAATTTAAAAACAAGTTTGATAGTTAAAAGTAACACCAAAAATATTGTTACGTGCATACGGGTTCGTTATATATTGAATGCACAAGTCGTTAAAAAGTTAACAAAAATTTATTCTTTCACAAGAAATAAATTAAAATGCTGAAATATTTCTTCACAGATCTTCGCACAATATCACAATATCTCAAACGTTTAGCAAAAACTCATTTCAAAGATAAAATAATTCTATCTCACAGCGAAATCGCTACAATCAATACAGCATTAAGTAAACAAACAGCAGTTCGCTTTTTACAGCTACAAGTATAACAGCAACAACAACAACTACAACTGAGATGAGAATGGCGAGGAGAGTGGTTCGAAAACCAGGGTGCATGGGTCAAAGGACCCTACCCCTCATCAAATGCATAAGTACGATTCTAATAAATCGGCAAGTACAAAATAACTTAAAAATAAGTAATAATAGATTTTTTTAAAAATATATAATTATATATATGAAAGGTACTAATTAAAGTAAGTAAAAACAAAAGGAAGGCGGGGCAACTGAGATGAGGTGTTTCACCTCGGCTTTTATAAGCTTTTAAATTATCAGTAGAATTCTAGATTTTTCTGGATGGCAACAGTAATTACGAGATATTTATTTATTAAGCATTAAATGTGCGCGCTCTTTTAATTTTATTGCTATTTTTTTTGACGTAGCTTTCTCTTCAAAAATCGTCTGCGTTGCACAAGGGAAATAAAAAGGAATTTTAATTACAATTATAAATAAGTAGCCAAATAAATGTGAATTTCGTAACAATATGTTATTTCTTTTTTTCCAGTTTCTTATTTATTGTTCTCGTCCTAGGAAATATGGTCTTTGAGTTCTGAATATTTACAGCTATTCATCATTCAGAACACCAGTTTTAAAGAGTGTTCAGATAAATGTGCAATTGATTTTGAACAGTATTTTTGCAGCTTGCGTAAAAACACCTGCGTCATCAGCAAAAAAGGCTAACTGATTTTGTTGTTTATTAGTGCATAAGTTGGCAAGAATGCATCCACGACAATCAATAAGGGTTACGTAATTATTGACAATCAAGCATAGAAATTTTGGGAAAACCATATTGCCTCAGTATTAAATACTCATGCTTTACACTAGTGGAATCACCTTCCAGTAATGGCACAACTGATACGTTAAATACACTGGTGTGCAAAAATTAAGGACGAGACGGTTTTTTCAATATAACTTTGTACAAAAGCTTTCCAAACCAACACATTTAATACCGTAAGATCCCCAATACGTAAGGACATGAGCAATGTAAGCAACACTTACTAAAAGAGAAATCAGTGGGATAAAAAGAAGCTTTATTGAAAAAGTAGCACGGAGCGCAATGCGACTGAAGGCCGAAACATCCCTGTGATGGGTGTCCAGCAAGAACCATTCGGTCTTTAATAGGGGATATGATCTCCCCTGACTGCTAGGCAGGTTTCACAGCGTCTACCCATGCTGAGAATGAGGGTGTCAATGAGTTGTTGAGGCATTGCTGCCCATTCGTCTTGCAGCGCCAATCGAAGCTCCGGAATCGTTACTGGTGGTAAGGTACGAGCTGCCAAGCATCTGCCTAGAAAATCCCATACATGCTCGATGGGATTGAGATCCGGAGATCGTGCCGGCCAATCCATGCGTTCAATATCCTCCTTCTCTAAGAGCTGTTCGGCAGCTACTGTGCGATGACATGGTGCATTGTCGTCCATGAAAAGGAACTGCGGACCCATAGCGCCTCTAAAAAGACGCACATATGGAAGAAGAAACTCGTTACAATAACGGGTCCCGTTGACTGAACCTGCGTCGAAGATGTGAAGGTCTGTACAACTACCGAGCATGATGCTTCCCCAAACGAGAACACCGCCACCTCCATACCTGTCCCTTTCAATGATGTTCGAGGAATAATTGCCGCTTCCCCGCTCTCTCCAGATGAGTATGCGATGAGTATCGCTACTCAGACTGAATCTGCTCTCATCTGTAAAGAGTACTTGTCCCCATTCATTGTCTCTCCAATTCCGGTGTTCCCGGCACCACAGAGAACGCCTTCTCCGATGGGCAGGCGTTAGAGGTACACACCGTACAGGGCGTCGTGCAAACAGACCCCCACCGTGCAGTCTTCTGGCCACGGTAAAACGCGATATCGGTCGTCCAGTCGCCTTTGTCGTGTGTCTAGCGATTTCTCCCGCTGTCTGCCGCCTGTTTCTTCAGGCCTGTAAGGCAATATACCGGTCATCTGCGGGTGTGGTTCCTCGTGGACGAACACTACTAAACCCACGGATAGCTGTTCCTGTAGTTTGAAATTGTCTCCAAAGTCGTGAAACGATGCTGTGAGCAATTCCGAACTCTGCAGCCACACTTGTCACACTGCGGCCTTCCTCCAACTTCCCAATGATTCGACCTCGGGTAAAAGCATCCAGATGTCGTCTAACAGATTGATTATTCGCCATTTCTCGCTGAGGCAGCAACTCGGTGTGATTTTAACTGCTATACGGCGTGCAATCTCTTTGCCAGAAATACTGATCTTACACCGACAACATGCTTTATACTACTCAGACACTCCCCCATTACGTCTACCTGCATATCTGCGCATGTGCTACCGTAAATCAGCTTAGATAATCTCCTGATTGGTCTTTCTGTCCGCTCTGCCTCTTCGTTCAGCTGATATGGTAATTTTTCGACTTCGTCCTTAATTTTTGCGCACCAGTGTATTTATAATTCTTTGAGATTTGGACCAAGTATAACTCAAATTTGGCACAGATTTGAACCAAGTGTAACTCAAATTCGGTACAGATTTGGATCAAGTATAACTAAAATTTGGCACATTTTATTAGTATACCTACAATTAATAATTATTTGTTTTAATTCCATATTAATGGTTTAATACTAAATTTAGGAAAACATTTGCAAAGAAAGCATATTTTAATACATTTTAACTGTAGTCAGAGGGGCCTGAAAAATACCAGTCGGTTTGTCATTTCTACAACGTCAGTAAATCTAAAAAATGAAAAAAATTGAAAGCTCCCGAGAATCAAAAACTAAATTTTCTTCGTAAGACCGTAGCTGGAAAGAAATATATATATATATATATATATATTTAAAAACAAAATATAAACATGCCTAGTATTTTCGCGCATTAAACTGCTGAAAATGTAGCACTAAAGACATAAAGTAAGAAATTTAGAACTAATTTTTCGCAAAGACCAAAAATTGAATACATATATATATACATTTATACATATATATATACATTTATACATATACATCAAGACATTTATACATGTACATAGACGGACTATTTTTGGGCCTTTAGAAAATTGTAACTTGATACCTTGCTAAGAGAAGTCTGAAGAATTTAAAATGGTGTCATACTACTGGCATACTCAATAGAATGCAAGTCACTAATTCAAGTAAAATTCGTATAAGAAAGTTTCGTAATTGTTATAAAGCGTGAATTCAACAGAAAACGTATTCTTTCCAGTATTATATTATATATCAGACAAACAACTAAACGAACATGGAAATTTATATATAAGTAAGGTCAGCGGAGTTTATTGAATAAAAATAGAAGTTTTACTACACCAGCAAAAGAACGCAGTACGGAAACGACAAATAAAAGCAGCAATACAATAACGTCAATGTCATGCTACTTTTGTCTAGATAATCTCACTGCAAATACATGTTATTTTTTATCGTTCCACCAACTTCATTTCTTGCTGTAAAAAACTTTCTACTATTTCCAAATCTTGTTTTGCATTTGTTCCTTAATATCAGAATTAAGATTAGAAATCATTCTGCCGATCTTCTCTGGCCAAGGATTGATGATATAGAAATAAGCTCATATGCTTGATACGGTTTGGTCCGGCTCATTATTAAACGATGGGAAATAACTCATTAGTTAACTAAACCAAACTAAATGTATTTAATCATCGTATTTTGCATATTTGTGGAACAACACCCTAGCGTCCACTCAAACACCGTTTAGCAAAAAAAAGTAAAGTAAATATTGTTTTCTTATTTTACATATATAGCAGCGCCATCTCATTTCAAAGGGATTGAAGACTTCCCGAATTGAGATTACAAAATTTCAAGAAGCTATGAAAAAAAAGAATTCATTTTTAAAACAAAATGAATATACTTTTAATTATACTGTTAATACTTTTAAATACGTTATTTGATATATTTACATATAGCATGAATTCTCTGGCATTTCAGTTTTGGAAACAAGTGCAGTTTCTTACGCAAGCAAAAATAGAAATTCAAGTTTCTGTAGGGAGCACTGGGATCTTTGTGATCACCCTTTTAAATTTCCTAGATATTACTTTGATTTTAACAGTTCTTACCTTGTTGTCACAACCATGATAGACTTCAACAACACACCCTAAAATCCATTTACAAATTGATAGGTAGTCTTTTTTGACAAATACCATAATACCAACAGAAATATAGATTTTCTTCGTTGTAAAGAGCCTAAATAATCGATCGACCATTTATTATAAACAATCTTTGTTGTTCTCTGCCAGCGACTTAAACGATTCTTATTTACGTCATTTATTGAGGGGGCTCAGAGTCGCGTTTATCGATCTGCCTTTTTAAAAAGTGACCCAAGATCCAAACTTCATAATCAGAATCTTTAGAATTCGGTGTAAGAGGTTTTAGTATCCTCTCCACTTGCATATTTAATGTTTCAAATTCCTCGTATGTAAAACGTTAATTTCATATGGTTCTCTTCAAGTGATGCTTTGTGGATTTTACACCGGTCTTCCATAGCCCTCCGAAATAAAAGGACTTGGAAGGAATGTAGCTCCAGTCTATTCCTTCGAAAATGAAATAACATTCTAAATTTTTTGTCAGGGAAATTATAATTACATTGTAGTATTCTATTCAAAACAAAGTTATTCGACTGCTAGAATCTAGGAAAACTGTGAGCGACTATTCGCTAAGTTCTGTTAAGAAATAGCAACTCAGAAGAAGGGTTAAATGTCTTTTTATATTAATTCAAATATTCACAGACGGCCCCACTTAGGCGTACAGGAAGCCAGTACTTATGGCTTGAACTTAAAAATGTAAAATATAAATATAAACTAATGCTAAATAAAATAATGAGAGTCAGAGAGTTGTTAATGCTGAGCTGGCTATAAGCTAACATCGCCGGGCTAGATTAACAGGCACGTACTGAGCACGACAGTAAAATAGCAAGCTTTAACTCGTAGCAACAATGTGCCGAAAGGTAGAACGCGCTCTAATTGAAGTAGCTCAAACCTCAGCTTAAATAGTAGTTTCTACAGTATTTAACCGTCAATAGTAACCACACTGCTGTTTGGTGTAGCCGACATCAATAGATTGTGCCACTGCTGGCGGTGTCATAGCTAGTAATACATAGAATTACAAGGGCTACAACCCTTTTCTTTCAGTATCTGACTGTAAAATCCATAAATATAAATACTCTCCCCCAAATTAAAAGTGACGGCAATTTGCCCATTCTGCAATTTGTTTATTTTTTTAGCTGATTTCGCTATGACTGAGGACCACTCATAATGGTGCGGCTTAATTAATAAACGATGAACTTTGACTCTCACTATTAACTAAATTAAACTAAAGGTATTTAATAATTTTTTTCCCTTTTGTGGAACAATACTGTGGAATCCGCATACGCAATTATCATAAAAAATACGTAAAGTAAACAATCTTTTCTTTTTTACAGTTATGTAGCGATAGTAAGGCCATCTTATTTAAAAGAGATTTAATGCTTTTGGTTGCCCATTGCTAGCTCTTTTGTTAACCTTTTTTTCCCGCTTCAAACCTTCCTATTTATCAATAAACCTTGTTTTATTGCATCTGTTTTTTGCCTCCGTGCAGATTTAATATTAATTAGTACTTACTACTTAAATTATAGTGTGGTTAGTTTTTCAGACCTCGTTTCAATCTTTGCTGTAGGGCTTTCATATATTTTACTTGCATTAAACGATATGCAGTTAAGTACATTTTGCATAACTGAACGCCCGTGAGTAACTGTGCATAAGTATGTGCTTGATTTCATCAACCCCTAGATATTAAGGTAACAGTGTTCAAATTTATCCTGTTTTTCGTAGTAAATCTACATGCATAATTACAGGATTCATGATTAAAATGCAGATCTAGAGCTCTTGCTGAAAGAGTGCCAGGTAAATTTGTCTCCATTTCAAAGTAAAAGGAATTTTTCTAAAATTTTTACTACTATGTAATCATTTACATTCTTTCCTTTCTTGTCACTACTCGGGTTTTATCATTATAGTGTGTCACATAGCATTTAAAAACAGGAATCGCAGTAAGGCGTTACCAAGATATGAAATAAACCGAATTACTCAGGTTGATTTTCTATTTTTGAAATTTTTTTACTATTTCATTACGTACTTCACCATTAGATGTCAGACGGAAAGGGTGGGATACTCGGTGGAGGACTTTTTTAAGAGGAATTGGCTCTTATCCAAGTTACACATGAGGAAAACTACAAAAAATTAGTATGCAGTCATCCCTTCACTGGGTTTGAACCCCGGACGTAACTAGTGTTTAGCGGCCCCTAGTCAGCATTTTTGCCAAATGGATATATTTTTTTGCCCATGCTAGGAACCATCGTGGAAATCAGTTTAACATGGGTAGGATGTATATTTTATAAAAGTTTTGAATCAGAAAATTTTAGATTGTAATCATCTTAACCTTAGACACCTTAAACAAGTATTTTCGCGTTTTCTTAAGCAAAAATAATATGAAATGTTGCCAACATTTAAATATAAGTTTTGAATGCTGAAATTAAGTAAACCATTATCTTTTTAGGAGGAAAAATGTATAAGCAATAAAATATGAAAATATTAAAATTTATACCATTGTGTAAATGAAATTAAAAACAAATATAAAGAGAAGCCTACATTCCACATATTACTGTATAATTTCTTCGTCATATTTAATTACACCTTCGATGCAGGTGATATGGAATAGAAGAAAATAAATTGGGAGTTTTTCAGCCGTTATACAAAAAGACATTAATAGCGTATGTATTTATTATACCCAAGAAAATCTAACACTTAAGGCAATACGTTATTAAAAAGTACAAATAAAATACTTTTCATTATTCATTTAATAACAAGGAGCAGCTTATTTTTATTACATTTATAATACATAAAACACATAAAATACTTAATATATTGTTGATTGATCACAAAGTACTGTTATATTTTTAATCTGCGTTTGCAACAAACAAGAGTTTATTGCAAAAAGAAATATTAATAACTTAATTTTAAATGTTAATATTTCTTTGTAGTATTTATATTACTGCTATTTTTATTACTGTTTAAACTTCCAAAATATGCTTTTTATTCATGTGTTCAATGTTTTCAAGGCAATATATATATATATGTAGATATATATAGATATAAAATATGAAAGCGAACACTTAAATTTAGTTTTAAAGTATCCCGTTTGTTCTTCATTTTAATTTGGGCATTTCTCCGTTTTATCCTTAAAAAGAAACCGCTTGTAATATATCAGTCTAAAATGCGTCGTTTCAAAATTAATCCTCTTCATGCGAGCTTACGTAACGCAGCAACGCAGATATCGTTTCTCAAATTAGATTAAACATTTCATTTGAAAGCGAAATATTTTGACTGTATAACTCAAGCCGTTGTTGAATGCTGAGTTCCCTTTCCTGCTTTGCTTCACTCTTGCTGACAGACCTCGCACGTTTCACTGTACCATCCATTCCCTGAGTTAAGCCAACAAAATCGTGGGATGCATATCGAAACCATAATGATAATGTGGGAATAAGATATTGCGTCTCAAGACTTGCTTTATTCAGTAATAAAATTATATTGAATTCGGCCACGTCTGCTTTCATCATTCTATCTGCACAATAAACCATCTCCAATACATCACAACTAATTTCTCAAATATGTTACATTAATATATACACTCGTGTGCAAAATTAAGAAAATTTGCTATTTTTTCGAAAAGTATTGAACTATAGCATTATGCAAATGTCCAGTGTTGAAAGCATAAGCATACAAGTGCGTATCTACGGAACTATGAATGCGGATAGGCATGTGAGCTCATGAGAGGTTTCCGGCGATTTGTGTGCTTGTACTCTTCACGACATTCATAGTGTTTCTCGCAAGAGTTGGGTTAATTTTAGAAGGTATTAAATAAAATGAATTGTCCATGAACCTACGGATGACGGAAGGAAAGGAAAAATTGAGGCAGACCAATCACAAGCGCAGGTGACTACAGAGTTCAATATAACTCCCAGTATAGTCTGCATTTTTTGGAAACAGTTTTGACGAGACCTGAATAAAGCCGACCGACATCCACAACGACGAATGATTATCGTTATTTGGCCCTTTCAGCGTGGCGACACAGGATTGCAACAGATTCACAGTTATCACGTGAGGAATATGCTACCATTACAACCCGAGTTTCACTTCTATAGTTGCCTGAAAGCTTCTTAAGATAGGGCTGTATGTCAAAAGACTCATTATTTGTGTTACGCTTACTGCAACACACAAGCGCGTTTAGTATGTTTCAGACAACGTGCATCTTGGACCAAACTTCAGTGGAACACCGTGCTTCTAAGAGATAAGCCGAGATTCACCTGGATACTGATTCTCAGCGTATCTGTATCCGCAGAAAGCCTGGAACATGATACCATCCTTCTCTTATAAGGAATAAGGATCATTACGGTTGTGAAGGTGCCATGGTTTGTGCAGGCATTATGCTGGCCAACCGCACACTACTGTTTGAGAAATGCTCTCAGACTGTCATGAGACATAGAGCGAAGCTCTATCTTCGACTTTTCAGCGGCGCAGTTGGTCCTAGGATCCTATTAATGGACGACAACGCTTGTTCAGTAAGGCCCAGAAGTCGACGATTACGAAAGTGACGCTATTCGCTGCGTTGATTGGCCAGCAAGACCTCCTGAACTTAACCCTGTAGAGAATGTATGGGACATTCTTGGGAGAGTAATTTAATCTCGCCCCCACCGAGAAGCATCCCGGAGTTCAAAACTGCCTTGCTGCAGGGGTTCGAGTGCCACAGGAACTCCTCAGTTGTCTTCTGTCCAGTATGCCGTCACGCTACGCGACTTCCTTGGCTATGAGAAAGGACCATATTTAGACTCATTTTCATTTCAATATTAGAACGTGGATTTTAAACATTTCTGCACTATGAGCTTTACTGATAATCATACGTACGTATAATGACTTCTGAATGTTATATCTCTTTTTCTATAATGTATATTGATACTAAATGTCAATAACATCTGTCCATTTGTTTTTCGGAAATTTGACATAATGTGCGAACTATCTTAATTGTGTACACCAGTGTGTACAGAAATTATTGCAACAGAACTTTGAACTTATAGAATTGAATTTTGAATTTATTAGCAGATACACATTTCCAAATTCATACAGATTTCTATAGCATTTATTCCTTAGTTAGGCTTTTAAGGTGTATAGTTGAATTTCCTCGTTAAATGCTATACAACAAAGGTAATGTCCACCGTTTCACATTCCCTACTATTAGAAGAGTAAATTGAAAAGGGGATATTTAGCGGCATTTTTAATTACTCGGCAATTTATGTTCCTTACTTAAGTATAGAAATTTAGCTTTTGGCAAAGCAATTAATGTCAACTTAATTGGCTATCTGAGCTTGAGAAAAGTGATTTAATGGTTTGGCTCATTTTAACGGCAGGCGAACAGTGTTAGGGATTATCCTCTTTCACCTGAAATGTATTTCACTGAGAAACTCACCAAAATCTTTTATATCTTATTTAATAGGTATATACTGACATATTCTGTAAGTAGATATTAGTTTCTAATAATTAGTTTTATTTTCAGCTCAAACTGAAGAGCTAACGTATATTTTACATATATAGGTTAGGCGTAGCATTTTACATATACGAAACTGCTCAGTCTCGCATTTTTGAAAATACAGGTCAATAAATATTTTAAAGTATTTAGTGAATAATTTCGAAAAAAGTTTAAAAAAAATATTCAATCATTTATGAATCATAATCATAAGTCCTAAACTATGATGGGGCATGCCATAAATTATAATAGGATTATATATGATTAATTTAAGCTTTTGCTGCTCTTAAATCTGTAAGTAGTCAGCTTCGTAGATATATATTTATGGCAGCTGGGCTTTTCCCCCCTTACCGTAATTCCTGTACCCTCTCTCCCAGTAATCAATTATCGTATTATCGTTAAAGATTTTAAGCTTCGCATTGAGATTGCTTTTCATTTCATTAAAAATACCGAGGTACTTCTGAGTTAACAAAAGAAAACCAGTTTGAGAGCTTTGGAGGTGGAGTGACGCAAGAATACACTACAAAATGGCTAATCATGAGTTCAGTGTATTTTTCAGTTAGCCAACAAGCACAGGTGACCTCCACGACATAACAGAATTTACGCAGGCAAAGATAATGAGGATTTATCTCATTACCCTTTTCATATTTTTGTGATACAAATGATTAGAAAGCCCAACTAGAAGTTGAAAGATCTATAGTTCGAATCCCGTTGATAACCTCATTGATTCGGTAACTGGTTTCCCTTACTTTCCAGTCGCCCTTGTTAAAAAGGGGAGAATATATGGAAATTGACTTCATCATTACTGGTTTTTCGTCTTTCTTGTTTCGGCAACCCTTTAATAGACTTTTAGCATTTACACTTAAGTTATGAGCTTTTATTAAGCAAACGAACAGGAAACTCATATTAAGGGCAGTCATTTAGCTGCAATCTGCTTTGAGCATACTTGTAACTGGTATGCTCTGGCCGTTTTCATTTAAACTTAATAAATCTGCATTTTTCTGGAAAAAGTGATAAGATTCGTAAGTAAAATAATTAATTTACAGAATAATGAAATTTATTGAACTTAAAATGAAACCTAATGAGCTGTGAAAGTGAACTTTTATTATAAACTGCGAAGAAATGATGTTATCGTTTTGTTTAAAACAAAGCTTTCAGTTCTTTTCCAACAGTAAGGAAAACTAATATACGTTTGCGAGATTATTAATCCAGAGGGGCAATTTGCCCAGAAAGACTATTACTTTCGTTTTGGCATTTTGTGTTGATTCACTATTCAAATTGTTGCTACCAAATATTATTGCCTTGTATTATATTTAAAGAAATTAAATAATGTAGAATCTGCATAAATGTATGTATGTTTCTCGCATTGTGACAAAACAACAGTACCTGGAACCATAAAATTTTGAATAGTGAACGTTTGCACCTGAATATGGGCACCTGAATATGAAGCCCAAATTTGAAATCTGAAATTTGTTTTATCATCGATTTCATATTTTATAAAACTTTAACGAATTTTCGATTTACAAACTCAAGGATTTCAAAGCGAACAATGGCAATGTTGTACAGAAAAAGAAACGTTTTTATCACCAGCGCGTGAGACTATGTATCGGAAATTCTAAAGTTATGCTCATTTTAAAATTATTTCGCAATCTGCTCTTGAACTGAATTTTAAGTGCGAAGAACATGATATTTAAAAAATAAAGGTAGCGCACAAAATGTTAAAAAAATGCCCCTTTGGACATAATTTCAAATCTGAAACCTTTCAGATTTTCTATTATTTTGTATTTATTTTTTTCCTTCTGAAACTTTATTGACAGGCTATTCTCTGGTTTTCTGTAAATATTCATCGAAGAAATTCTGCGAGTTTGTTGAATACGAATATAAAACTCTTTCTTCAGTCTTTATTAAATATGCCGTTTTAAAAATCCAATATTCATGATAGATTTCAACAATAGCTTGGACGTAATTAAAGTTTCTACTTGAATAGTATTTCACCATTTCATTTTACTTCTCTTGAGGAAAACCATAAGCTGAAATTTGCATTTTGTAGAGTTACAAAGGGGCAGGAAACCAGAAGAAATTGAAAAATGGATGTGCGAGGGAAATAAATATCGTTTTCTCAATTTTCGCAAATCATTTTGCCATTTCTGAATACAAGAGAACAGAATAATCCCTTTTTATTTGAAGTAGTATTAGAACATATATAGGTAACAACTGTGAAGAAATTGTGAAACTGGATATTACGATGCTACGAAACTGGATATAACAATTGTAAATTTACTGCGAATTATTGAGTCATGTATTTGTAACAAGCATACTGCTGTAAAAACACAATAAAAATAAAAATTATAATATTTTTAATATTAAACAGAAAAAAAAAGATCATTAGTTTGGCGAAGCTTTTGATTAAAAGTCTTTCGACTCTGAGGGCAATCAGACACAGGTCCCTGTTCCTCAAAAGCAAAAATCTTGTTTGTTGACGACCTGGTAATGCTGAACAGACAAGAATTATTTTAATAGTCTATATTAAACACTATATAACGTATGTTATAATCAGAATGAATATAAACTTAATATTGAGAACTATTTTAAATAAGTCAACATCTAACTAGCTATAATTTATTTAATTTAAACAGGCCGATCAGTGATCGAACGATAAAATCGCTGAACACTAGTAGTTTCCTCCCCTCCCCGATTTTGTAGGCCGGCGAACATATTGGCTACATGGAACTTTCGTGTTTTTACCCATGTGTAACGTAGATACGAAGCAGTCTCCTTTTGAAAATGTAATCCCACCAGCGGCCGAGCGGTAAAGACGCTGAACGCTGGTAGTTCGGTCCGAGGTTCAAATCCCGCGAAAGGGCTGGCTGCATGGGCGTTTTCGTGGTTTTTCCCATGTGTAACGTGTATACGAGCCAGTTTCCCTTAGAAAGTCCTCCACGAAGGCGTCCTTCCCTTTAGGTAGATAGCCCTCGTGTGCTTTGCCATAATTGAATAACCTAATCTAATCTAACCTTTTGAAAATTCCTCCACGAAGGCATACCTCTCTTAGGCAGATAGCCCTCAACTTGCTGTGCTTTAATCAATCAACACATTTATTTATAAAGATATTATTTTGTTATGTATTTTCCTTTATAAATATAACTAATATTAAATCAGCAATATATCTTCATTTGTAGCTATAAATAAAAACATTATAATTATGCATACTAAATAAAAATATAATTACCAATTGGAAATCAAAGAGAATTCAGCGAGGCCTCCGTTACGTTATAATTTGTCCAAAGTACCCTCATGCTCTGATAATGCACTACAAATATAGTGCATCTATAGCGACGCATAATAACATATTTATCGATTTACATGAAATTATTTTTAATTTCAAGCTGACAAACATGAAGCATGCATTTATCAGAGTAAGTTTCAGCTTCTTAAAATACAGTTTTTAAAGAATATTAATAATCTATTAGAATAATTAAAGAAGAATTCTCATCTTTTAAGAATAAGCTGAGTTGTAAGTGTTTTTTTTAGGGGGGCAAGGGAGATTTCAATAAACAAAAATACTAAACAAGTGTAAATGAATAATCAGCGGTATTTTTAATCCACGAAGATTGGCATCCAAAGAAGAAGAGTGACCTGAATAATTATAAAACCGTTTAAATAAAGTCCAAATAACAGAAAATCTTCAGTGTTTGTATAAGAATTTTGAAGGACTCTTCCATTAAGATCACATTTTTAAAAGCACTAACATCGTCAAATTGCATCATGATTTAAAAGAACCTACAGAACCTACTCTGGCTGTAAAGTGGTAATTACATTATTCAGTAAAGTGTCAGTCATTAATATTATTTGACACCAGGTTTATGTCGTCACGCATCCCTGTACAACAGTTTGACATGCCCTCAGACTTTCCTTTTTGTGTAATGCAGCTTTTGATGCTTGATGATAGATGTGAATACTTCATAACAATGATCTGATGTGTTCAAAATGAAATATGTAGGTACATTTAATTTTAAATTTCGTCCATTTCAGCCATCTTTTTTATCCATTATCAGCACTTTTCATACTTTAGTTCCATGTTGTTATATACAGTTCTATTTTTCATATAAATACAAATGCAAAACAAGTTATATTTCTTAATAACAAACAAATTTCTATCTGTATCATTAAATCATGGTTTTAAATTCAATTAAACAAATACAAATTTGGAAATTCTCTTATAAAAGATTCATGTGAAGAATATAAGCAGAAATCTTTTTCATCTTTAAAATAGCTATTCTCTGAGGACTTATACTGGGCTGCACAAAATAATGTTGTTCCCTTTGCGAAAGGTACAGAAACGCTCCTTACACTCAAAGACATAATGAACATTATTAACTCCTAGAAAATTTAATATTTTCAATACTTGCGATCCAGAAAATAAATATGTCTTTTCATAAAAACGTTTAAAAATCTAAACTGAATTAGTAAACTTTAAAGGGGTGGAATTAAATGAGCTAGAAGTTACATGCCTCTATACTAAATACCTAACCTAGGAAATAATAATCAAAGAGCACTACTGTAGAACTGCATATTGGAATTTTTGGACTGAAATTTTAATCCTGAAATGATGCAGCTGAAAATAATTTGAATGCAGTTCCGAATAAATCCGACTGAATGCAGCTGAAAACTTCGCATCCAAAGCTTTCAAAATTGTTTGCAAAAATGGTTTTGGTAAAATATACGTGTAAAATAAAAATATAATGAATGATCTTTGAAAGTTACACAGAGTTATGAATTGCAATATACTCTTCCAAGTTTTCAGGCCCATCAGCAATCGAGCAATAAATTCGCTTAACATTAGTAGTTCGACTTCTGTGTTCTTGGATATTGGATTTTTAAAACAGTTTATTTAATAAATATTAAAAAAAGAGTTTTATATTCGTATTAAAAAAACTCACAGAATTTCTTTGATGAATATTTACAGAAACCCAGAGAATAGCCTGTCAATAAAGTTTCAGAAGGACACAAATTAATAATAATCTAGCAAACCTATATTAGTTGCTGGAAAAAAATTAAAGCTTTGTTTTAAACACAATGATAACATTGTTTCGTCGCAGTTTATGGTAAGAGTTTCCGATTTTAAAGTACAATTTCACAAAAACTAAACAAAACTAAAACTTTTCACTTTGGCATTACCGCCTAGCCAATCTCAGAGCAAACAGAGAGAAAAATAAAGATTGTCTTTCGTAGGAAAATTCTGAAAATGAAAAGCTATATCAAAGCAGTTTCAGTCCCTGTGTGTTTAAATTCTCTGTAATCTTAAAGACAGATATTTCTCAGATTAAGGACAGCAAAAATCTTTAAACATTCAACTTTCGGATACGTTTCTTCATATATTCACATACGCATTTAAGTATGAATAAAAGTTTTAATTTAGTATCGCAAAATATCTTTCCGGTAGCAATGGCTCTCAAACATTTCCGATATGAAAGAGTTTTGCACATTATAATTTTTCCCCAGCGCCCACAGTTAGCACCGAATAGTTAATAATGTGCAACTGGTTCGGTTAAATTGGTTCAGTTAAGACACAAAATAATTATTTCAATTCGGAAGGAATTTATAAAGTGTGTATTAAATGAGCACAAATTGTCAATAATAATATCACTTAATAACTAATCGCTGGAAGTGGGATGGGCAAGCTTTTCATAGTAAAACGCCAGACACCAGCGACGATAGTTTTAACACTAGTAACTTCATCTGAATCTAGCACATTTATTCCACTCATTTGCTGTTTTGTATACGATTCATGGATTCTGTGCCAGTCTTGTTCTGCGAGATACTAATTTTTTTTATCTGAAAGGTGAGTAGGAAGTGAAATTTTTACATGGGAAATCTTAAACTACAGATGATCGCGTTTATTGAGAAATCCTGGCAACAGTAAATGCCGGCTCGGTATTTCCCCTTAAATGAAAAACTAGCTCCAAGGTGGAGAAAGCAAGGCGCAAATTTCACCAACATTAGATCTTTCGTTTCCGCGACGACGCAACAAATCAGCATTATAAACTATTTCTGAAATCAAATAACTCCTTTTCTTAAAACAGTAACTCATTTCATTTAAAATTAACTTTTCTCATAAACTTAAGAAATATAAACTACACAAATAAAGGAGCGTGATATTAGTGATTTATCACTTGCGATCAGCTGACGGAAAAGTACGTACATTCTTTGAGAAGTTAACTAATCCCTATATAAAAGAACCCCGTAAGAAGGACCACTTAGAAAATGTTTCGAAACTTAGCTGCTTGTACAGGGAAATATGCTGTAAATTACTTTTATTTTATTGTTATTCCAAAGCCAGTCACTTTCTTGTCGAATTTCACCTTCAGAGTATTGTTGGAAGACAATAAAATTTCCCTCCAAACAACTAAATTCAGATAAAACTTTGGATCTGAAAGTGCTTTGACTACATACGAACATGATAACATATTGCTCTTGAAAAAAATTTTAAAAAAATTGATAAGCAGATCTACCTTCTCAGTCTCTTTTCTCTTCAGAAACAAGCAAGACGAAAACGTCGTCATACAAAACAACGTGGAAGAAAAGAAAGCAACAAGAAAACATCGCAGTTCTCTAAAATATCGTCGAATAAAAGATCGTGGTAAAAAATAAAGCGATTCAAAAACTTCGCAAGTCTCGCAATCTCGCAAAAGTCTCGCAGTTTAGAAACACCGTCTTCAAAAATATCGTGGTAAAAAATAAAGCATCAATAAATCATCTCAAACCATTTCTCACATGCATTTTTCAGGTTTTAAAATTTGTAAATGCATATTCGCATAATGATTTATGAGCTCAAGAAGGAATGATGAATTGCTTTTTTAATATTTTTGAATTAACTAATAAATATTTGCTAAAAAATTAAAGAACTTAAGCATTCAAAAAATGAAAGTGAGTAGTAAATCAATGCTATTCGTGGCAGGTTAAAAGAATTTTATTATTTGATACAATTAATTAAACAATTTTAATGCAGTTACTCATTTTTGTTTTCTAATTCTTTTTAGACTACATATTTCATGCAAAAGTTTCAATAAAACTTTCACAGAGATGTTTTATAGAGATTAATTCCTTAAGGACACTCTTATTAGTCAATATATAAGTTTAAAATTCTATTAACTGCTTACTACACCTAGAATTATTTTCCTATTCATTTCTAGGCTTTAAATGCTTAAACTTTTCTGCTTAACTTTTCAGCGAAGGTTTATTAGTCATAAACATAAACAAAACAATTTTAAAAACCTAAAATATAAATGTAAAAATAGTCCTCGTTCCTTCTTGCGCTCACAAATCATTATGTGATTATGCGAATTTTTAAAGCCTGAAAGCGCATGTCTGCAATGTTATCGTCACGCTATGATTTGCAGGTGCTTTATTTTTACCACGATGTTTTTGTGATGATGTTGATAACTGCGAAGTTTTTTACCCGCTTTGTTTTCGATGACGATATTTTGCACCTCGATGTTTTAAAACTGTGTTTTCTCCTTGCTTTCTTTTCTCCTACGATGTTTTGTACTACTAAGTTTTCGCCTTGCGTTACTTTCTCCGCTACGTTTTCGTCCACCAGAAACCTGCCTTGATGTTTTCGGCGGACACGTACTACTGATAAGTTTCGAGAAATCTGAATGACAGGCAATGTTCTGATTACTTAAAAATTCTGACAGATTTTGCTGGTTGCCACACTGAAACAGTGTAACTGTCAGGGCCATCATGAGTGATACTAATGTTTCGGGTATCACTGAAATTGCAATCATGTTCTTTTTTTAATGATTTCTTCTACAATGAGCATCAGTAAAACTAGTCATTCCGAAGTTTTGAGTTAAAATATCTAATGATTTCTAAGATTATCGTAGGCAATTTCTTGGGTTAGGATTCAAAAGTTTCGAGTGAGGAAAAAAGTTCTTTAACATTCAATGTTTCTAATTTAAAATCTTCCCAAAGGTTCCTGAGATCTGAGGATGCGAATATATCATCTTCAGATGAAACAAAGTATAATTTATAGTCTATTTAACGTATAATGAATTAATTCAATTACGTAAAGTGGATTTGATCTATGTATGTTGGTTCTCATGCTAATTGTGTGGAAAAACAAAATTAATTTTTATACAGAAGCCTAAAATGTTAACACCTTATTTTAAAATAATTTTTCTTTCTCGAATAACAGTTTCTCTACAATGCGCGTTGACCATGCATAATTAAATTTATTCTTTCTAAAACACTACTTATGAATTTAAGGAAAAAAACTTTTTTTTAAATAGTGATTTAAAACTCACTCAAATAAGATTTTTTTATATACTTGTATACAAATACTATGCTTCAGATTTCAGTTTATTTTTACTAAAATCAAACAATAATAATTATAAATGGAGGGATATAAAGCAAATTAGAAAGAAAGTCGCTGAGTTGGCACTGCAAAAGCGTTACAAATTTATATGTTCTTGGAACTTAACGTTTCTTAACACAAAGCAGAAGATACAAGAATTATTTATTCAAATTCATATGTAACCATTTTAATCACATATAAAACGCGAAATTTCTATTATTTTATTTAAAAAATTTCTTAACATACAAAACCTGTCTTAATATTTTTTAAATGATATAAATTTGAACTTGCGACTTTCGAACGTTTATGAAATCAGAGATGCGGCTCCCATCATTTTAAGTTTGGTCAGTCCTGCTATATACGTTCGAAATCTTCATAGCTGTCAAAAACCAAAGTCTCAAGACTGCCTCCACGATATTAGTTTCTCTTCCCTTTTTTACTTCATAAATCGCGCACACTACACTGTTAAGTAGCAGTCTATCACAAAATCTGCCTTCCCCGATGGCAACACATTAGGAAGTCCAGTTTTGACGAATGTCCGCAAACTTCATAACTTCAACCAACGATCTTTGTTTCGATGTTCCCAATGAAGATAATTGCAAGGAACAGACAACGGGAGATGACGACACACAAAATTTCCTCGGAAATGTGGAGACAAAGCACGAGCTTCTTGAATTATTTTTCAACTAAAGAACCAGTGAAGATAAAACAAATTCTTGAGGAACAGTTTGCCTGAGAAAACGCGAGATTACTTGCCAGCCAGCATCACGCAGAGAACACGCGTCGCATGCTGCCCGGTACCCTCGCAAACCACGGGGACGAGGTGAATTACCTCCGTTTTTCTCCCTTTAATATTTCTTTTCGAAAAATCTGCTCAAAATCTCTAAAATATCTGAAAAAAAAATTCTCCTGCCTCTCGTAGAACAACTTGTACAACCCGGTACGCTAAACTACTGACCGCCTCTAAATTCACTATTGGCTCAAACTAAAAATAAATTAATAATTACCCAGTCCAATACTTATCTAGAATTCTCTACAAAAAACGAGCAAAAGCGCAATAATTTACCTATAAATTTATAACAAAGTCTAACCTCCCTTTAAAACGACATACCCCGTTCTCGCGCCAAACACCAAGGAATGTCTTCAACCGTAATTCTTTCGAAGTTGTGACACTCGTTCATAATAAACCTATCACAAAGTTCTCCACTTCAAAAAGCCGAATAATTTCTAGCCTCCAAACGAGCAAAACATGGGTTCAGTTTGGAAGTAAAAGGAGGGCGGGAGCGCAGCAGTCCGCCGATCCTTGACCCCAACGTTGGACACAACATAAGCACAAAATGCTTAATTTTTCATTAGAGATGTGATACAAAATAGATGTAATTTAAAGATTGTGGTATAGTACAGTATCCCTGTCTCTTAAAATTAATTTTGGGACATAAAATTTATTTAAACTTATTTACTTCTTGATTGAAATAATTATTGTTAGTGAATAAACCTTGCATCTACAGCAATATTTTTCTGGTAATTGTAACTGTGCAAAAAATATTTTTGAAGCTACTACTATTACTCAACTGATTAACATGGTATGCAATGCAAGGATATTTATTTTCCAAAGCGAGGGAAAAAATAACTTAGTAAACTATAATACAAAGTAAAAGAGATTTAGTGGTCTAGAGCGAAAATAAAATCAATGTTAAAAAGTTGAAAAGGAAAACACTTTTTCGAATAACTAAAAATAATAATAATTTTCAATACAAAACGTAAGAAACAATTTTAAAAAGGGGAACTTGTAAAAGTATTAAGGAAACTAACCATGCATTATGATATGGCTGAAGAAGGAGCACAGAGTTTGTAAATTTTGACCGAAAATGTGATAAATTACAAATCCATGTATAACAAAAGGATGCAAAATTTTGGACATTGTATTTTGTTGTCGTCTTAGGGCTTTATTAATTGTAGTTTAAGACCCAGATGCTAAATCTTTTGTTTAGTATTTAATGAATGCAAAATGAAAAATAAAAAGGAGATTAGCAACTAAAGATTAATGCTGTTTTTAGTCCAGGATACTGAAGGATTTATATTGTTCATTTTAAATGATTAAAGGCTTTAGAGCATTAAAAAATTCTTTCGTAGGATTACAAAAAATACCATCTTTTTTTACTGTGAAAACAATAACTTTACTATTTTTAATAATGCAGAAATAAGTAAATGTTCATATTATCACCGACAATAAATAAATTAGAAATCTAAGAAATTTTAGTGAATAATAGTTATTACTGTTTTTAGGCTGAGTTTTATCCATTCTACAGTAGTTGATTAGATGTTTTTAATCTCTGATATTGGTCTTTGGTATATGAGAAATCTTTACGTTTGAAAATGCTTTGCAGGAAAGAAAGGACTGGATTTGTTTCACTTATACGCTGAGAGTATTTTGAAGAATAAGATAATTAGATAGTCTGATCGGCAAATTCAAAGTCAGTCAAAATTTGCTCATTCATTCAGTCAAAATTTGTGAAGTGTATTTTCTTTTAAGTAACACTTTTTTTTATAGGGACACTTTACGGAGGACGGGGACGCCCGATGTACACCTTTGGTTGACAGGCATATGTCCACCCCCCCCCAGGAGCGGACAAGACAGCACCAGTACGGTCCCTGCCGAGCCTGATCCCATCCTAGGTACAATACCCGGGTTCTAGTCCTGCGAAGAATAAGATACAATAGTACCTGATATTTTGCCTCCGAGGTTGAGACTGTCTAAGTACAAATCCTAGCCAGTACTTCCCAGGAATTCTCCTGAGTCAACCCCCGGGGGGTAATTTTTTAAGTAACAAGAGATAAATGATAAATTATCTTCACGTATTATTTAAACATTAGTCTGGGTATATAGATATATTCCCCTCTGAGGGTCTACCTTCGCGCGGTGGAGGGACGGCAACGATTCTTGGACAAGCGGCGGCAAAAGACGTACTTGGTAGTGGTTACACAGCTTCGATTCAGCGATAGCCGTAATGGGGTGTCGTGTCGAGGCAGGGTGTTAATCTAGTCTAAGAAACGGATAATTCCAATAGTGTATAGATATGGAATTCACAAACATATTTTAAGAAATCAAATCTTTGTTTATTCAGGGCTAGGGCACTACTCTATTTCTTCTGGATGATAATTTTTGTTATGTTGCTTTATTCATTTATTATTTAGTTATACATTACTTTATTAATCATATAATTGTTATCTTATATAATATTCAGAAATCTTGAATAATATCCAGAAGATAAAAGTTAATCTTCGATGGTTATTATTTAGGTGGAAAAACTTATATATGGGATCGTAGGAAAACTTCGACAAAATTGCATGGTGCATTTGGGAAGTTAAACATGCTGTCAGAATGAAAGCGATGAGCTTCCGTCAAGGATTAGATTATTGTTATTTGAATGAAACCATGACTATAAACTTGGACTATCTGCCATAATGGAAACTGTTCTAGTAATTAAAGCTAGCAAAACTGTTTAGTGACTTAAGTTTGAAATCAAATTTGAACATTTGATTAAACCATAATATTGTACGAAGGTTATTTTCTAAGTAAGGTATGTTATGAAATAAAAACAAAAGAAGTAAAATTTTAAAAAAATATTTATTTTACGGATTTCCATGCAATTTGTTATTTTTACCCATAATTCCTTCGCCAATTTTTCGTAATACTTTATTGTGCCAAATAACAAGCTGTTGTTACTTTCTTTCCTGCAGCCTGTCGTTGAGAGTCAATTATTTCAAGGTCATTTTCACTTTTCCATGAGTACGTTTCATTTCTCCTTTTGCTTAAATCTCATGTTTGTACACATTTGAGTCTTAACTGCCTGCATTAATCGTTAATTGATGACTAACCACAGCGCGATTCATCTTGGTTGTTTTCTCTACCTTCCTTGAATAACGTTACATATTTTCGGACTTTACTGTCATTTGACTCTACATTTCATACATATCGGGACAATATCCAAAGCTTCCATCTTTCTTTATATTATGAGACGTGTGACTGAAACTTTTCACAGTCCGAGGAGTCCTCGGTATTTTTAACATTTGAAGGCCAAAGCCTTCGCTCAGCTGTTTTCTTAAAATATCAAACTTATTCAAATTCCATTTCAGATTCACAACAATTTCTTCCCCTGTTCATTTACGAACAAAGAGGTGTGATAATTTCAAATGATATCATTTCTAGCTCCTAACAGAGGAATTTCCATTAGCCGCTGAGTCACCTTATTCTGCACTTTAACTGAGTCACCTTTAACCTAAAGATAAGAAACCATAAAATAATCCTGTCTGCAATAAAGATGAAGTTATACAAGAGAAAACTGTGCCTTTGGCTATTGTGTTCTTTAAGGGGATAGAATTAGAAACAAAGCATGTGACGTCGCCCATTCGGAAGACCATTAGTCCTTTGCATGAAAGGCCGTCTTGATAACTTTTGACGTGAAAAAGTTAACCTCACTCTGCGAAGCTGACGCCATTAATGTTAATGACCTCGGATTCTGCACGGACAATCTCAGGAGATTACTTGCGGACGCATTCTCAGACAGGCGCAAAATTTCGAAATGATATTTACAAATGGGCCTTTCTTAATAATTTACGTAGATATAATCTAATGTATGATATAGTCCATTTTTAACTGTTAACGCTTTAATGGTGATATTTCGTAAAATATTTTGCATAGAAATAGCTAAATGCAGAAATCAAATATTTAAAAATATTAAATTCGACGCTGAAGTAAGTAAGTATGTAAGGTTTTAGTTAAACTGACAAAGTTTTTATTTTAATTTAACTTTTTCTATCCCTCCTCATTTCAACTTCCCGTTAGAATAAGCGTGCGTTTCAACTTTATGCTAATTTGAAGTGGAGCCAAGTAGTATTTAAACGAAAGGTAGAAACCTTTCAGTGTGAGAGCTTTTAGTCTCAGACCACTGTTACTCTATTCAACGTTCGCCTGACTAACTAGTATTTAAATTCTAAGCCGTAGCGCTGTATGTGATTACTTATTGAAGTAATTCCAAGTGCATCAGTATTAGTTAAATCTTCCTACGCACCATTTAGTTTAAAGGCCAACCTCGCGTTCATAGCTCTGTGAGCGACGACGATTTAATTTCTATTTAGCTTTAGTTTAAATTAAATTTGATTATTCATTTTAGACCCAAGCGGCAGTCGTTATTTTCTGTATCCCTCCCGAGTTGGGAAGTGGTTGTAAATAATTGTGGTTTAATAGAAGAGGATTTTAAATCCCTTTAAAGTGCAGTTCTTCTACCACGTAATCACAATATTCTACCACAGAACATAGCTGCATTCAGCTCCCTGTTCCAGATCAGGACTCAAGTACTTTCACGAAGATGTTTGCCAAGAATATGCACCGAACACTCAGTCCGGACAAGTAGAGTTAATAATAAACATTTTCTGCGATTTTTGCATTAGAAAACTGAAATGTAGAAAAATAGCATCTTCGTTGAAGATGAAATACTTAAATATACTCTTTTTGCATATTAAGAAAATGCATAATTTCAAGTAAATAAATGAATAGATATATTTGTATAAATATTTTTCAAGGAATTAATAATGAAAAATAATCTTTACTTTTTAACTTTCATTCTTTTTCATATGTGGCAAAAGTAATGTCTTGAGGCTAATGACAGATTTTAAATCGAAATTATTCAACAGAAATTAGAATGAATTACATTTAGTCATTTTCATATTCTTTTCAATACTCTTACTTCTATCATTCCTTGGAATCCGTAAAGTCCCAAACAATTTGTGTATAGGACCCTCATCGTCATTTATTTGTAGCAACGTAGGACTAAAAATAGTGTGGTAACTAAATATTATTTTTTAGTACAATAAAACAGCGTAACATAAAAAGTTTTTTTTATTCTAAAGAGAGGAAAAAATAATAAGTAAAGAAAATCTCTGTCTCTGAAAACTTGAAAATTATTTTTACAAATCTGCGTAGCAAAGAACCACGAATAGCATCATCTTTTTCAAGATCTTCTTATCTTTCCAATAACATAAAAATTAGAGTAATTTGATTAAAATTTCCGTTAAATGTAAAAATTTAATCCCACTCTTAATTAAACTTGTGGAGCTGCTAAGGGGCGACAAAAGGCAAAATAAATTTTGATTTAAAAATTTATTGTTGTTAGATCATCGCTCGGTTTTATACAAGGAGAAATTTGTTCAGAAATTAATTTTAAGATTTGACTCAAACAAGTACAGAAAACAAGCGAAAGAAAACTGTGAAAAATACTACATTTTGTAATATTAGAAGAAAATATATTTCTGTATAAAGAATATAAAATTTGTGTAATAAACAACTTTTTTAGTTTCTCCGTTAAATTTCACTCTTCTATTAATAAGTTATGGAATAAGAAATAAACGAATACCATAATGGAAAATCTTGTTTAATAAGCTAACTTAAGAATTAAACTCTAATTCTAAATAAATAGATAACGCTTTAGCATCTTTCCTCAGTTTGATCTAAAGCAGAAATTCAAGTACTGGAACTTCGTTAGCTTCAGAATTTTCCTCCAACTCTCACTAAATGTGTAAGGAATCGAAAACATAAATATTGGAGATGTCTTCAGTTTTTTTCCTTTTCCGGAGATCTGTGTGTTATTATTAAAATGAAATAGAATCTAGCCGCCATGGGAAATGGATTTCTCTTGAATTTCTTGACTTCAGTCAAGATATCCTGATCCTCTGCAGCCCTAAGCAACGTTGACATGACGACCGATACCCCTGGTAAGGAGATTGAATTATATTCTCCCTCAGGGACACGAGGATAACAACATCGATTTTTGTTCCCTTCCTGTTTATGTTATGGATATTCGTGAATAGTTTGTAGTTTTCATTTCTGAAAGTCTGGGGGGATAAATTTTTTAAAGTTTCATTCGACTATTTCGTAGATTTTGTTTCTTTGCGGTTTGAATATTTATTTATGGATTTTCAGGTTACTCATTGCCGTGATTTAGAATATATGAATTTATTCCTTCATAATACACTTTTATAAACATTCATTCCCTAACTCCACGGATTCCACTGCTTAGATCCTAACTTTGCTATATTCATATAAACTAGATCGCCGTCCAGCTGATGGCTTGTTGTTCTTCTACAGCAATACTCTTATTTATTTTGCGTGTACCTATCTGCATTTAGATTTTATGCTGCATTGATTCATATTTTCATACTTAAAACTGTTATCTCAAAGGCTTCTAGAGATACCATAAAAGGAAACCTGTATGTCGAAATATCTGATACACTTTAATTTTTTTACAGTCTGCTTTAATTAATAGAAGCCTCATAATAATAGTTTCCTTTGCTTTGTTGCACAGTGTCTAAGAAACTCTTCCTTAAAATTAAAAGAAATTATATGAAAGGTTTCTGGATTTGATAGAAATAAAGAAGAAACAAAAACGAAATTGAATAGATTTCTTTCTTTTACTATTCATCGCCAGAACAGTTGGTAGACTGTAACTGAACGGCTTGTTACGTCCTATGGATGGAATGAAAAAACTTCAACTTGCTGCTTTGTCCTCCCGAACCTGTCAATGCAAGGCCAGGAATACTGAAAGAAGGACTGGGACGAAGATGGGATGTATATTAAGGGACAGTGCTGTTGAAATTAAGACAAAAGTGATCAAGGGGTCTTAGTACATTCAAAACTAACATTCTTGCAAAATGCATTTCTTGAAATGAATACATTACTTAAAGCTGAAGTGCAAGTAATTTGTTCTCTGCTGATCTGTCGCAGACTGAAGCTTCCAAAACTAAATATAAATTAATATTTATCAGCATAGTTACAAGATATTATTTGCATGATTTCAAATATGAAATCCTTTGTCAGAAAGCTAACTGATGCCTGAGTTTATATAATTTTTAGCATGTTTATGATGATAAACGTTCGAATAACATTGAATGAGTATTGCAAATACCCTTCCTTAGGGGAACATTACCCAAAGCTAAGCGTTACGCACTTTAATTACTGCGCTGATGATCACGACAGAAGAACGTTTAAGAGACCTATAAATCTAAAACTAATTTTAGTGTATTATTCATTCAACACAGTTTCTACGTCCTCGATTCATCGTCATCTACTTCCGGTGCAGCCTGTGCCATAAGGCTGAATCCTACATTTCTTGATATTTCGGTTGAATTCTCTTAAATATGTATATGGCTTGAAAGATAGTAGATCTGATTCAATATTGTACCAGGAGTACTGTACGTTTGGCGTTTTCCACGCCTAAACCGAGTGACAGTAAGCAACGCATAATTGATGCTTGGAAAATGCAAAATGCTCCGGAAATACGAAATGCCCAAGCAGAATATAAAATGCTTTCTAAAGGATTGTTAACAGCTGTATGTTGTTATAGAACTGGATAGTTGAAAATCGCATTATTATTTATATCGTAACGAGGATATCCGAAGACTTGGCAGAGAACTATATAACTAAAATAACCATGGTTAGTTTTAAATTTCACCATTTCAAAACAACAGAAGGACTTGTTACGCCGTTCATGGTGTGGCGAAAATTCGTTTAATTCTGAAAGTGGCAAGCTTCGCTATAGATGTTTTGCTTGTTTTGTGGGAACTCAAAACTTCACAAATGCCAAACAAATGCTTTATATACTAAATTAAGTAATTTGCTTATGTTACAAGACTGGCTTTAGCTGAATCGTAAAGATTATTCTAATCTTAATTTATTAGCACAAATTATCCCTATCACAAATAAATTTTGACCCCATTTTATCATCAAATAATAATTACAAATACAAAGCAACTAAATTAACCACTGCAGGGTTTGGTAGTGTCGCGAATTACAAGGAATAAAGAAAATTCAACTATTTAAGCAAATTGCAAACTCAAACGAACAAAACTGATTTATATTTTTATTTATTAACCAACTACCTCTTACTTGCACGATTCTTAGCGAAATTTATTATTTAAAATTATTAAAATACTTACTTAATAAATAAATTATTAATTATTTTTAGTCCAAAGGGGCTTTGTCCCTGAAGGACTATTGTTTTCGTTTTGCGATTTTGCGTCGGAAACATTAAAAGTCTGTATCACTTTTCAAACTGTTGCCACAAAATATTGAAGCCCTGTATTATATTTAAAGAAATTAAATAATGAAGAATATGCATAAATGTATGTATGTTTCTCGCATTGTGATAAAACGACGGTACCTAAAGCCATCGAATTTTGAATGCCGTAATCCTGCTGCGAATATAGGCATCTGGAAACCGAAATTTGGAATTTGTTTTATTAACGATTTCATATTTTGTAAAACTTTGTAAAACGAATTTTTGATTAAAAATCTCAAGGATTTCAAAGCGGGCAATGGCGTTAATAATCCTAGAAAATACATAAAATACATAAAAGTTTTCCTTACCTACTACTTTGGTACAGTGCTGTTCAATAAATACACTAGTAATGATATCACTTAAATTTATTAATCATTTAATGAATGAATGTCATCTTATTATCGTTAAATATGAAATTTAAGAACATTGTCATCACAAACATAGTCTACTTATGCAGCATGTGCAACCAATTACTTTCGGATATAATCTATCCACATCGCAGGCTATCGCTCTTTGCAAATATTAATATAGTAGCTAACACCCGCCCGCTTTGTTGGGCACACTATCTACACTGGTGTGCAAAACTTAAGCAACAACGTAAATTTTAATCAGATAGCCATAAAATTGCAGAAAAGAGGTTCTTGAGATCAGTACAATGAACACGCAATTCAGTAGAAAGGTCATGCATATGCAAAAGTGTCAGGAACGAAACGTCACAAGCGGCGTGAGAGCACGCAAAACACGTCAGTCGGAGAGTTCAGCTTAGGACTACAATAAAAGGAAGGATGGAGGCGCAATTAAAGACATTCCCTGCAAGTGCAAATGAGTTCATTCGTGAAATATGGCTAAAAGAAATCCCCTGGATGACTTCACACGTGGAAGAATGATCAGAAAGCTGTAAGAGAGGAGTAGTGTGACAAGTGTAGCTGAAGAGTTCGGAATCAACAAAAGTGTCTTTTAGCGTGCTTGGAAAGGCCGTCCAAATCATAGGTACAGCTGTTAGAAAGGTTGGTGGTGCCTACCCCAAGAAAACAACTGCAGTGGATGACCGATATATCGTCCTGCAGGCGAAAAGAGCCCGAAACCAGTTAGCAAGCGCCATGGCTCAGCAACTGTGTACATCAACGGGGCGACAAGTGTCGCAGTTTACTGTGTCCAGACGCCTTCACAAAGGTGGCCTATTCGCTTGCCGTCCTGAACGCTACATTCCTTTGAAAGTTGGCCATTGACGCCACCGTTTAGAATGCTGCAAGGAGCACGAAAACTGGACATCTCATCGATGAAGTCGTGTCCTCTTTTGCCACAAGCGATTTTCAACGCCAGTTGATTTGGAGAGAGGTCGGGACACGGTTTTATCCCAGTAACATCATGGAAAGAGACCGCTAAGGTAGTCCTGGAGCTCTCGTCTGGAGAGGCATTATGCTGAACGGGCGGACAGAGCTCTACGTTTTCGACAGATGTTCTGTAACCGGAGATCCCTATTGCCAGGAGGTGATCCTTCTCAATATGCGTCTGTTCCGTATTCCCCTGGTTTAAATCTCATAGAACATGTGTGGGATACTTTGAGGAGACGCTTTTTGGTACGATCACATCCTCCTGGTCCTCTTGATCACATATTCTCAACAATCGAAACAAATGTTGATTGAGGAATGGGCACGCGTACCCCAAGATCTGTTGGACAATCTGTTGCTGAGTATGGAGAGACGGTGCGAAGCAACCATTGAAGTAAGTGGAGGGCATATTCTATACTAAGGAACATCTGCTTTTTGTTCTTCCTCTTGTGCAGACAATCATGTATAATGATACTATGAGTTCAGTAAAGCCTTTTTTTGTTTGATTCCATACTGTACGCATTGTATTCATTTTTGAGAAACTACGCTTTCGTCATCAAGTACAAAATGCTGTCTCTCATTTCTAAATTTCATGTCTCTCAGAAGATTCCTCGTGGAGTTATGGTAAAAAGAACACCTGTTGCTTAAGTTTTGCACACCAGTGTATTTCAGTGTGAACCTAGACTTCTTATATGGACGAAGTGTCTAATTTCGAATTGATAATGAATGTAACTTTTTTAAATTTAAAGTCGGGAAATATAGTGCCAGTCAGTGAATCAAAGTCAAGACTGACCCACAAAAAAGAGTTTTGAATTAGTGTCACCTGTGATGGTATAACAAATCCTTTTGAACAGGATTTACGTAAAATCCGTTCTTAGTGCGTGTATCCATCCTGGAATGAGTAACTATGCAAAATTTCAAGTCAATCGGGTGTACAGAGATCTCGTGATGAGTCAGTGGTATTTCGCTTATATATATATACATATATAGAGAAGCATAATACTGTTATAATGTAGCATTAGTAAATAATAATGTCAGTTATAATGTATACTGTCCATCTGTGATTGGTAGTGCCTGTGATGGTATAACAAAAATCCATTTTGAACAGGATTTACGTAAAATTCATTCTTAGTGCGCGTCTACAGTGTGGAATGAGTAACTATGCAAAATTTCAAGTCAATCGGGTGTATAGTTTCGGAGATCGCGTGATGAGTCAATGGTATTTCGCTTATATATATATATATATATATATATATATAGGTAGATAGATAGAGAGATTCTCACTTGCACTGGTACAGTCAATCTGCTAACGACGTCTCACATATTTTCCACAAAAGAGATTTGCGGACTGGAATTTACTTCATATTTTAAGCTTGAGAATTAGGCCTTTTTCAGCTACATAATAGGTTTTACAAAGTGCGCATCACGTGCTTCAGTCATAACGAGGGAATATATAAAAATTGCGAAAATATAAAACCAGAATGTAATGCGCAAATGATGTAGATTACCACTACGAACACTTTTAAGAACATCCAGATTTCATTCATTTCCCGTTTTCTACACCTCATGCCTTTTCATTAAGCCTCCCCAGCCTCGTACCTTTTCGGGCTCCATTACGGGAAGAACGAGGGGCGAAACCCCACTTACCCGTCCGGCGTCGTCGCCAGAAAAAGGGTGAAAAATCAATTCCGCGAGAATATATTCCCGCGTGAAGCTATTAGATGACTATTCAAATTACGATTAAATGGATGGTGATTAACTCCATCAGTGAGAAAATTGTGTTCTCACAAGAAATTAAAAAATTTAATTTAATTTGATCTACTAGTTTGAAACAAAACGGTTTTTCCATTTATTTTTTAATTTTGTTCAATAGACACAGAGTTATTGCTTTACATGTTTACATCCCATATAGTACTGAGGATTTAAATACGTCTTAAACAGACCCAGGAATGGAAATCCTATTTACGATGGGCAATGTTTAACTGTCAGGAAAAAAAATACATAGAATGTTGAACACGAAATTAACGAATGAAAGAATAAACTTCTCCTAGTACTACCCGTATTTTGCCTTAAAATATACTGCTCTTGATTTGTTTAGAAATCGTACTGAAAATAATTATTTTTCCCGATCACTAAGCTTGCATGGTGAACATTCATGCGTTTTTATAGTTTCTGAGGATTTTTAGTGTGGTCGACGGAAATTTCACTTGCATTACAGTTTAATATACATAGGTTAAGTTTGCTCATATCTCATATTATATTTCGTAGGAGCCCACAGAGCAAAGAAACAACTTAGCAACATGAGTTATCTTCCTAAGCAAATTGCACCCTTAGTGATTTCTTGCAGATTTCTTGCAACATTGCATACTACAAAATTCGTACTACGTAGTCTATATCTATTCTATAAGCCTGTGTATGATCTAGCTAATTTACTCCTGCATTCTATATCTCTATATTTATGAATTCAATTCATTTTGTGATAAAGATTGAAAATGGAGTAATATATGTAAAAACACAGCAGCAAATATAAAAATTAACGTTATCTTCTAAGAATGGAAATTTCAGAAAACGTATTTTACCTTTAAAATAGTGCCTTCAAAGAGCAGCATTTAATCGCAATTTTGATATGAGTTCTTCATAGGAAACAGAATCATGTATGTCAATTACGTTAACAACGAGGCTCTTAAAGTGATGCATTTGAATGGAGATCTTGAAAGATTTCTTCTGTAAAATTCAAATATATCTAAGGTTTCTGAAAAGCATATCTCTATTGAAAGGAGTTTGGCAAGCAGTTTTAATTAGAGACGTCAAAGAGAATCAGTTAAATGTTGTTTTGAAAGATTCATCCATGCGAGAAGACATGTCATGTTACGTCTTTCACAAAGCATTAAGCGATGTACCCAGTGATAAATTTCACTTCAAACAATGGAAGGAAAACAGATTGTTTGCAATTCCCATATATTATAAAATAAGCTTCTTAATTTTATTTTCCTCATTATTAGCCTCGTAATTAGGTAATTAGTACAAATAATATAATCGAGTGCTAGCTATTCTAGTATTTTATGACTGAATTTTGTCTAAAGTAATGTAAAGCATTTTGAAACAATACATTATTGTTTAGGAACAATATTAGCTTAACGTGATTGTCTGTGCGTATAAAACAGCCATCAAATATTTAAGAATGCATATATAATGCTAAACACCCAGTTCAAATTCAAAAATATTAACCCAGCGTTCTTATAAAGGTTATTGCATGTACTAGTAAATACGTTCTGCTTGATAAAAGTGTTACCAAAGAAATTATGTACGCATATCACAGGATATAAGTGAAAATTTCAATGAGATAACGAAATCGCTAATTTCTAGACTAAAGTTTCATTACATTTATATTTTAGTAGCAAATGAAAGGTGTATATATATATGTAATAATAAAATTCCACAGTCAAATAGTCAAAAATACACTTAAAACCCTAACTTAAATTTCGTCTTTTCTTTTTGTTTTTTCCCCAGTCACAATTTTAACGCATGTTCTTTTCATTTTAATGGCGACGATCTCTTATTTGAAAGTACGTGGAATTAAATCCACAGCCCCGTAGTCAAGTTGATTTTCCCGCCTTTTCTACACGTACAGTTGTTGAATGTTCTTTATATATTTAAAGCGAAGTGGATTGCTGACGAGGCTGACGTCATTTCATGCAAGCTCCGCCTTTAGAGGTTTATAAGAGGACTCGCAAAGGAATATCGAGGGATTAGTTCTCAAAATTTTGATTTTAGCGGTTCAACGTTTGGATGTAGAGTTAACCAGTTTATTTATTTATTTAGTCGTTATTATCCTTTTTTAGTCGAGTATATTTATTGATTGCGTTGTGTTTGCAAGTCAAATTTAAAGGATTCATTGGAGATTTCTCATTCTCTTTGGATTGTCATTCATTGCTTACCTTTGTGCTGCGCCTCTTGACAATTCGTAAGTTGTTTTCGAACTGTTTTCATGGTTAGGGCAATGTTCTTGGCTGGAAATACTAGTTAGGCATCGTCTTCATTATGAATTGGATACGTGATCGTGAGATTATCGAGAATAAGCTCGCCACTGGAAGTTTGGATGAAATTAGATGCATTTTAACGCATCTGAGTTATGCAAAAAATCAGTTAGATAATGGCATCTTACAAGTCACCCCCGATATGCAGAGTATTCTGCCCAATTTGTTAGTCCGCGTTGCTGCTAAAATTACAGAATTGGAAGGAATAGGCCACAAATTAAGTAATACATCATCGCTTGAAAATTTAGCTCAATTAGCTGAAGCCGAAAAACTTCAATAACACCAACCCAACGATAATGAAGGGTGGATCAAGCCCAAGAGATATCATAAAAGCACACTCAGCGAAAGTAGTTCAACATCAATCACTTCAACAGGAAACAAACTTGCAGCATTATCTGAAAACGAAATGGAAACTAATGCAGAAACCATCCTTAGTTCACAGAAAGATGAATTTATAAAGCCTAGGAAAACAGAGAACAAAATCCCACCGATAATAGTTTCAGATATCACCAATTGGAAAGCTTGAAAAGAACTTAAAAAGATCGAGAAGTACGAAAGAACGAGAAGAACGGGAAGAACTTAAAAAGATCATCACAAAATTAGAAGGAGATTTCAAAAGCAGTGACGTACAAATTAAAGTTAAAAACACTGATGATTACCGTGCAGTCACCAGATTTCTTACCGAAAGAGAATTGCCGTATCACACTTTTCCCCTCCCTAACGAAAAACCAATGAGGATTGTGATTAAGAAACTCTCAATTTTCTTCAATCCTGAAGACATTAATTTAATGAACAAAGGAATAACAGTACACACCGTCAAGCAGATAGCACGAAGTCATGGCGAGAAAGTGAAAAAGCCACCCTTATTTCTCGCTGAAGTAGAACGCAGTTTACCGAGTAAACAAATTTTCCAACTAACCCATGATTTAGATCTCGGCATTGCTGTAGACACTTTCAAGCCCAATCCTGGCCCCAAACAATGTCATCGTTGCCAGAGATATGATCATAGTACGAATCACTATCGCCACCAGGCTCGCTGCCTGAAATGTGGCGAATTTCACAGCACGCATTTGTGCACTAAAGACAGAAGTTTACCAGGTAAATGCTGTCTCTGTGGGGGTACCCACATTAGTTCATATCGCGGATTTACAATGCACCCAAATAATATTCAAAAGAAATTTGCCGCCAAAAAAGCACAACCAGAAAATCCACAAAAAAACAACAACGACGCTCCATCTCTGGACATAGCACATTTCCCACCTCTGCCTGCTAAGCAGATACCAAAAAATAATAATAGAGAGGATCAGCCCTCAACCAATAGCAACGAAGTTGCTACCAAAGAAGAAACCAATAACAAACCAGGATTTGCCCAATGGCTAAAAGACATATTCAACATTATTAAAGAATTATTTCAAAAATTTTCTAAAGCCAAAACGCTCATGGATAAAATCCAAGTTGGCATTGAAGCCGTTGACGTATTATCTAACCTAGACTATGAATTCTAGGCTCCCAAGAATGCTACATCATTTTCACACTAATACTCCAAGCATTCTGAATATTGCGTTTTTTAACGGGAATGGACTCAGTAACAAGAAGACTGAAATTCAATATTTTCTTATGCATAACAACATAGACTTATTTCTCGTTAACGAGACTCATCGCAGAAAATGTGACAAGTTTAAAATTCATGGGCATAAAACCTTCCGCACGGACAGACAGAATAAACGCGGTGGCGGCACACTCATCTTAGTAAGAAACTGCCTACAGTCAGCAGCGTATGAAATTACGGCACCCACCTCTATTTAAAACACAGCTATCGTAGTACATTCAAGAATGAATGAACCTTATATCTTCATTTCGGCATACAGTCAGCCTCAGAAAACTATTTACAGACTCGGATATTCAGAATCTTATAAATCACAATCTTCCCACAATTGTGTTAACTCAAAACATCCCTCCTGGCACTCCAGAAGAAGTAATAGTAATGAAACATTCTATGTAATTTCTCTCTCATAAATGACATCAAAGTTCACGGACCAAGGGAACCCTCAAGATATCACTACACTGGCAGCTCAGAAGTTCTTGACATATTAACACTCCGTCGGGCGCGCGTGATCTTTCAGATGCAAACCTTTTACAATCTTTGTTTTTCTACCGAAAACGGGAATTCACGACCTTGATCTTCACAATATCTGCCCTCCCGGTCACGTGCTATTCAGGAATGTAGTTGTCCTTGAGGGAGAAGGGGAAAGGAGTACACGTTTGGAGTTTATTCGACGCTGTGCATTCATCAGATGCACGCGCCCGACAACGGTTGTGCCGTACGATGAGTTCCAAAAAATACTTAGATTTGAATAACCCAGCAGATTTAGAAATCGCGCAGAAAATTTTATTTAGTGATGGAGAAGAAGAATTAAATGATGAAGAATTGGATGAAACTGAGGATGAAGAAAATATTTTAGAAATATGTGAGCTTCCTTCGGACACTGAAAATGATTTTAGTCATTCAGAAACCGAAGGTGAGGATTTTAATTCTGAAGGTAATAATTTTATCGGTAAAGATGGATCAACAAGATGGGCAAAATCAATGGGACGTAAAAATGTTAAACGGAGGTCACATAATATTATAACTAAATTACCTGGCGTAATAGGTACTGCAAAAAATGCAAGAACTATATACGATTCTTGGAACTGTTTTTTTACAGATGAAATACTAGACATAATTGTCACTAATACAAATAAATTTATTTCTTCAATTAGAGGTAACTTCAGTCGTGAAAGAGACGCACTCGAAACAGATATAATAGAAATTAAAACTTTCATTGGTTTACTGTATTTAGCAGGTCTGTTACGAAGCAATAGGCAAATTTTAGAAGAATTGTGGTCTACAGAAGGAATGGGAGTAGAAATGTTTCGAATAGTAATGTCTATAAAACGTTTTAAATTTTTGCTTAGATGTTGTAGATTCGACGACAAAGAGACAAGAGATGAGCGGAAGAAATTAGACAAACTAGCACCGGTAAGAGAGATATTTGAATTATTTGTAGAAAACTGCAAGAGACATTATTGCATGGGGCAAAATGTAACTATTGACGAAAAGTTAGAAGGCTTTAGAGGAAAGTGCCCTTTCCGCCAGTATATACCAACGAAGCCCAACAAATATGGAATAAAAATATTTGCCATGGTTGACGCAAAAGTATTATATACGTCAAATTTAGAAATATACGCCGGGAAACAACCAGAAGGACTATACAATGTGAGCAATGCATCTTCAGATGTCGTTCTTCGATTAACAAAACCAATTTTCAATAGCGGAAGAAACATAACAGGAGATAATTGGTTCACATCAATTGACCTAATAAAGAAATTGAAAGAGAAAAAACTTTCATACGTAGGTACTTTAAGAAAAAATAAAAAAGAAATACCACCTTGCTTTTTAAAAACAAAGGGGCGTGAAGTTTATTCAAGTCTCTTTGGTTTTCATGAAATTTGCACTTTGGTGTCATATATGGCCCAAAAGAAAAAAAATGTTTTACTTGCATCGAGTATGCATATGGAGGATTCCATTGATTGTGAAACGGGGGAGTACAGAAAACCCGAAATAATTACTTTTTATAACGACACAAAGTTTGCAGTGGATGCTCTTGATAAAATGTGTGGACATATAATTGTGCCCGTAACACCAGAAGATGGCCAATGGTTATATTTTATTCTATGCTGAAAATTTCAGCAGTAAATGGACTAGTGGTTTATCTAGGCAATCAAAATTTGGTAAAAAATAGAAGAGAGTATCTAAGAGGATTAGTAAAAGAACTGACAAATGAAGAAATCACTAGACGCCTCACAAAAACTAATTTATCAAGAGATTTGCAAAGGAAGTTGGAAAATTACAAACCGTCTCTAGAATATAAAAATGCCGTAAAATGTCCAAACGCTCCAAATAAGCGAAAACGGTGTTTTATATGCTATGGATTCAAGAAAAGCAAAATGACACAATATTCTTGTACGAAATGTAATGAGTATTTTTGCTTGGAACATGCCGTTATGATGTGTAAAAAATGCTCTGAAGAAGAGCCTCAAATAGAATATGATTCTGATGAATAAATAAATACATATTTCCTGTTTTACAAAATCTTCTGTCACTATTTTGTGTATTGTATACTTTTCATTTTGTAATTGTATTCCTGTATGTTGTATTTTGTATTTCCTAAATTGTGTAATTTGCATGTCATTAATAAAAAAAAAAAATTCCAGATGTATTCTGGAACTAAAAAGAAAAAGAAGGAACACTTTTCAAATCATATAAAACATTTTATATTATTAAAATGTGATGTGCATCTCTCGGATGCAGCGCGCCCAACGGAGGGAAATTCTAGGCGCGCCCGACGGAGTGTTAATTACGAAAAATTTCACTCAAATTCCATATTTAGAAGTTAAACAGCAGTTAACATCCGACCGTCTTCCTGTACCTTTCACAATTTTTGGATTTGAAAGAGAGCAAACATTTAAAACCACTGTTAAATGGGAAAACTTCAACCATCACTTGGAGAAACTACCTGCACACCCGTCTCTTGCCGATATTGTTGATATAGAGACACAGATTACCAAAATTAACAGCCGCATAAATGCTGCACTTGATAAATCAGTTAAAATCATAGAAGGCACCTCCACAGCACTTCCAAATCACATTATTGAGAAAATTAAAGATAAAAATAGAACAGCAAAGCAGTGGAGAAGAACTGGAAATCCTGCAATAAAGACCCTCTTTAATAGAAAAATCAGACATCTTAATCATTTGCTAATGGACTGTCGCACAGAAAGATGGGACAACTACCTTGATAGTTTAGAATTAGATCCAAACAACACTTGGAAAATTGCTAAAGCACTCAGAAACTCGTCGCCAAAGCACATTGGCCCCATTGAAACCCCAAATGGAATGGCATATTCAGAAGTAGACATGGCAGAAGCACTTGCCTCTCATTTGGAATCTACTTTCACAACTTATGATGCACATGACGAAGAGACAGAAAAAGAAGTTAGAGATTTCATTATTCATCTGGACGACAAAATTGGCACTTCTCATACCACCCCTACTTCTCCAGGAGAAATTGATGAAATCATTAAAAAGCTAAAACCTAGAAAAGCCCCTGGCTATGACAGAATTTCGAACAAGCTACTAAAGGCACTGCCAAAAAACTACATAGTTTTAATTACAAATATAATAAATGTAATACGCTTAAATTATTTTCCGCAGCCATGGAAGCGTGCTCACATCATTACACTACTCAAGCTAGGGAAGAACCCAAAAAATATCAACTCTTATCGTCCAATTAGCTTATTATCAAGTATGGGGAAAATTTGTTAACGCATACTTCAAAATAGATTGATTAAACATCTAGAAGATAAGCAAATAGTTATGAAAGAACAACATGGTTTCAAGCTAGGCCATAGCACCCAGAATCAACTTCTAAATATTACAGAATTTATAGCAGAAGCATTTTCTAAAAAATCAGCAGTTGCAGGTTGCTTTCTGGATTTAGAAAAGGCGTTCGACAAGGTGTGGCATGAGGGTTTACTCTTTAAGCTACACCTTCCTCGACTACCCATTAATTTTATCAAGCTTACACGCAGCTACTTGAAAAATATAACTTTTCAGATTAAAATCAACCATACTCTTTCATCCAGGAAAAGAATTAAAAGTGGAGTGTCTCAGGACAGTGCACTGGCACCTTACTACTTTGCAATATTCATTAATGACATGCCACATCCATTAAATGCCAATATTTTCTTATATGCAGATGACACTGCTATTTTAACCAAGTCTCTACAGCCACAACTTGCTATTAGCAAACTGGAAACCTCTGTTTACGCTCCTGGTGAAATCAACATAAAGATTAATCTTCAACCCATCACTGTTGTTACTTCCACTAAGTATCTTGGAATTCATCTGGACTCCCAACTTCTGTTCAAGGAACAAACAGAAAATGCTCTAAGAAAAGCCATAGCTGCTAAAATTGCACTTAAACCACTCATAGGAAGAAATGCAAAATTGCATGTTGATCTTAAGAAAAGAATTTACATTTCACTAATTCGGCCAATTTTGCTTTATACAATACCCATTTGGGCAACTGTTTGCAAGACACACAGAAAAATGTTACAAATTTTTCAAAATAAGATACTTAGAGAAATAGTCAATGCACCCTGGTTCATAAGAAATTTGCAAATCCACCAAGAGCTCAAAGTAAAACCAATAGATGACCAAATTCTTTCTACCAGCCACAATTTCTATACAAGAATTGAAAACTCTAAATATCAACATATTAAATATCTCATCAACTATGATCCTAGATTAGAAATTGCAGCAAAAAGGCCCCGCTCAAGGCTCATAATAGCAAATGGCGATTATTTCAATGAATGTTTTGTAAATATTGTAAATATGAACTTTGCGTAACTTATTTTGACAAACATGGACTTTGTGTTACTGTGGCAAAGTGTTTTCAGTGCGTTCAACTATTTATTCAACTATATAATCAAGATTCAGTGTTTGTGTAATTTATGCTTCATATTTAACCTATTACATTTATTCTTCATTGTACTCTTTTATACTTACGCATGGACTTTGCCTCCATATTCAGGACTTGAACTTTTTGCAAAGCATGTATTTCATTACCAGCTCGACGGCTTTCCAGACTCTCATCACTGATATGGACAAGAAGTACCTGACTGAGTTCGCCTTAATGGCGGAGCGCTTAGCGCTGTGAATTTTTACTCCAGAGCCAAAGGGAACTTAAATCCAATGCTATCCGGTAAAAGCAGGTTAACCTGCTAAATGCCGTTGTATCCAATTAACGATACCGATACCGATATCGAGGGGTCTTTTCATTAATGTAACGGTGGACTAAACTTCAATACAAAAAGTTATTAGTTGTTCTTGTTTATTTACTCCGGGGATCTGATTTTCGTAACTGTTGTTTTTCATGGAAATTAATAAATGGATCCTGTTTTTTATTTAAACTTATCATCTGATACTTTGAGCTACGAGTACGTTTGGTACATCACGTATATATATACCTATATTTACTTAAATGAGTAAATACAACGTAAAACGCAGTTCAAAACTGAATCCAATTACGTGCTGAAAGCAGCAACAAGTTGTAGTAAAAATGGCAAATAAATTATATAATGCGTTTAAAATTCATCCCATATTATATTTGGAACAAACCATAATCAGTAAAAACAAAAGAATAGTGGAAAATTGCATGACAGGTGTAAAAAATCAAAAAACCAAAAGTGGAAAGACAAAAGAAATTTATATCTTTCGCTGTATCATCCATCATCAAAGGGTTGGTCCAACGAAAGAAGTAAATACATCCGCCTACTTCTGAACCAATATCGACACAGATTTAAGTATAATCTTAAATATAAAAACAATCTCGGAAAATCTTTGTCTCTATCATTCAGCGCCAAAAAGCTGTAGTTTGCAGCGCAAAATTGCAAAATCATAAACAAATTTTAAAAAGTTTCAAAAATGTTTATAAATTTTTATTTTGATCTAACTGAATCTGGGAAAGAAAGCACGTAAATCTAAAAAAGAAACAATCCAAATAATGAAAAAAAATCGTCATAATTTTTTTTTAAAACCACACAGGCCAGAGTAATTTTTTTGTAATTTTATAGCTTCAGAATCATAGACAAACAGAAAAAATAAAACAAAACATGTAAACAGAAGAAATCTAACACATGAAAAAAAAATTACGAATGAAAATTTCTTCGGAAAAACAGAATGGAAATAAAACATAAGAAGAATTAGTTCTTAAAATCTCTAACATTAGGGCAGCAAAAGGTTTGAAATGAAAAAATACTCATTACTTGCCGAGAAGCAAAATTACACTTCTTAAGCCTATTATACACTAAGCAATGAAGTAAGCAGTACTATATACTAAGCAATGATATTGCAAATTTCAAACTAGTTAATAATGATAAAAAATTAGAAAAAAAAATTCTAATGTAACATAAGTATGATGTAGTAAAAACGAATAATTTCTAAAAGAAAAAAACTTTGAATTACCTTTATTATAATAAGACCAGATGATATGATCGCATGATCTTTATTATAATAAAGACATATACATATATATATATATATATATATATATATATATATGTTTGTGTGTGTGTGTGTGTATACGTGATAATGTTTTGGAATTGCATTCGCGTTTGAAGTGGCAGTGATAGCAAATAGCTTCACTCTGTGGCATAAGAGATAACTGGATCTCTTTTGATGAATCACAAAATGACTTAATAATTTGAACTTCTTTTTATTATTTGTCGATTCGTATCAACATATCTTATTGCATAACAATGTAGAAGCAATCTACACCCCGCAGTTTTGTCCTACGCAGTTATAATTTTTAAACAATGGAGAAATATAGCTTAGCGAAGAGACATGAATTACCTGGCTAATGCAAGCAGCGAAAGTGTCCGCATAAAGCAGATAAAGTAACTATATACGGAAATTCATTGTTTGAAATTTAAATTATGATCTGATAACATTTCA